>ML778895.1:124078-195487 GCA_009831015.1 Picea engelmannii
ATGTACTATTCATATATAATAGTATTATTTGAAAATATATCATAACTCATATCGTTACCCATCAAACAAACTTGGGTCCATTACCCAAACCTTGGGTCTCCAACTTCTCATGGCCATAACTCTCTAACCGTGAAGAATTATGTGACGTTCCACATACCACCAGAAATGACATGACAATAACTATCCATATAGGATATTTTCCCTGACAAATTCACTTTCCTTCATCTCATTATTCCACAATTAAGCATGGGTTCTCTTACTCCACAAAGTGTCTTCACGTGAGGGCCTTCACCATAAGGGGACCACTTTGGAGTTCATCCATATTTACTTCTTATCAACCATGACAAAACAATAATGAGTTATATTTACATCAAACAATATTGGGTCCATTACCCAAACCTTTGTGCTACGGGGCTTTCTTCAAGGGTTGACATCAATGACAACCAACCTTAATCAATAGGAATGAGTCTTCTATATATGTATTGGCAGTATTTGAGTCGCCTATGAACAAAGTACAATTTTTTTATTCAAGTCTCAACAATTTGGGTTTTGTATGGAATTAGGAAACTTATCCAGTTACATAGAGTTTTTACTCCTTCGACTGGTTATTCTTCCAATCACTACGGAGAGTATGTCATTGTCTCCTCCATCACAAACTTATGTCAATGTTCATTTTCATTCTATGATGCCTAAGTCACATAATGTATCGTGTTTTTATGAAGAAAAAGTTTAACCTATGTCAGCCATTCCGCAAAATTGTTGGCTTTGCAAGTCATCCTTCAAGTGTGTCAAGTACATCTCATAATATAAAGTGTCTTTGTATTATACTCATGCTAGTATGGAAGGTCCTCATTGAATTCTTGTCGACAAGTTAAGATCTTATCGACTATGACAAATTGCTCTTAGAGTTTAGCCTAGAGTTTCACCCTAGCCTTATTTACATCATTGATAGGTAACCTTGCGCTCAGTAGATGACATTCCATCATTGGTCATTGAATGAGTCGTTTCCCTTGTGTTCGACGGAAAGAGGAAGTGTCCCACATGAAGATTTTGGCTTCCCTCTCTTGAATGCAGATCGGAAAAAGCTTGCGCATGGACGGCTTCACTGTTAAATTTTTCAAATACTTCTTCGACTTGATCAAGTATGAGCTACTATTGATTATAAAGGAATCTCAAAGGAGTGGCAAAGTGATCAAGTCCTTTAACTCAAACTTCCTATGCTTAATCCCTAAAAAACAAGATAATCTCTTTCGAGTGGAGTGGCAAAGTGATCAAGTCTTTCGATGTTTATAGAACCATTTCTTGTTGTAATGTGGTCTTCAAGATAATCTCCAAAACAATTGTGATGCGGTTGAATCCTGTTTTGACATAAATTATTGGGGAGGAACAGTTTGGATTTCTTCATAATCGTCAAATCCACAACGTAGTAGCCATTGCACAAGAGGTTATTCACTAAGTAAAAAGGAAAAATCTGAAAGTAGTCATTCTAACGTTGGACCTATCAAAAGCTTATGACAAAGTAGAATGAAATTTTCGTTGATTAGTTATAATCCAGATGGGAATGAGTTTGAAAATGGTGAATTGAATTATGGAGTGCCTCCAAAATCCATCCTTTGTCATCCTTATCAACAGATCCCTATCTCGATTATTTAAAGCATCTTGGGGACTTCAACATGGATGCCCCTTATCCCCTTTTATATTTTTAATCATTATGGAATCATTAAGTAAATTGATGAAAGAAGCATGATACTCTGGTCTACTAAGAGGAGTGATGGTGTCAGAAAGGGAGTCGATATCCCATTTACGTTTCGTCGATGACATTTTATGTAGTGTACGGGGGTCCCTACGATATTTGAGGGCACTAAATAAAGTACTATACATCTTTTGCATAGCAACAAGAATGATTTTCAACCTGGGAAAATCATGCTTGATTATAAACAACTGTTCGATCGAGCAATTATTCGTTTTAGGGAACATCATTCTGGCACCTAGAAAGAATCTGGAAGAAGGGTTTAAATATCTGGGCTTCTTTTTAAAACCTAATTTTTAAAGACATGTAGACTGGGGATGGATTATAAGAAATATAGAAGTCAGGATCTCATTCTGGGTCAACAAGATACTCTCAAGAGGGGGTAGACTTGTCCTACTAAAGGCAGTATTGGAAAGCATCCCAGTCTACTGGAACTCAATTGTTGTTATTCCCAAAGGGATCTTAAGCAAGATTTGAAAGCTAAGCTTCTAATATCTTTGGTCGAGACAAAATAAAATGAGAGGGACCGCACTAGCCAAGTGGTCAATTTTATCTCATCCAAAAGAGCTAGGGGGATGGGGTCTCAAGGAAATTACTTCCTTTGCCAAGGCCCTGGCGGGGAGAAATATTTGGAGGATGACCTAGGGAAATTCTATTTGGTACTGGGTTATGAGTTCCAAATACTTTTCCAACCTGTCAGTGGTTGATCAGTTTCAAGTCTCATTGAAATCATCCAAGGGATCTATTGTTTGGAAGGCGTTGGTAGAATCCTTTACGTTGGTAGGAGCCTGGAGCACCTAGAAAGTCAGAAATGGGAAGAGCATAATATTGGGAGAAGATCCATGCCTAGGCACAAGGAACTCCTTTTATTATTTCAAATTCTTTAATATGTGTCTCGAGAGACAGAGATATTCGAGTTCTAGCAAAAACGTGCACATGTTTCCCGCGGGTCAGGGGATAGAGTGGATGGATTTATGTTGTGGCCCTAGGCCTAGAAAGAAACCTAGCCGAGGAATGGGATGGCTACATAGGTAAACTCTATGAAAATTTCATCTCTCTATAATAAAACTCTGACGACTCCCTAACTTGGTCCAAAAACCATAAAAATGAAACCTTTACAGAAAACTAGGCATGAGGGAATATTTGAAGGACCCAAGAAGTGGTGGTGGGATTTGATTTGGAAAATCAAAGCACCACCAAGATGAAAAATTACTATCTGGATTTTCCTTAACAATAATCTCTTGATGTGGGACAATATTTTTAAAAGGGGCTAGTGTGGGCCCAACCGATGTTCTTTATGTAAAATTGATTCGAAATCTATCACTCACTTGTTTCTTTTTTGTCCTTATGCAGTCCATGTGATGAAGCAGGTAAAGGAAAATATGAAATCCAAATCTGATTGAAATAAGGACAACTTGGAGGATTGATTTGAGGAATGGTTCTAGGATAGGTCGTTTAATATTTATGCAGGTCTCCCCATTTTACTTCTCTCCAACATATGGTGGGACCTGAACAATTGAATTTTTAAAGGAAAGTTAATCTCGCCAGAAGTCATAGCAGCCATCACTCTAAACCATGCAACAGTGTTTAAAGACTCCCCAAAGGAGAAAAATCCATGGGTATCAGTAATTCCCTCTATTGATTATGAGGTGCCATGGGGATTTTTTGACAGATAAAGTCAAGGGCATCCCCCTTTATGTGGAGTTGGGGTAGTATTGTACATCTCTCACAATCATTACTTGTACATCAGAGACGCTCCAGGAGAAGGACCAACAACAGAGCCAAATTTATAGTTCTTTGGACCCTTTTAGAAACAACAAAAAGGAAGGATGTGAGGAAACTTCAGATTATGGGAGATTCAAAATTAGTCATAGACTGGGCAAGACAGGAAAACACAGCTCAAGACATCATACTAGCTCCAATCATGAGATCTATCAAGTTATCTTTCCAGTCTTTTGAATGTTTTTCCTTTCATCACATCTTATGAGAAATAAATGTCAAAGAGTATGAGATATAAAAAGCGTCCATTTCCCTATGTGTGGGGGAAATGGGTTTTTATGAATTCATCGAAGGAGAAGAAGTGGAAGAAATGGAAATTAGGTTGTAAATCCTTATCTTTATAGATTCTTTTTTGATGGAATGTTTTGTAAATGGCTATGTATAGGCAAGTATGGAGGTTGTTGGAACCTTTTTTTTGGTATATGGATATGTATAGACAGGTAAGGATGTTGACTAAACCAGGATATCGCCCGAGGGGTTGTTTGAAAAGACACTAAAAATGGTCTATATAAGGCTGACAGTTTGGATTGTAACAAGTATATTTCTTTTTGGAAAATAAAATCATGATTATAAACCCCGACTATATACCATAAAAAAAATTTGATAAATTCACGTTAATCCTTATCAAACAAAATTTTGATTTGATCTCTTTTCTTTTTTATTAAAATGATGCAAATTTCATATACCCCTTCAAACTATACCATAAAATTTGGTGGGTCTGCACTATATCATACATGAACTTGGGTTATTTTGTCAAAAAAACAAATATGTGGTGCTCACGGAGTGATATAACACTTACCAAAGATCAAAATACAAAATTTAGTAACAATGCCAATCGCCCGCCATGGTTTTATACCATATAACAACTTTTTTTCGAATGGTCACCGACTTGGTGGAGGAATAGTAAATTTGTCACTCTTGGTGGCTAGTTGTCGTGGTGGGCGACAATTTCAATGTGCAGGACGAGGGGAGTCCACCGCTCATGGAGGAAATTGGGCAGAGGTTCGAGAAAATGGTCGATGAAAAAGAGGGGTCGCGACCGATAAAAAAAATTATGTGGTGATTTTTTGTATTGGAAATGGGGGGTGAGGTTGCAGGTTCGACCCCCTCCTCAATGATGCTATATATTTACCAAAAATAAACACATAAGTCAACACTTTCAGTGTGTTTTTTTTGTTTTTTTAGAGGGTCAAGGGGTTTTTTGGTTTTGGCTTTGGAATTTGTTTATTTTTGGTTTTGTTATATGGAGGAAGGAGAGAGGAGAAAGGGGTTGTGGGTTCCAAACCCACCCCCTTCACTCTTCAACACAAACTCATCCCTCTTATGAACCAAAAAACCATACACATGCAAATCAAACCGATGTAATTGGATGGAATACATTCCAACCTCCCTTGAACTCAAACAAACATCAGCCTAGAATTATTTTTAAAAGAGGGCTTGGGGTTTGGGTCTAGTTCCCAAGAGGGGTTCAAATCCTCTCCCTCTTGCAATTTTTTCACTAACAAAAACTACTCAAGCATCCACAAATCTAAACTAACACTCAGCCATACACTAAAAACCAACTAGGGAACATCATAATTTCTTATAAGAAGAATTATTTAGATTTTGAACCAATTCAAACAATGGCATACAATCCAACACATACTTAGGGAAAATCCATCATACCAGCAAAAAAGACATCTCTGAGCAACCCAAGCCAATTGTTTAAATAGGAAATGGACATGGGGTACCTTCTCTCTATCATTTAGTGGAAGAATATATGGTATTTAACCTTTGAATCCATTTGTTTCCCTTGACCCAGCCTTAGAACCAGGACTCCCTCCCCCTCCAGTGAACCTGTCAAATGAGCCTAAGAAAGAGGGGGCAAGGGCTTTGTATTTTCCCAAAATAATTTATTTTTCATTTTTCATTTTTTTGGCATGGGATGGGGTGAATGGAATTCCCATGTGCTCCTCTTTTTTTTTTGAAATGTGTGTCAAGTCAACCCTTTGACTTTGACTCCCACTAATGGAGACCGAGAATGAGGTCAGATGGGATGAAGTTGAAATGCGACTTGAGACACACTATTGGAAAGGTTTCGACGATCCTGTCGAGATTGCATTGTTGTCAATCTAATATTTTTCTACCTAGGCCCTTAATTTTAGCCAGGAAGATATACTCTCTGAAACCTTGATTTCCCAATGGGGCCCAAAAAATGCCCAAACTTGCATAATATGCAATATCATCATACAATATCCAATCAGAGAAAATAAAGTATCAACAGAAAGGTCTCGTCGAGTACTTCAACAAAATGCATGAAATTATGAGGTGAGGTTGTTAAGTGCTTCTTTGACTGACCCAAACCTATGCCATGTAAGTTGGTTAAACCATCATGGCTCAACCAATTAAGGGATTTGTGATAGCTCTAACTAGGCCATATGATGTCGTAATGTGGCACCATTGGAAAGGTATTTGAGTCCACTATAGCATGGAAATTTTTATTTTTTTATTCTAATCCTATCAATAGTAATTTTTTAACTATGAGCCATTATTACCAAAATGGCCTCTAAAAATAGTCATGAAATTCCGAAGGCTCGTTCTCAACAACCGGGGGTCAAAACCAGTCATATGATATACCATTAGAATGGTATCACACTTCCCTGTATAACATCTAGACCTGATTTTCCTTTTGATATAGATATCAAACATAAATTGATAAGGAAATCACAACTATGAATTTTGGCCATTTAGGAGGCATGCAATTTGTGTCTTTCATAAACTAGTCATACAAACTCATAATCAAGCAAATGATAGCTCATTGGAAATATTATCTTGATCCTTGTAGGGTACCACCATTGTATTTTTAATAAAATGAACAAAAATCATCTTATATTCTATGAAATATCATGTTTATATGGGACCCACCCAGTGACCAGCGAAAGGGGCCAACGTTAAATGTTTTGCAAACTGAGTCCTCAACTCATGAATTATGAATTGAGAAGCCTTGACATAGGGAATTATGATATGTGAGGGTTTCAAAACTCAAAAATAATACCAGGATGGCCTCCCTTAGGGGAAAAATATTATGGGTCCAAAACAAGTCGATCAAGGTCGAATTAGGCATGCTTGGGTGTCGACAAGAATAATATCGATGACTATTATGAAGATACCCAATAGATGATAATAGGCTAGGGAGAATTGTAACTCTAAAATCCATTTATCTTTACTAACTCTGTTATTGATAATTGATACATTAATCAAACTGAAATTTGAAACCTACAACTAACCTGAACTGGGATTGTAGTATACTTAGGGGTAATGGGGGGTTGAAGGGCCCATAGTGATAATAGTGGAGGTCATTCAATGTAAGGTGGAGTAGGTACAATATGTTATTAAATAAGTCCCAATATGGTAGTTATATTTATTGAATATATGTAATAAACACCATCATTAGTAAGTAAGGCCTATTGTAGTAGTGTGAACACAATAAATGTGAGAAGGCCTACTAGAAAGTTTTTTTTCTAGAATGTTCTTGGGTGGTAGGTAGTATTATATAAAGGGGTGTAAACAATGTAATGAGCATGGTTGATGAGTATTGTATTTGGAGTGTAGCTCAATAGGAGGTTTCCTCCTCGAAGAGGCAAGTGAATAGGAGTGGATCCCTTCCTTAAAATGATCAATTGTAAGGTGTTTCCCTAACTTAAGGATTTTGGTATTAATAAAGAGAATTTATATCCTATTGGATATCTTGTGTGGTGATTTTATGCTCATATCTTTGGTACGTAACAATTGGTATCAGAGCACTTTCTTTGGTTGAGAAAATGGACAAATGTTTTTCTATTTTGCAGGTTTTCAAACGAAGAATAAAAAGAAGGTCACAACACTTAGGTCAATTAATGTATATTTTTTAATTTAATTTGGAGAAAATGGTTGTAAATTTGAATTCCTCTCAAAAAAATAAAATAAGAGTTCGATAGATCGAGATATTGTTGATTTAAAATCAACAAATTTTCAGGGTTTTTCCAAGGATGTCTATGCAATTTGCAGGTTTCTGTAGCAATTAGTGCATAATTTTCCCAAAAAAAATTGTAGATCTGAGTTCTTCTCACAGAATCGACCACTTTAAAAAAAAAAAAACATCGTCCGAATTCGAGCTCCGAAAGTGAAGATATCGTTGATTTAAAATCAGCAATTTTCAAGGTTCTTTGGTGATGACCTTGAGACTGCAGAGCTCATAAGTTTTGACAGGGTGCTCAGATTGTTGTCAGATCAATGCCATTGGATAGAGGATTTTCAAAGATTTATTTTGGTATATTATATGTGGTGCTTCTAATGGATATCTCGTGCGCTACAGTCTCTGAAAAATTTCACTCTCAAATCCTCTGAGATATTTTGAGCATAAAAACAAATTTTCAAAATATTCAAGAGACCATAGCTAAAATCCATGAGAGATATATTATGGAGATCGTCACAGAAGAATATAATCAAGAAATATATGCTTGGTATGATTTCGAGGTTGATTGTGATGATTGGTATATGGATTTTTTTCATTTATGGGATGACAACCACTTTCATATTCTATATGATGAGCATCAACCCGAAGCCAGTTATGACCACAAGTGTTTAGTCTGCATATTCTACAATGGTATTCTTCATTCCATATTCAGTATCAACCCTTTAAAACTATGTGGATGATCTTTTTATATATTGCCCTGTCATTGGTGGCTATTGTGAGCATATTAATTGGTCATTCGTGGAGCTCATGAGTCATTAGTTGGGTGTCATATTCAACACTCGTACATGGGACCTTGGTTTATAGTGAATATTGGACTACTTCAACATGATGGCTAGCACTTTTACATGAGACCCCGATTCTCTATCCTATTTCAACATTACAATCCACACTCATCCATCGAACCCTGGTAAATGGTTGTACTTCCTCACAACAAGTGTTGAGGACAATGCTTTCCTAAGGGGGGTGGAATGTAGTATACCTAGGGGTAATGGGGGGTCGAAGCGCCCATAGTGATAATAGTGGAGTCCAGTCAATGTAAGGTGGACTAGGTCCACTATATTATTAAATAATACCCATTATGGTAGTTAGATTTATTGAATATATCTAATAAATACCATCATTAGTAAAGAAGGCTTATTGTAGTATTGTGAACACAATAAATGTGAGAATGATTACTAGAAGGTTCCACCTACTAGAACGTTCTTTTTCTAGAATGTTCTAGGTAGTAGGTAGTATTGTATAAATGGGTGTAAACAATGTAATGAGCATGGTTGATGAGTATTTTATTTGGAGAGTAACTCAATAGGAGGTTTACCCCTCGAAGAGGCAAGTGAAGAGGAGTGGATCTTTTCCTTGAAAGTATCAATTGTAAGGTGTTGTCGTACCTTAAGAGTTTTGGTAGTAATAAAGCGTAAATTGTTTATATCTTATTGGATATCTTGTGTGGTGATTTTATATTAAAATATTTGGTACTTAACATAGACCAAGTGACTTAAAATCAACCACTGATACTCTTCTAGTGTCTAATAAGTCACTATGTGCTCGAAATGAACCTGTGAAAGTAATCTCCTAATACTCTTTAATGGGCAAGGGTAATAGTAACTATGACTCCTAACATTGTCTTTGAGTGGAACTAAAGTTTGATTTGTTGCTCAGAGAAACCCTCCTATTAGCTCGAGAATCTATAGAATAAAGAAACATCATGTTGATCCCAAAGTCGATTTTTGGGTCAGCAGTGTTTGCTTAACTTCTATGACATGTTTGCATTTATTAACTTGCACAACAAGCCTGTGTTGATTGCTAATTTTAGTTTTAGTTTAATTGGGTGTGTAACAGTGTTGGTTAAGTATACAAAAACATAAATGATGTTATACATGTGAGCTCAATGCTCACGATGAAATATATGCTCGTCTAAGTGTTCATCTTTCGATCCTCCTACTATCTATAACAATTGTAGTCACCCTTCTTAAACTTAGACATGCCATTGCCAAATTCCACCACCACTCCCAACAATCACATCATGGCACAACCTTAATAACATAAAACAAATAATAAAATATTTATATAAAAATTTGTGAGAGGATTACTGGATGTATCTCAATATCGGAAAATAAAAATCCTTGTTCCTGAGTAATCCATCCCATCTCTTAGTCGACGAGAATTTAACTAAAAGATGGTTTGGTTCAAGCTCTGGCACCAAGAATTCCCCCAATTACAAGATGTCTATGGATTCATATTTGTTGTAGAACCACACCCTCTGCGTTTTACTCATGCCTTCTTTCTTCTTGCTATACCTAGGAACCTAAATTTCCAATTATTGTGGTGGTTATTTGTAGACTAAGTTTTTGGTCGATTTTTCTATAAAGGGGGTTGGCAACTTGGGTAGACTAGATCATTCCATACTGAGTGCTACTCTCCACTGAAATTTCACATCAAAGTGTAGAATGCAATACATTGACGTTCATTAGCCACTCTACAAGGTTTCTACTAGGAACTGAAGGTGAGGCAAGTGGAATCATAATATTTTTAAAATTTAATTGCAACCATGAAATTGGAATCATGATATTTTTAAAAATCAATTGAAACTATGAAATTGGAAGGCTAGTGAAATCATGATGTTTTTAAAAATTAACAAAAACCATTACATTTTCAAATTTTGTGATCTTGATACTCTTAAAAATTAATTGAAACCATGACATTTTCAAATTTCAGAATCATGATATTTTTTAAAATTAATTGACACCTTGACATTTTCAAAATTTGGAAACACATTTTTTTCCAGTGCACGAGAAAAATGCTCTCTCTCTCTCTCATGTGCTCCAAACAGTGAAATATTAATACTTATCAGTTGTTTAGACTATCATAAATTGAAACCAAAGCTGGTATGTCTTTATTACAAGATCTCAGATATGCTATCACTTATACCAAATGGTAAATGTCCTGTGAGTTTTTAAAGATTTTTCAACGTTTAGTTTTTTGGATATCAAAAGTAATTTAAGAATTTACTTTGAATTCAAAAAAGAAATTTTGAGTGGTTATTGTTCACTTTACAACATTAGTTTCTTCCTAACTCAATGATCGAGAGTTGGATCACATACTATTGTAAATCATCTAACCTTAACCTCGCAAATGAATAATGACCTATTGCAATTTAAGATCATGCCCAAAACCCAAACACCTATTAATTTAAGATCATGCCAAGAACCCAAACACATATCACTTCAAACTTATCATTATATTTTTAAAAATTAATTGAAATCATAATATTTTCAAAATATGGAAACACGCCTATCAATTTAAAGTTCTGAACAACAAAACTTATCTCTTGTATTGAAAAATTATGAGGAGAAGGTTTATAAAGTGAATGTGTTAATACATGAGGTGGATTGGCATTGCACATTTGAAACCTCCATCACACGAAATGAATGATTCATAATTCATATGTATAGAACATAATTCAAAGCATCTTGTGTGGAATCATGAAATGATGGGTATATGTTGGCACAGGGGCAGACCCAGGGTTCAACGCTTCAACCGCGCACCAACAAAACCCGAACTACCAGCCCTTTTGGCAACACCTGCGAAGCAGATGAAGTCTCACCCGAGGTAGAGGCAAGGGGGGTTGCAGGACTCAAGTGTCTACAACCTAGCTAGGACACCGATCTATGATCACGATGCTTAATAGATCACTTAGCCTATAGTATGCATTCAGTTATGATTCTTATTCACATCGCAGATTAACCCTAATTGTATATCAACGTAGTATTAATCAATATCAAACACATCTAAGCATTCAACACATAGCATCAAAGAAGATATAGCATTTGGTCATGTATCAAGCACTAACCACTAATGGATCTACCTATCATATATCCAGAACAGTGCACTAAGAAAATATAAACATAACCATCGTGAACACATAACACAAAGAACCATAAAATAGGATATACGTGGTTCACCCTAGTGTGGGGTTACATCCACCAACTCTTCTTCTTCTTAATTAGCTTCTTCCAATCTTCTTACATGCACCAAGCCACAGATCCAAATCTGCAAAGGACAGGAGATCTGCGCACACCTCACTAGATCCTCCTTCCCTGGAATAGGTCAAGGCATAAATCCAACTACAACCACTTGCACTTAGCTCTACAAGTCTCACATACAGTATGCACAAAGCATTCAACAACTATTCGCACTTAGCAACCCTCACAGGTTCTTGCACAAAGCCAATCAGAACTACTTCTTACATCGCTTAGCTAATTATTTATACATTACAAAAAGCACCTAAACATGGGTAAACCCATGGGCCGACATCCCATACACGTTACATAAACTCTAAAAGCCAAAAAATATTGCAAAAAGGGCAAGATCCCATGATCTCCGCTTCGCTTGGGCGCTCCGTCTTCGACCAGCCTGTCGAAGTCCCAAAAATGGTCAAGCACGACCAAGGTTCTCTCAAAACTTAGTCGAGGGCCAACAGGCCCCCAACACTCACCTGTGACTTGTCCTGAGTTTCTATGATATGGGAAAAACTTCTTCGAAGGCCTCAAGATGCCTTGACTTGCTTCTTCGCCAGAGCCTTCTGCTCAGTGAACTCCTAAAGTACTTTCTCGGTGACAGGCCCTTCCAGGTGCTATTCTACTATTGCGACCACCTGCTCCAATTGTGATCATTTTCCCTCGAGCTCTTCAAAAAGTGTGCAGACTTCGTGTTGCACCAGCTAAAGTCTTTATGTCACCTCCATCACTCTGCTCTGGATGGCAGTGACCTGTTATTGAACTGCACATTGCTCCTGTGACCTTTTCATCTTCTCCATTGCTGTAAGAAGTTTGATTTGTGCTTGCATGGTGGAAGCCTACTGCTTCGCCTCCTGGAGTTGTGCTTCTAGTCTCCTCATCTTTGGGTCTTCTGCAAGGCGCTCGTAGGTTTGCACACTTTGATCACTAAGTTTATTTCATTCTATGACCAACGCCATGATTCTTTCTACAGCGCTCTTGGCAATTTCTTCCCTTTGATCTTGTACTTCCTGTGGATTTCTAGGCACTGCTTGAAGTTCTATCTCTGCTACTCTTGCTTGAAGCTACTGAATGGCTTCAGCAAGCTTCCCCACTTGGCTCTCAGTTGTCTCTTCTTCCGTCTATTCCAAGCCTGGAACAGAGCTTAATGCTCTATTCACTGCCTCTCTAATCCTAATTTGCTCCGCGAGTAGTTGATCTTTCTCTTTATGTATTTGCTCTTTGTCCACTTCGAACTTCGCCTGAAGGTCATCTTTCTCTTATTGCGCAACCTGAAGTTTCTCTAGGGCCTCCTCCTTTTCTTGCCTCAAGGCCTTTGTAGCATGCTCCTTTTCTTCTTGGACATGACGAAGTCGAGTCTCTATTGCATTTGCTAACCTTCGCAATTGGGTGGGCTCATCCCCTAATTCTACATTCTCTGTTGACGACGGCCCAGTAGACACTGTGCGGCTCGAGTAGATGGCTTGTTTCACCCTCGTCAGCTCCGCCTCGATTCTGTCATACATTGTCTCCTGCTTTGCTTCATGTCACTGCAAGATACCCTCTGAAGCATCTTCTACAGCTGTGATGATGAGGTCAACATCATCCACTGTGAGCACATTTTTTGACTTGGGCTTGTTGGCTCGGGATTTCTTCTGTGCTGAGGATTTCTTCGGAGAAAACTTCCTTTTCTTTGATGTCTCTGCCTCTACTAGGGGATCCTTTGGTGGTGTTACTTCGTTGTTTTTTTTCTTTTCTTCTTCCCCTTCCTCTTCTTGTTTTACTTCATTGCCTCCTCCTCCGCCAGGTGAGTCAGGCGTAGTTTCCTCTGATGCGTTGTCCTTCTCTTCACTGTCTATGTCCTACACTTCCTCCTTATTCTTCTTTTTCTTAGTGTTGCTTGGTCCATCATACTCTGTTCGAGTAACCATAGAACTTCCGATGAGGTCGGGTTCGGACAGTTCTGCATCTCCGATTGGTACAAGGAATTCAATTGGCCATTCTTTAGTGATCTTCTCCAGGTCTTCCTCGGTCAACTTATAATATGACTGCAACTCCTCTTTACTTTCATCATTGCACACAGTGATGTATATAAAGTGGCGGTCTGCACAGAACTTCGCTAGTGGTATGTAAGTATGAAAGGTGTTCGGAGTCATTCGGGGGAATGACTCAATGGCGTGCATGAGCTGTAGGTAATAGGTGTGGAAGACCACATTTGATTGCCACTGCTTCACCATATCGCTTGAATACCACAAGCTGGTAAACCTCGCAGCTAGTGGTTCTGATGGCTCGACTTCATGGAATGTCGCTCCCTCTGGCATCTCCCAAGCGACAAATGTTATTAAGATCAATAGCCAACTAAAGTGGAACTCATAGCCTTGGTCCTGTACTTTGCGGCAGTCGTTGTCCAACTCATTGATGAGATAGCTCACCCAGTTTATTCACATCCCTTCGACACACTTCCCTGCAAGGTCGACTACGAATCATGTTACTTGCGTAGGGCGGTTCTTTCTGATGAGCTTTCCCAATATCAGCTGACAAGCTAGGAGCACTACGCCATCCTGGATGGAGGATACCTTGTAGCCTCACTTCCCCTTCTCCACATCGCCATACGCCTCTTTGATTCGTTGCACCAAGGAGCAATCTGATGTTTTCCCAGGGTAGAATTTTTGTGGGTCTGGTCCCTGCATGCTTAATCTAGTAATGAGGTCGATCAACACTGGATCCACAATGATGCGCTTATCCAACCATAGGTACTCTCCATGGAAGCACGACAAGAGGAGTTTAATGCACGCATTAAACTCCTTATGTTTGTCGAAGTGTGGGATATTCATGACGTTTAAGATAGTTGACCTCGCGGTCTCCTTGATCCCCGGTTGGGGAACTATATTTAGCTTCTTCCCAGTCATTTTCATCAGGTAGAGATGCAGTGTGAGCATCACATAATTCTTTCGATCATCAAGGTTAAAATCACTTATCTTAAGAGCTGGGATTAGTCCCAACTGTGGTCCTACTACACGTATCCCTTTCAGGAGGTACGCAATGATGAGTGTGTACTCGAAATCCCTCGAGACGCTATCACGACTAATTGTGCCATCCAAGGGAAGGATTAGTTGGGCAAGACTGACAGGCTCTGCTTTTCATTTGCCATATCGTCGTGGTGCTTGCTTCTCTTCTTTGTCGCAGTTTGGGATGGCCAAGATCGACATCCACTTGAGGGGTATGCTTGCAATCCTCTCGTCGATGAGGCCTGTACTCCTGCGGACATAAATTTTTCAACCATAAGGTCTATCAAGATCGCTTCTATGGATTTTTCGACTGCGTTAAGGTCACCTGACATACATGCTCGTAATAAAATAACTTGGGTATGCGAATAGATACTCAAGGTAATCGAATCAATGGCGAGGTATAGACAACACAACGCGGTAGGAAATCACGTCTCTATTAGCTCGAATATCTCAGTTTGCAAAAGTGGTCCCGGTGCGGCATTCGACAAATTAAATAAGAAATGTCGTAACAGATTCCTTCAACGGGTCGAAATGACTTAATCAATATGATTCCATCCGTTATGGCGCGGTCTCAACGGTCCAATGGCGATCTTTCTGGCAATAATTTTGTTTGTAGTCGTTCTGGAGCGTCATTCTAACGGTTGGGGCACCTCCAATGGTCATATAGCTTCGTCGTGGCGAAGTGTCAGTCTGTGATGTTCTACTATTCCAGCGAAATTCAAGTTCTGCAAGCCTTCCCTCTGCAAAATTGTCCCTGGAACTTCCTGCAGTTTTTCTAACTTTGCCTTCTTCTTACTCAGCTTTCTTTCCTTCTTCCCTGTGATCTGATTCATGGGGTTCATGTTTCCATTCTTTTTCTTATCTTCTCTTAGCTTAATAACTCCGCATTGATGAGGGTGTTTCAAAGGGTTCAAATGAAATACCTCTTTGCTTACTATTTATGGGGTAGATGCTCTTCTCTCATGCATGCATAGGGTTTTCAAGCCTTCCTACGTTCTTGCAGCTTCGACAGCTAAGTCTATGACCCTCAGTTGCTTCAACTTGTCCTCTTGTTCTTCTATTATTCGCGCTATTCTCCTAGCCATGAAGTCCCTTTATTCTTTATTTTTCTGTTCTGTAGCTTCTTCCTCTTCTTTCCTCTGGATCCGATCTTTCTCAATCCAAGTCTTTCCTAACAAAAGTGCAAAAGGAGCATTGTTCTCCACAAACCTAATGAATTCAAATTCTTCTTCGGTCATTGTTCTATGAGAAATCATAGGTACGTTAGTAACTCTTCCACACAGGGTTATCATCTTTCCTTTAAACATTCCTATCCTTCCTAATGTAGGAATCATAGTTGGCTTTCCAAAAATTTCTCAAGTATTTTCTGGCATAAGATTCACCTGTGTTTCCTCATCTAACACACAATCTATGCTGAAGTCTCTTATTCTTGTTTCTATGCACTCCTTCTCTTTTAATATCTCTGGTAAACTGATGTCTCTGTGATCCTTCAGTGTTTCTCTCATTTGTAATAATATATTCTCTGATTCTTTCTGATTATCTAACATATCCTTAGTTTATTGATCTTCCTCATGGTTTTCTTGTCTTAGGTTCATCTTTTCAACTTTATCAATCATTCTAGGGCAATCCAAAACCTCATGACCAACAGCTTTACAACAAAGATAAATAGGACCTATGTCAAGGCATTCCTTAGCAAGATGTCTCGGTCTTCTGCAATTATAACATAGTGCCAATCCTCTCTTTCTCTTAAACAATCCCCAACCTTTTCTGTATTGCGCACTGGGATCACAGTCATGGACCTGCAATCTACGAAAATTCTTTCTAGGGTCTTGCATCCACTTGTTAGTCCAAAAATTCTTTCTATGCATAGGAATAACATATCTTACACTATCTCTATCAAATTTATTTAGATCAAATATTTTTTCTTCTATATGTGCCCTAGTTTTCAGACTAGGACCAAATCTATCAAACATACCTAAATCCATTCTTTCGAAGCAAAATTTTCCACTTATCCTACCTTTATCAGAGCACAAAGCTTTAATATATTACCTCTTTTCTTCAGATCGGGCTTCTCTTTTAGCACATAGCTTTAATCAAGTAGAATATTGCGCACTACAGCAATATGTCTACAAACATATCTTTTTATTTTCTTCAGTTCCCGGCAATCACAGTTTCAGGTCTCAACAATGGAACCATTTGTTGGCACAGGGGCAGACCTAGGGTTCAATGCTTCAACAACACACCAATAAAACCCTAACTATCATCCCTTTCGGCAACACCTATGAATCAGATGAAGTCTCACCCGAGGTAGAGGCAGGGGGGTTGCAGGAATCAAGTGTCTACAACCTAGCTGGGACACCGATCTGTGATCACGATACTTAACAGAGCACTTAGCCAATAGTATGCATCCAGTTATGATTCTTGTTCACATCGAAGATTAACCCTAATTGTATATCAGTGCAGTATTAATCAATATCAAACACATCTAAGCATTCAACAAATAGCATCCGAGAAAATCTAACATTTATTCATGTATCAAGCACTAAGTACTAATGGATCTACCTATCATATATCCAGAATAGTTCACTAAAAAAATATAAACATAACCATCATGAACACATAGCACAAAGAACCATAACATAAGATATACGTGTTTCACCCCAGTGTGGGGCTATGTCCACCAACTCTTCTTCTTCTTTATTAACTTCTTCCAATCTTCTTACATGCACCAAGCCACAGATCCAACTCCGCAAAGGACAGGATATCTGTGCATACCTCGCCAGATCCTCCTTCCACATATTAGGTCAAGGCACAAATCCAACTACAACCACTTTCACTTAGCTTTGCAAGTCTCACATACAATATGCACAAAGCATTCACAACTATTCGCACTTAGCAACCCTAACAGGTTATTGCACAAAGCCGATCAGAACTACTTCTTACATCGCTTAGCTACTTATTTATACATTACAAAAAGCGCCTAAACATGGGTAAACCCATGGGCCGACATCCCATACCCATTACATAAACCTTAAAATCCCGCAAAAAGAGAAAGATCCCGTGATCTTTGTTTCGCCTGGATGCTCCATCTTCGACCAGCCTGTCGAAGTCCCAAAAATGGTCAAACGTGACCAAGGTTCTCTCAAAACTTGATTGAGGGCTAATAGTATAGCATGCTAGTTTTAATTTGTATTAATTTCATAATTAATATGAATCAAATGTGTAATGTTTTATTAAACATTGATATATAAATTAGCACTTATTAGCCCATGAATGATGAGCATTGGGTGCATCACACCATTGTGACTTCTTAGTATGTTGTATGGATTTTGCACTTCATACTAGCTAATGCGCATATCCCCTTGAATCGAATTGTATGGAGTCTTCATAATATTTCAACCACTCCAAATCCACTTTAGGATGACATGAAGGTCCTCCATAATTTCCCTTTAATGATTCATGCGTGTTAAAGTTCTCCATTGACTATGCCTTTTTTGATCTAAATGCACAACTTTGGCCACCTATTTGATGTTTAGTGGTATGTTATTGAGATTTCTAAGAAAATACTTTTGTCCATGCTATGTTTCCACCCAATATGAACTCATTCCCTCATCCTGCGTGTCCATTCCCACCATCGCCATTGTTGAATTCCATCAGTACAAATAAGTAATTGTGATTGGAGAGACTTCATTAACAACATAATAGTGCTCCTTATTCTTTTACTCATCTTATATGTCCACCTTCAATTCACTTCAACATTCTCATTCACCCACTGACAAGGTATGCTAGTTTATCAATATTATATACAACCAGATTACCAACAAAATATTCTAGATCATCAATCTCAAAACCACACCGATACTACAATTCTAAATTTGGCACTAGTGCTTAAATTACTTACCTTGCGAAGTGGCACTAAATATGGTAGGGAAAAGACAATGACGATGGAGAGAAAATGGATCCTTTATATTGTCTAAATCATTTCCTTCCATATTAGTGCTTGCTTTCTCATATATCAACCCCTGCCATCATACAAATTCAGAAACCCAAAATTGCAAAAAAGTTTTAGGTGGTTCTCCATTAATAAAAACAACGATTGGCATAAACATATCGTGGAATGTAGGACTGATTCACCGTGTTTTCATGTATGGTGAATGGAGCCTTGAATACCCTGGCCTTCTCCAGGAACTCAGTCCGTCTTGTCATGAAAACGAATCCCAACAAGTCAACGAAAACATTCATACAAGGAATAATGCTAGCTTTAAAGTTTCTATTCAATCACAATTACACTGAACATGGTAAAATCATGCTCATGAACACTCCTCTGCATGTTCTCCCCATACACATGGAAGTCACATCACGACCATCTGCTCGACTATTGGATATTCTCTCAAAACTCAAATCCAACCGCGCAATATGGTCATGATGTTGAATGTCTTCTCAGATTAGAGAGAGTCAAGTGATAGGAAATGTGTACTCAGATCAAATAATATTAGAGATAACCTCCAAATTAATATTTGGTTATGATGGGGAATGTATACTCAGTGAGGTTGAAGTGATGGGGTATGTATAATGAGATTAAAGAGAGGGGCAAGCATCAAATTAAAATAGGTTATAATGGGCAGTGTATATTGAAATCAGAGAGGACCAAGCGATCAGGAATGTATGCTCAAATTAAAAAGACGAGGCAAATGCCAAATTAATGTATGGTTCTAATAGAAACATGTCAATCAACGAGGCCTTGTCTCTTTCGGCTTCTTCAATAACACTCGTGTTTATCCTGTTGTAATTTTACATTCCCTACAGTACTCATGGTAGGGAATGGGTTGCATTACCTGGCATGTTCCTCCATATCAAATCTACTATCCAACCCACGCATATTTCTCCAGTTATTCTCCTTATCCATCTTGCACATATCATATCAGATCTACAATCCAACTCATGCATATTTCTCTTGTTGTATTTTCTATATTAGTTCTCTTGCAACGCCACATTGTTCATGGTAGCCAATGGGTCGCATGTCTTGTTTTTGTAAGTTTGTTTTCTCCAATGTCTTTCAACTTCTACAATCAAACCCATGGATGTTTCCCCTATTGTAATTTTCTATTTTGGTGCTCCTACAAGGCCACATTATTTGTAACATCCCCGACCACCCACAGGTCAGGCAATGCTACTATGCGGAAATATTCTCATAAATTTAAATATAACATGCATATTAAATCTAATTAAAATATTTAATTAAACAATACAGAGTAATCACTGTATTATTGTTAACATATAGAAGTAATGGAATTAATAGTAATTCATAATTGCAACAGAATACATGATAATATTGCAAAGCATCACAGACATGCATTTTAATTGAAATTAAACACATGCATATACTTATCTTTGAAACTGTAATAACTCCACCAACCATGTAAAGACCTTCCATGAACCTCCTAGTCTTATACCACACTGCTCTTCACGCTCAGCAATAGGTCACCCCCAAGCTAGGACCAAGCTCCACCCACGGCAAGGGAATCCTAGACTAGGTTGAGGTTACAGGAAAACTGCACAATACAACCGAAAGGATTTTTTCCAAGAGCCTTCTTACACCCACTACTCACAGACTCTCATTGCCCACATGCATGTTCCACCTGGGAGTATACACCTTCATAAACACAGTCCATCGGTGCTTCACCTCCCTCTCTGGGTCTCGACAACAGGCCAGATCAGGAATTCTCAGAGCTCCGTAGCTGTTGTTGGACTCTCTCTGGGAGAAAACCACTTCCCAAAAGACTCTCTCACCTGGAGAGTTTCTCATAGGCCTGACAACCTACCTCTTCTACCACGGACCTGACAACCTGGTTCTTCAACCCATTTTCAACTCAATTCCTGCAAGTTCAGAATAACCACAACAACAACAGCTTTTGGTTAACTCATAGGTGACAAAAGCAATATGTAAATTGGGTGTGGGCGTCCAAAAAAATGGCAACAGGTCACTAAGACATAGCACAGTTTGGGTAACACCGGTTTCAGGATGCGTGAAAAGCAATCCACATAGAGGTTGAACACAGACTTGACGGTTCAGACAGAGGGTGTATTGGTTTCTCAAGGAAACATCACAGGCCTCGGGTTCCAGAGCTATGTGAGGGTATGCATGCAGAGATCAGACGGAATTCATGGTTTCAGACAGTCGACGATAGAATGGAGGAGGAACCCCAAACTCAGTTGACGCTTCAGCTTTTAACCACATGCACCCAGAACAACACTTGTCTTCCTGGAGCTGCATGCGTTCCATTTTTCACACTTGGAGCTTCATGCGTTGCCTCTCCCAGAACTTAGGATAAAAACATGTTTTTTCGCACAGCTTTAGAATAATAATAAATAAGGACTTAAGCCCCTAAGCTTAGCCCCTCTTTCCAACCTTTCAGCCCCTTTTTCCTTACCCACCCTGTGGAATCTTAGTCACCCATCACTCTTTCTTCGTGGTCAGTTTGCATGCAGCGATGTTCATATATTATATTAATGATCTGCATATTTACATATACAAAATCAGGCTTTTGGCCTTAATACTTAGGCTATCCAACCTAATAAACACATAATCCCACCAACTTATCAATACTTGGCTCACCAGCCTACAAACATGATTTACAATTCATAAACATGATTACATCAGGGCTTGTCTTTGGGGATATTACAATTCTCTCCCCTTATTTTTTCATTGTCCTCAGTGCAACTTTCACACATCATCAACAAGATTTTCAAAATCTTAAAAAATATGTGGATATTCTTCCCGCATAGCATCCTCATGCTCCCATGTTGCATCCTCGGGACCGTACCAGGTCCACTAGACCTTTACAAGCCCTATGGCTCGATTCCAGAGTTGTTTTCTTTTCCGGTCCAATATGTGCGCATGATGCACTTGCAGGACACCTTCTTTCTCCACCTGAATCACATTCCAATCAATTACATGATTAGCATAAGGTATATATTTCTTAAGCAATGAAACATGAAACACATTAGTTACAGTCATGGATGTAGGTAATGCAAGCATATATTCAACTGACCCAATCCTTTCTAGGATTTCAAATGGCCCACAAAATCTAGCTACCAACTTGGAAAATCGTCCCAGCTTCAGGGAACTTCTATGGCTTTTACTTTCAGGAAAACATGGTCACCCACTTTAAACTCTTTGTGGGTTATGTTTTTATCAGCATAAATTTTCTGCCTATCTTGGGCAGCTTTCAAATTCTGCTTAATTTTTAGCATTTTCTCTTCCATTTCCTTGAGCAACTCTGGCCCAACTACTGCCCTGTCAGCTGGATTATCCCAGCTTACTGGATTATTCCACTTTCTTCCATAAAGTGCTTCAAATGGGCTCATCTTCAACAATGTTTGATACCCATTGTTGTAGGCGAATTCTACCAAATGTAGGTAGTGTTCCCATTTCGATGGTTTGTCCATCACATACATCCTTAGTATGTCTTATATTACTCGATTCACTGTCTATGTCTGCCCATCAGACTCGAGATGATAGGTTGTACTAAAGTTCATATTCGTTCTGAACCCCTTGAATAACCATTTTCAAAAGTTTCAGGTAAATTTCGAGTCTCTGTCAAACACAATTATCGTGGGAATATTGTGCAAACGTGCAACTTCCCTCATAAAAATATCAGCAACATCTGATGCCTTATGAGTAGTCTTTAGTGGAATAAAATGGGTGGCTTTCATAAGCTTGTCCACCACCACCATGATGGAATCATGTTGCTTGCCTGTTCTAGACAATCTTGTGATGAAATCCATTGTCACTACCTCCCACTTCCACTCAGGAATGGGTAAAGGCTGTAGCAACCCTGCTGGGTGCCTATGCTCGGCTTTAACCTTCTGACACTCCATACATCTAGCGATGTATTCAGCAATCTCCTTCTTCATACCTGGCCAAAAGTGATGGATCTTGATTGCTGCCATGGTTTTCTAATATCCAGGGTGCCCTGCATAAGGCACATTATGCATTTCTTTCAAAATCTTAAGTTTTAAGTCCTGGACATGAGGTACATAATTATGTTCTTGTACAGAAGTATTCCATCAGTTTCCAATTTATAAATCTCCACTTTCCGTGGCATCTTACCTTGTTGTAGCTTTGCTACCAAATCCCTGTACTGCAAATCTGTATTTGTAGCCTCTGAAATTCTGCTTTTAATATCAGTTCGGTACATGCTAATGGTTGTAGCATGTAATTCATGCACTCTCCTATTGATTGCATCAGCCACTTTGCTCCCCTTCCCTTTGATATGCTTGATATCAAAATCGTACTCACAGAGAAACTCCAACCACCTAATATTCCTAACATTCAAGGTTGGTTAATCAAACAAATACTTCAGACCATTATGGTCTGTCCTCAATTCGAACCTCCTTCCCATGAGGTAATGTCTCCATTTGTTTAAAGCATGTACTATGGCTGCCAACTCCAAATCATGAGTTGCATAGTTCCTTTCGTGCTCTTTCAACTTTATGGATTCATAACAAATTATGAATCCATTCTGATTGAGGACTCCTCCCAGTCCTTCTTTGCATGCATCTGTGCACACCATGAAATATTCATTTGGATCTGCAATCTTCAGGATTGCAGCACTGGTTAACAGTTGCTTCAATTGCTGGAAGCTTCTCTCATAATCCTCTATCCACTAAAATTTCTTCTCTTGCCTTTGCAAGGAGGTGATAGGGTGAGCTATCCTTGAGAACCCTACAATAAATCTTCTGTAATAACTAGATAGACCCATAAAGGATCTGACTTCCGTCACTTTCTTTGGCACTGACCATTCTCTGATGGCCTCAATCTTCTTAGGATCTACAACTATCCCATCCTTCGAAATAATATGCCCCAAGTAATGGATCTGTTCCTGATAAAACGAGCACTTGCTCAACCTGGAATATAATCGGTGCTCTCTTAGCACCTGCCACACCATCGTCGGATGTTTTTCATGCTCTTCCTCCGACTTGGAATACACAATAATGTCATCCAGGAGGACTATGACGAACTTGTCTAGATAGTCCCTGAATACACTATTCATTAAGCACATAAAAACAGTGGGTGCGTTCGACAACCCAAAAGGCACCACTGTGAACTTGTAATGACCATACATTGTTCTAAAGGCGGTCTTCCTGATGTATTCATCCTTAATCCTTACCTGGTGATATCCCGACCTGAGATATATCTTCGAAAATATCTTAGCATCCTTCAACTGATCGAAGAGGTCATCAATCCTCGGCAGAGGATATTTGTTCTTTACAATTACTTTGTTCAACTGTCTGAAATCGATACACAATCTCAGTGTTCCGTCCTTCTTCTTCACGAACATGACTGGGGCTCCCCAAGGTGACACACTTGGGCGTATGTACCCCTTCTTCAGAAGCTCTTCAAGCCGCAATTGCAACTCTTTCAGCTCTGGCATACTCATTCTGTAAGGAGCTTTTGACACTAGAGTTGCTCCAGACATCAAGTTTACAGAGAAATCAATATCTCTCTTCAGAGGTAATCATGGTACCTCCTGGAATACATATTCAAACTCCCTTAGTACCGCATGATCTCCCATACTTGACACCTTATCCTTAGGTGTTTCCTCCACATGGGCTACAAATAATTGACAGCCTTTCCTGTAGCACTTCTTCAGCTGCATTGTTGAGATTTCTCTTATAGCAACAGCTCTGGGAATTCCTTGAACTGTTTTCCGATTTCTTTCCTCATCCAAGCAAGTGAATTGCTTGTTACGATAGTCCAAGATGGCATGGTGTTGGTCCAACCAGTCCATCCCAATTATATAATCATAAGAACCTAAAGGCAGAACGTTCAATTCAGCCTTGTGCTCAGTCCATTCATGTCCACTGGACAAGACTTAACCAACTCAATGACTTTCCTCTTAGTTCATGTAGCCAACTGCACTAACCAAGACTTTTCATGTTTGCTTCTCGACAAATGCAAACTTTCCACCACTCTAGGATCTATATAGCTATGGCTAGCCCCTGAATCAATTAAAATAGTGAAGGGATGGTTATTGATCATACCTTCCACTTCAATCATGTGTGATTGAAATTCATCTTGCTTGTTGTCCAGGGTTCCATAGATCCTTGGCATTCTACTATCCATGTCCTCCACTGTTTCAGCTTTGAACATTATCGACAACTCTCACTTTGTCATTTTTATGGGGACAGTTTATGTACTTGTGGTTCCCCTGACAGCCCCAACACTGAATGGGCATCTGTCCTGACCTTTGTTCCCCTACGTCAGGCATTCTCGACTCTCTAAACAATGTTTGTCCTTGAGGACTGTTTCTGAAAAAAGGAGGTTTGCTTCCTTTCTACCTCTGTTCTTTATTGAACTTCTTTTGGTCATCCCAAGCCTTCTAAAAAGTAGGCTTTTCTCTTTGCTACTCATATAAGCATTTCTCTCTTCTTATAATTTCTTCCATAGTCTTAGGATCATCATATTGAATCTTGTCACCAATGGAAGGTGGTAATCCACTTAGATACCTCTGAATCTTGACAATCTCATCTTTGATGAATGAAACATACTTCAGCAATTCCAAAAACCTTTGTTCGTATTCATCAATGGTCATGCTTCCCAGCTTGAGTTCAAATAACTCTTTCATCTTTCTATCATAATACCTTTTAGCCAAGTATTTCTTCTCGAAATACCTCTTGACTTATTTCCAAGTGACATCTTTCTCTCTAATGTGTTGCACCTGCACAAGTTGATCCCACCACATGGATGCTTTTCCTTTCAGTTGATACATTGCAATTCTTCCTTCTACATGATAGGAATAATTCTGCAGTTGGAAATATTTCCTCATGCCAAGAAACCATGTTTCGACATCTTCCTCCTTCTTGTGTTCTCCATCAAACGTTGGAGGCTTAATCTTGTTCATTTTGCCTTTTAGTTCATCCACTCCAAATCTCCTATGCTTTCTGGTAGGAGATGGGCTTGAACTACTTTGTTCCCTCCTCTTGGAGAGACCTTGGCAGTGATGATGGTGTTTAGAAACACTCCTTGATCTTCTTCCCTCAGAAATCCGGTGACTCCTTGTTTTTCTCGAGTCTCTATCCTAGTCCAACTTATTTTCTATTCTCTCCAGACTCTTCATCAACTTTAAGTTGAATTCACCTTGTTTATCCTAAGATTCCCTGAGCTTTCTGCTATCTGTTCGGTGAGTTTGGGCATCTTTCTGCAAATTTTTAATGATCTTCATCATATTCCCTTCCTTATCTATCACTTCTCCATGCCCATTAGAGTTCAACCCTTCAACTCCCAAATGAACCTCCATCCCTTTAGCTTCGTTCTCTAAACTAGAAGCATTCTGTGTTTTCCATTTATTTTGTACTTAGTGGCAATTATACTCAGTTCTAGCAGTTGCTAAACTTCTGCAAACACAATGTGCAGACAACCGGAATTTGTTAGGCCATTATTCCTTAACAAATCCCATAGCATTCATAAACAAATCTGAATTAAGAAAATGTTCGGATTTCATGAATTTTTTGAGCTCTTCTCGGCTCTGTAACAATCTTTCGGGCTCTAGCCCCTTCTCTCTTAATCCCCAACCCACGTGATCGCGGGTCGTGACCACTCGCTTAGAAAAAAGGGTGCCTCGCGACTTCATGTTTTGGAAGGTTTCAAGGCACTTCATAACAACTTCTTGAGTTCCGGACTAACAAACTCGCGACGTAGGGTGGATCAACCATCCACGTCTACCCAGCATCCAACGGCTGACACTCGTTGTGGAACCTCGAGCATCTGATTTACAATACTTCAGGACTTCGGAATATTTCACATCTGCACGCCCCAAACACTTCCACGTCACCTGAGGTGACATCATTACCTTAATCACTTAGCGTTTTCCCAATTGCAGGGACATGCAATGGTGGTTTTGGAGTAACCCGCCTTTCATCCCACAATTCTCCTAACGCTGACACTAACCCTTCAGTGAAACCACGGTTTGGATTGTGTGACCGCCTTGGATAATTATCTTCCATGCAACTTAGGTCCCCGCAATGCCTCCTGGCCATTGATTTTGATGTATCATGATCAACGCCACTATGGGTCCTCCGAATTTTAACTATGTTACGTAACCTCGGTCCCCACTAACCCTGCTCACACAGGACAAGACATGGTGGAATACTAGCGATGTCATCTAGCCCCACCACGTCTACTCTTTCATTTCAGAACATCGAGCTTCGGGAGTTTGTGCAACAGCTATCCCATTCTCCCGACAGTTGAACTCCCGAAATTACAATCTTTCCTTCTACTTGATCCAACGGTCAAGCACTTTTCTCCATATCTACTGTGTAGATCTCCGTCGGGACTTCAGAGTTTCGGGTTTCGGGCGTTTGTGCCTCCACGCACCCCGCTTCTCCCGATTGTCAAAATTTGAAGGCTTCCAGGATAACCCTCTTATACCTTCTCGAGATCTGACAGTTATACTGAATTTCCCATCCGTCTGAACAGATCCTACGTCTCCAACACCCCAAGTGTTGAACACTCTCTCTCTGTGGTCAACTACCATGCCGGTTGCGGTTTTATTCTACCTCTACCCCTCCCGAGCTTCGTAACATGGCCAAGTAACCTCTTGGCACTCAGAAATATTATGAGGTCTCAAATTAGTCCTCTAGACACAATTTCCTCTCGAAATATCGGGTCCAAAGACCACTTATCCGTCTCATCTAGGCTCAGTGTGGAAACATGGCTATGATACCATATTGTAACATCCCCGGCCACCCACAGGTCTGGCAATGCTACTATGCAGAAACATTCTCATAAATTTAAATATAACATGCATATTAAATATAATGAACGGATTTAATTAAACAATACAGAGTAATCATCGTATTACTATTAACATACATAGGTAATGGAATTAACAGTAATTCATAATTTCAACAGAATACATGATAATATTGCAAAGCATCACAGACATGCATTTTAATTGAAATTAAACACATGCATATACTTATCTTTGAAACTGTAATAACTCCACCAACCACGTGCAAACCTTCCATGAACCTCCTAGCCTTAGACCACACTGCTCTTCATGCTCAGCAGTAGGTCACCCCCGAGCTGGGACCAAGCTCCACCCAGAGCAAGGGAATCCTAGACTAGGCTGAGGTTACAGGAAAACTGCACAATACAACGGGAAGGATTCTCTCTAGGAGCCTTCTTACGCCCACTACTCATGGACTCTCATTCCCCACATGCATGTTCCACCCTGGAGTATACACCTTCACAAGCACATTGCATCGGTATTGAACCTCCCTCTCTAGGTCTCGGCAATAGTTCAGATCAGGAATTCTCAGGAACCAGGAAAAATATGTGCCTTGCCTTCCTCTCAAAGGGGTCGGAGGGAAATCTCAGAATTCTCCCTGGATGGGACAAGTCGATCTCTAAACCCCCTAGAAGTTGTGCCCTCCCTCTGGATGAATGTGCCCTTCTTGCTGAATACTGAGTAACTGTTGTTGAAGGATGATGGAAGACCTGTGTGATCTTCCCGGTGACTAGGGTGTGTCTCGCAACACCGAAATCAACCAACTGGTGTCTTCCTCCTGGAATCCATTGAACTATCTCTCCTGAGATGCACCTCTCTCTTCAATGACAAGTCGTAATCTGCATGATGATGAATTAGGTCGTTGGCCCTTCTTTTATAGATTTCCAAAACCCTAAATCACTGTTGAAACCCTAATTCATTGTTGACTTCCAAAACCCTAAATCATTTATGAAACCCTAATTCACTGTTGACTTCAAAAACCCTAAATCACTGTTGAAACCCTAATTCACTGTTGACTTCTATTTTTATCTCATAATGACTTAAAAGCGCTTTTAACCCTTTTTAGCTCAATGTCACTTTCCGAATATAACACCTATGACTAGAGTGACCTCTAGTAACCCTGTTTACCCCTTTTCTGGCCCTAGCTATAGTCTAACAAGGTCGTTTAGACCATTAAGCCTCCTCTCTGGAGCTCCTATTTGGAAAGGGACATTACAGTCCTCCCATCCCAAAATTGCTTGTCCTCAAGCAATGTCAGTCCAGGGTGTTGCAACACCTACTCACTCTCCCACGTAGCATCCTCTACTGGAAGCCCTCTCCATATGATCAAACACTCTCGGATGACCCTGCTTCTCAATTTCCTCTCCCGAAACTCCAACACCTCCTACGGGACCAGCTCCAACTGTCCCTCCTCATCCAATGGGGGAAGCTCCTCTGATGTGCTAATGAATTGTCCCACTAAATTTTTGAGCAAGATACGTGGAACACGTTATGAATATTGCTCCCCTCTGGAAGCTCTAACTCATAAGCAACCTCGCCTACTTGGCGCATGATCCTATAAGGGCCATAAAATATGGGCTTGAGCTTCTCGACCCCACTCTTATTCAGAGATGACTATCTGTAAGGTTGGAGTCTTAAGAAAACCAAATCCCCAACCTCAAAGTTGTGCTCTATCTTGTGCCTGCCCGCACTCATCTTCTGTCAGTTTTGTGTCGCCTACAGGTTCTCATTCAGCAACTTGAGAATCTCCTGACTCTCTATGATCCAATCCTTGGCCTTGGGAGCTCTGCTCTCCCTAAAAACCAATTCTACCAAAGTGGGAGCATCATATCCATATAATGATCAGAAGGGTGTCATACCAATGGACATGTGGAAAGTGGTGTTGTAGAAATGCTCTCCTAGATGTAGCCACTTAACCCATGTTCTCTGTTGTCCACCTACATAGTTCCTTAAATATCCTTCAACCCACTTGTTGACAATATCGGTCTTCCCATCTATTTGAGGGTGATAGATAGTGTTGGGTGTCATCTTTTTCCCCACCAACCGAAACAACTCTCTCCATAATGTCCCCATGAACCGATTGTCCATGTCACTGAAGATGTTCCTCAACAACCCATGAAGTCTGAATACCTCCCTGAAGAATAGCTCAGCTACCTGAACTGTGTTGTACTATGTCGGTATGGAATAGAAGTGATCAAACTTGGTCAATATATTGACCACTACATAGATGCAGTCCTTACCCTAGACCTTGGGTAGGCATGTGATTAAGTCCATCGATATACTCTCCCATTTCTACTCTAGAATGGGGAGTGGCTGAAGTAGCCCTACTAGAAGAGCATGCTCTAACTTGTTCTGTTGGAAAGTCATGCACTCAGTGACGTGTCTCATAATGTCTTGTTTGATGCCCTTCCATGAGAACCTCTCCCTGATCTGTCTATAGGTTTTGAAGAACCCCTGATGGTCTGCTAGTGGTGAATCATGAATTGTTGTGAGGATCTTCGTCTTGAGCCCCGAATCTGGCACCAAGTAGACTCTATCTTTGTAGAATATGAAATTGTCAATGACCTTATACCTTCCATCTTGTATTTGTCCATCCATCACCTCACAAGCGAACTTGTTCTTGGAATATTCCACTAATAAGTGGGATTTCCAATCTGCTGAAATCTCCATCAAAGAACAGGTTGCAGGTCTCCTCGATAGTGCATCAGCCACAATGTTCTTCTTCCCCTTGACATTCTCTATGTCGAAGTCGAATGCATGTACCTTCATCACCCATTTCTGTTGGCACTCACTGAGGTCCTTGTGCTCAAATAAATACTTCAAGTTGTTGTGATCCGTCTTGACCACGAATTTGTTGCCGACCAAATATTGTCTGAATTTGGTCAAGGCATGCATGATTGACAACATCTCCTTGTCATAAATGGAGTACAACCTCTCGGGCTGACTGAACTTCTTACTCTCGAATACAATGGGTGTCCTCCCTGCATCAAAACTACCCCGATACCCTCACCGGATGCGTCACACTCTAGTACAAATGGCAAGGTGAAGTCTGATAATGCCAATACTGGACAAGTGCTCATGACTTCCTTCATGTGATCAAAGGCTTTTCATGATTCCTTGGTCCATATGAAATCCCCATGCTTGGTAAGATCCATCAGTGGTGCTCCAAGCTGATAAAACCCCGGACGAACTGCCTATAATAGCTGCACAGCCTGAAGAAACTTCTCAACTATGTTACGTTCCTGGGTGTTGGCCAGTCCAGAATGGCCCTAATCTTTTCCTGGTGCACCTGTACCCCCTATACACTGATGATATGGCCTAAGTAAAGAAGCTATGTCATACTGAACTCACACTTGGACTCTTCGGCATATAATGACTATGCCTTCATGATTCTCAATACCTCATCTAAGTTCCTCATATGCTCCTGCCATGTCTTGTTGTATACCAAGATGTCGTCGAAGAAAACCAAGACTCATTTCCTCAACTGATACCTGAATATGTGGTTCATGCAAGACTGGAACGTGGCTAGTGCATTGGTTAGCCCAAATGGCATAACCAGGAACTCGAAATGTCGTCTTCTCTATGTCCTGCTCTCTGATACTGATCTGGTGATACCCAAAGTGTAGATCAATCTTTGAGAAGAAAATTGCCCCATGCAGTTCATCCAACAACTCGTCAATGTGTGGGATAGGATACCAGTTCTTGATGGTTTTCTTGTTCAAGTCTCGGTAATAAATGCACATCCTCATGGTGTCATCCTTCTTCAGAACTAGGACAACTAAAGAAGTGAATGGGTTGTTGCTCGGTCTAATGTGTCCCATCGCTAGCAATTCCTTGATTGCCTTCTCTATCTCATCCTTGAACCTCCTAGGATGACGATAGGGGGGGGTGATCATCTGTTTGGCCCCCTCTTCCAACTCAATGGTGTGCTCAAACCCCCTGTCAGGTGGTCTCCCTGGTGGAATCGACTCAAAAACTTGTTCATGTCATCCCAACAAATTCTTGATCTTTGTATGATACTGATGTCGACCTTCTGAATCCTTCTGCATAGTGATCAAAAACTCGGCGACATATGCTACTTCCCCATGTCTGAATATCCTCTCCATCCTCTTGGCTGAAACTGTCCTAGGTGTTCCTATCAACATACCTCTTAGAACAACCTTCTTCCTATCATGGTCTCTGAATCCCATCTCCAAGGTTTGGTAATTGGTGGTGATTTTTCCCAAGGTAATCATCCACTGGACTCCCAACACCACATTTGTGTCAGATAGGTCAACCACATAAAATGTATCTCTCATTGTATAGTTGCCTAACTTTACCTCCAATTCTAGAACTCTGTCTAGACACTCCATTGTGTGGCCATCTTCTACTGCAATGTCAAACCCCTCAAACTCCTCTGTCTAAAGTGCCTGTCTCGATACTAGTGAAGCATCGATGAAGTTGTGGGTGGCCCCACCATATATCAAGGTGATTTTATGTTTCCCCTGAATAGTCCCTCTGATCCAGAGGGTATCATACCTGGGAACACCAGAAAGGGTCACTATGACTCCTTCCTTTGCTGGTTCCTCCTGTTAGCCTGCTCAGGCAGCTGTGGGACTACTGGAGGATGGCCTCATGCCAGTGTCATAGGTCTATGGGGAGGCTACTCCTCTGCCTGTGCTGACTCCTACTTTGAGCTAGTGGATCCATTGTCCTGCTCCTCCTCCTCACTGTCCACATTGTCTGCTACCACCTCAATATAATGAATCTCTCCCTTGCCCATGCACCAGTGGCCTGGGACCCAAGGGTCTCTACAATTGAAGCAAAGATTCTTCCTCATAAGCTCTCGCCTAGTCTCATCATCCAACTTCTCCTTGCCCTTCCATTCTCTATGGAATGGCTTCCTGCCTCGATCCTTCTGGGGTATGAAGGGTTTGGAAAAGGTTTTAGTCTTTGGCACTGATTCTGCCAAATCTCGAGTGTGAAGGATGGCATATTGCAAGGTGGGAGGCATGTATGCCTTCACCCATCCTCTCAAAGGCTCAGTGATTCCCTCTGTGAATAGCATGATCAGCTTGGGCTCTGATATATCTGTCACTGCCATGGCTACCCGTTGAAACTCCATGATGAACGCCTTTGTTGTGCCAGTTTGTCTCAACTGGGCTAGATCCCTGAAGTGGATCTCGGATCCCTCCTGTCAAACCTGTCCATGAGTCTCTCTGTGAACTCCCTATAGAAAGTGATGCGACTGTGACCCAATGTCACCAATCCATGATACCACCACTCGTGTGCCTCACCCTCCAAGTGTAAGGTCTCAAAATTGATGGCCTCTGTCTTGGTCATCTGGTTGAGCTTGTAGTATGTGTCTAGCTTATGTACCCAAGCTCAGGCAATGCATTTGGATGATCCGTCGAAAGAAGGTATGGTGAGTTTACCAAATTTTCGGATGAAATCCATGTTATGCCCCTGCTATTGTTGCGGTCCTCCTCTCTGTAGCTCTCTGGGATGGTTCCTGAGTCTGAGTCCACAGTACTCGACTAGGGTCATGTCCTAATGGAATTCACGACCCGATGTTGCATACTCCCTCCTATACTCTACAATGTCCTCTGCATGAGTGGGTGGCCTTTGTGCTATCGGTGGCGGTGTTGCTACCGGGGGTGCCCTCTAGAAACTAGGAAACAAGGGTCTGGGAATCCTACTCGCAGAGGTGTATGTGAGAGAAGGTGACTGGGGTCTACTGCATGCTCCTGAGTTCCCCTGTGCTGCATGCAGGACTTGTGTAATTTAAATAAAACGTTCATAAAAAACTTTAAAAAAAAAATTAAATAAATAAACGTTCATAAAAATTAAAAAAAAGAATGAAATTTGTATATTATATGTAATTATATAAGTTATATATATGAAACTATATAATATATAGTTTCATATATATGTAACTTATATAGTTAATAAATAAATTTTCAAGTGACCATTTAGGATCCAATTTTGGGTTTTTTATTTGCATGGGGATTTGTTGTCAAGGCCATAGTTTCAATTAGGTCATAATCAGCTGCAATTTTAATGTTTAGAAAAAATATTTTGCTTTAGGTAGCATCACGTTTTTATTTAGGTGTTGATTTTAAAGTTTTTTCTAAGCAACTATTTTATGTTTTAAGGCCATGCTTGAAAAAAAATGTAATTTTGACCCAATTATATTTTGATTTAGGGGTTGATTTTAAATTTTTTTAAGCAATCATTTAATCCTTTAAGCCCATGCTTGAAAAAATTTGTAATTTTGACTCGGTTACAAAAATCGGTGCCATTGGTAGCACCATTTTTTTTATTTGGGGGTTGATTTTTATGTTTTTTATGCAAAAAAATGGGTTTTAAAAGCTAGAGTTCTCGTTTTGAGGTTACAGTTCTCATTAAGTTGGTAACTTTGTTTTTTGGGATTTATACCTAATTTGTCCAAATATTCCTAAGTATATATGCACATTCCTTTGATAACAAGTGCATGCATACACTACTTCTATATAGGAGTTAAGCACGTACATGCATGTTCAAAAACAAGTAAGTGTTGGGTCATATACGTGCCCTGTAGAAGGCCAAAGCACGTACATACACACCCCATAGAAGGAAAAGATGTGTACAAATATCATACATGCTCCCTAAAATGGTATAGGGTGCATACATAATCTTATACACAAAACCTACAGTGGAGACAATCGCGTACACCTCCAAAAAGTGACATTTTTGCTTGTTTTCAGCCTTGTTTTGGCTAGTTTGGGGGTCTTTTTTGGGGAGTTTGGTCTCAAAAAATTTTGTGGACTATAGGAGGTTGGTAAGGAATTAAATTTGAATGGAAAACAAAGTTTTTTAATCCATATTTGTCTCCCTTTTATCCCTTGCATTGCATAACTTTTAGTCTAGTTTTGTTCTTAGGATCTCGGTTTCCTAGTCGTTGTTGTAGTCATTTTTGAAACTTAAGTTTGCATTTGAGTTCGATATTTTCAATTTTTTMTTTCCTTGGATTTTTCAAACGTAAAACAATAAATTTTGTTTCTTTTAGCATCTTTTTTTAGTTTTTTTTTTGGTAGAAAGAAAAAGAAAACAAAAAAACCCTAGTTTGTTGCTAGTTAGGTTTTTTTCTTTCTGTTGCRTTGTTTTGCTTTATATTTGGAAAAGAAAAATATATTAGCATAGGATTTCRTTTTCTTCTCATCTTGAAAGCATTTCAAARGAAAGAAAAAAAACAACATCATTTTGTTTGCTTYTTTTGTTGTTCTCAAAAGGCTGCATTGTGCATTTTGCATCAAAAAGACAAAAGATTGCATTTCAAGGTTTGAAATATTGTTCATGCATTTTGTTTTTTTGAAACTCTTTTTCATTGAAGAGTTAGATTTAAGTTTTTGTTTCTAGTGTTCTTATCAGTTTCATTTTTCCAAGAGTCTCAAACAACATCAGTTTCACTTCCGTATCCTTTGAGTAAAAACAACCACTAAAATGAACGCTAAATTTACAATTTACTAGACTTGGTTTCTAGTGTTCAAAAAAAGTTTAAGGTTAGGGCCTTGGATTAGGATTGGAGAAATAAATATCCAATGTTGTTAAAAAAACACAGGATTCTGAGATGGGGAGAGTTCAACTCCAAATATTGTTTAGGTGTGGCCGGGAAACTTCTCTCACACAAGAGCCAAACACTAGGTCACATGAGGAAGAGCCAAGGAGATAACCCCTCTGAGGCTTGAAAGGACGTTGTGGAGAGATAGTATTTTGGGGGTTTTGTTAGTGACCATACCTCCATGAGAGGCATTTATTTTGAGCCTGCGAAGCGATGGTTACTTGCATTGGGTAGGGTTGGTTAGTGGAGGTCAGGGTAACTTCTTTTCAAGCCTTTGTTCATCGGTCACGAGACTTGATCAACCCGTGTCGGTTTCTGGAAGGTCCCTTTCCAATTTTTCATTTCTTTGGACTCATGACCTTATCCACTTGGGTTGAAGTTTTGAAGAAGTTGTTTGTTTGTGATGTTCCTCTTAGGACTTTTTACTGGAGTGTTTCTTTGTATAGTTGGCCTTAGGTTGTGTTAGTATCACCGCTTTTGGATTGTTGATTCATGGTGGTCGACCAATTACTCCATTGGTCTAGAAGGCCCTTGGTATTTCTTTTGAAATTGTGGAGCCACATCTTAAAAGGCACGTGTTTTTATACCATTGATTCACTAGAGTCAGTGTGTGATACTTTTTGGACATGAACAATCCTGTAAGGGAAGAACATGTGCATAAGAACGTTATGACCAAATTTCTTGAAGATACCAACCAAGGGACCCCTTCCTGGGGATTCTCGTGATTCTCCTTTCTTTGGAAATGTTGGTACCCCCTTTATGGCCACTTTGAACATTCCTAGGTTAAATGTAGGACTATCGGTTTGGTTGTGGACCACTATGAATGTCCCAAATGATATTGATGATTCTTAGATAAGCACCCTGTGTCATGGGCATCAAATGGATGTTCATCCTTTACCTTCTTCATCCACTAATTATACTTCTCCTCCTTCTCCCTCTTTTGGTGAAAGTCTAGCTACTAGTAACCATAAGTATAAAAGGAATAGGAAGAGGAAGAGTAAGAAGAAGAAGTCACAAACCTTTTCTAGTCACATTGGAGACATGCCACCAATATTTGCGAGTTATGTTGGGGCATGAGAGTCTTGTCACTGCAAGCCATATTGGAAATAGTTCACCAACCTCTACAGGTCATGTTGGATATTTGCAGCTAGCCGTTGCAAGTCATGTTGGGGAACAAGTCTATTCATTGATAGTCATATTGTAAAAACGTCACGAGCCTCTGCAAGTCATGTTGGAAACCATCAACCACCCTTTGCAATTCATGTTGGAAGTGCAAAAGAAACCTTTGCTAGTCATGTTGGACTTATGTCAACAACCTATAGGATTCATGTTGAAGGCATGTTGCCAGCTTCTACAAGTCATGCTGGAAGCGTGAAACCAACCTATGCTATTCATTTTGTAGTTACGTCGACAACCTCTGCAATACATGTTGAAAACATGTTGCAAGACTTTGCAATTCATGTTGGGAGCAAGAAACCAACCTTTGCGAGTCATGTTGGAGTTATGTCAAGAACCTCTGCAAGTCATGTTGAAGACTAGTCACCAACCTCTGCAAGTCATGCTGGGAGTGCAAGTCATACTAGCATCAAGTCACCAACCTCAACGAGTCATGTTGGAGACCTTCACTCGGCCTTTTCTAGTCATGTTGGGGGGAACCCACCAACTACTGCATGTCACGTTGGGGGCATTGATACTATTGAGAAGCCTAGACGAATAGGACGTAAGCCTAAGTTCCATTGTAATATTTGTAAGGGAGATCACCTTACTTATATGTTCCCTAGCATTCCAGTGGTACAGATACTATGGTCATTTTCTGATGGTTCTTCTAGTTCTGAGTCATCTTCGATTTCCAAACATCGTCTTAAACCAGTGGTTGATGAAGTGATATCGTTGCTGCAATATTTGGTTGATCCCACTCTTATTTTGGACAGTGTTGAGTCTACCAAAGTGATCTCCCTGGTGCAATATTTGGCCAATACCACTCTTCTTTGGGGACTGATGCATCTTTCAACTATTTCTTTAGCATTTATAGTTCCATACCTTTTGAACAAAAGGGCATTCCACTCTCTTCGAGTATGCTCCCTATAACTCTTAAGATGGATTCATTTGATTGGAATGATCTTCTTAAGCCTTGCCTTCCTTCTTCTTCACCTTTCAAGATATTGTTTAGAGTTAATTCAATAGGCGTTTTTCATTGTATTGTAGATGAAGAAGCCTCTGTAGGTATTTTATCCTCCTTGGCTTGGAAATATTTGGGTTCTCTCGAGCTTGTGTCAGCTACCAATGAGTTGTTGGATTTCAACAGAAGACCTAGTGAATGTTTGGGGATTCTTCCTTAGTTTCCTATCACTTTAGGTGGGAAGACTGTCTTAGTCGATATGTTAGTGGTTCCAGGCCCTTTAGACTTTAATACGCTTCTTGGGCATGATTATATTTATATGATGAATGTTGTGGTGTCTATTCTCTTTCGTGTGATGCATTTCCCTCACAACGGAAGCATTGTCACTATTGATCATATTTCATCTAAAAATCACCATCTTAATCTGACTTTAGCTCACTTTTCCCCTTTGTATGTTCCAACTGTTCGAGTAGGCTCTTCCCTGCCACAGGTAAATTATGCGACATCTTATCCTCGATGTTCAATTTCTTCTGAGAAGGATCCTTTACAGTTATGTTTGTCTTCTCGAGGCAAGGTCTCGACAATTGATCAAGGGTTGTATTCAATGGGAGTGGCTAATCCTTTGCTTTACCCTTTTGGCCCGAGTAATATGGAGCTTCCTCTTGAGTTTGATCTTAATGTTTGTGAGACCTCGAGCCCTGGTATGTGTGAGCCTTCGAGTCCTGATTTCTTGGATGTTGAATTGCCTTTAGATGAGGCTATCCTTGAAGATATAATTATGGATCCTCGACTTCTTCCTGAACTAGAATATTTATGGGTTGTTTACCAAAGAATCCCTTGGCCTGATCCCAGTAATGGGCTATACTTGGAGGAGTACTATGCATAAGTCATAAGGCTATGCGGTACTTTGTACATATTGTACTTTTAGGGTTTATTGTTTTCAAGTTTTGTATTACATAACACATGTTATTATCAAAGGTTTATATATTGGACTTATTAACTTCTAGATGAGTGTTGTTGGTCTTATATATGTTGGAGAATGGGGTGGAATTCAATAAGATACAAAGAACATAATGTTGCAAATAGAAGAGGAACAAAAAAATTTCGAAGAAGAGAGGTGGCGTCTAAATACACCATTACAAAACTTAAGCACAACACACTATGATAATAACATCACAATGCATATTGCACATCTTGATTTGCATGATCATATGCAATATCAAATCACTTCATATCAATAATGACTCAAGGGATCTTCTTTTATATTCTCAAGATCCAAATGATTCCCACATAATTCAAAAGATATTGTCCACATACAACTACTGACGGTTAGAGTTGGACCCACAAATTCTGCTTTTCCAAGTCCACTCGTCGGCACTGGACCCGACCAACTATCCTTCCAACTCATAGTCGAATATAGGTTTGGATGATCCATCGCCCGACTATCTAGTTTATTTTCCAACCAACAAGCATGTCAACTACTCGAATGAATGTGTCCAGATGTAGGTCGACCTCTCAACTGACTAAACCCAAAATATTTGTGATGAACCATCAATGCTTGATGTTCCAACAATATACATGACTTTGAAGAAGTTTTATTTGGTCCCCTTTCTCATGTTGATCCATTCTGACAAGTAATGATCTTGAAACTGGCATATAGGTTAGATTTTTCCCTTCATGCATTTTTGCATGATCTGTTTCATGTTTCATTTCACCTTATGATTGACCCCACTGAGTTACGACATGGAACCTTCTTTGATGTTTCAAATTGTTGTAATTCATGTGGTAGAGACTACCATTCATGGGTTCCCTAGTTAGAACATTTTTCCCAATTTGGCACCCATGCTGAAATACTTTCATAGGCTTGGGAGCCCTATTTAGTCCCACCATGACTTTGCGTTGAAGCCTCATATCTTCTTCTCAATATGTTTTTGTCCAATTCCTGTGGGGCTCCCTCATTTATGTATTGAGTTGTAATACTGCGTCACATTTTTCTACTTGCGCTTTTGAACCTAATGTCAGCTTCTACTTGTTGTTGTTTAGCTTCTTATGCATTCTCATCAGTTGCTAGCCTTGCAATATTTTCTTTTTCAACTTGACACTGATATCCCTGGAGGAAACATTCCCTCGAGTATCCATATCCTACACATTCTTCCTCACATTATGCTTAGGTATGTTCCTTGTGCTTGGAACTAGTTTTCTTGCCCACGACACTCGTTTCCTCCACTATATTATAACATTATTTTACTCTTTTTCATGCTTTCATATGAAAAAGACAAAAAAATGAAATAACAAAAAAAGAGTGTGGGAATGAGTCTTCTATATATGTATTGGCAGTATTCGAATCGCCTATGAACAAAGAATAATTTTTTTATTCAAGTCTCAACAATTTGGGTTTAGTATGGCTTTAGGAAACTTATAAAGTTACATAGAGTTTTTACTCCTTTCACTGGTTATTCTTCCAGTCACTACAGAGAGTATGTCATTGCCTCCTCCATCACAAACTTATGTCAATGTTCATTTTCATTCTATGATGCCTAAGTCAAATAATCTGTCGTGTTTTTATGAAGCAGAAGTTTAACCTATGTCGGCCATTCTGCAGAATTCTTGGTTTTGCAAGTCGGCCTTCATGTGTGTCAAGCACATCTCATAATATAAAGTGTCTTTGTCCTATACTCATGCTAGGATGGAAGGTCCTCATTGAATTCATGTCGACAGGTTAAGCTCTTATTGACTATGACAAATTGCTTTTAGAGTTTATCCTATAGTTTCACCCTGGACCTATTTACATCATTGATAGGTAACCTTGCGCTCAGCGTATGACATTCCATCATTGGTCATTTAATGAGTGGTTTCCGTTGTGTTCGATGGAAAGAGGAAGTGTCCCACGTGAATATTTTGGCTTCACTCTCTTTAATGCAGATCGAAAAAAGCTCGTGCATGGATGGCTTCACCGTTGAATTTTTCAAATCCTTCTTAGACTTGATCAAGGATGAGATACTATTGATTATAAAGGAATCTCAAAGCAATGGCAAAGTGATCAAGTCCTTCAACTCAAACTTCTTATGCCTAATCCCTAAAAATCAAGATGGGGAGTATTTCGATGATTACAAAACCATTTCTTGTTATAATGTGGTCTTCAAGATAATCTCCAAAATCATTGTGATGCGGTTGAATCCTATTTTGACATAAATTATTAGGGAGGAACACTTTGGATTTCTTCATAATCGTCAAATCCACAACCCAATAGCCATTGCACAAGAGGTCCTTCACTCAGTAAAAAGGAAAAATCTGAAAGTAGTCATTCTAACGTTGGACCTATCAAAAGCTTATGACTGAGTAGAATGGAATTTCCTTTGATTAGTTCTAATCCAGATGGGAATGAGTCTGAAAATGGTGAATTGAATTATGGAGTGCCGCCAAAATCCATCCTTTGTCGCCCTTATCTACGGATCCCTATCTCGATTATTTAAAGCATCTCAGGGACTTCAACATGGATTCCCCTTATCCCATTTTATCTTTTTAATCATTATGGAAGCATTAAGTAAACTGATGGAAGAAGCACGATACTTTGGTCTGCTAAGAGGAGTGATGGTGTTGGAAAGGGAGGCGATATCCCATTTACTTTTTGTCGATGAAATTTTATGTAGTGTACGGGGGTCCCTACGATATTTGAGGGCACTAAATAATGTACTAGACATCTTTTGCATAGAAACAAGAATGATTTTAAACATGGGAAAATCATGCTTGATTATAAACAATTATTTGACCGAGAAATTATGCGTTTTAGGGAACATCATTCTGGCACCCAAAAAGAATATGGAAGAAAGGTTTAAATATATGGGCTTCTTTTTGAAACTTGATTTTTAAATACGTGTGGACTGGGGATGGCTTATAAGAAATATAGAAGTCAGGATCTCAGTCTGGGTCAACAAGATACTCTCAAGAGGGGGTAGACTTGTCCTACTAAAGGCAGTACTGGAAAGCATCCCAGTCTACTGGAAATCAATTGTTGTTATTCCCAAAGGTATCTTAAGCAAGATCTGAAAGTTAAGCTTCCAATATCTTTGGTCGAGACAAAAGAAATCGAGAAGGATCGCACTAACCAAGTGGTCAATTTTATCTCATCCAAAAGAGCTAGGGGATGGGGCCTCAAGGAAATTACTTCCTTTTCCAAGGCCCTGACGGGGAAAAATCTTTGGAGGATGACCTAGGGAAATTCTATTTGGTATCAGGTTATGAGTTCCAAATACTTTTCCAACCTATCAGTGGTTGACCAGTTTCAAGTCTCATTGTAATCATCCAAGGGATCTATTGTTTGGAAGGCGTTGGCAAAATCCTTTCCGTTGGTAGGAGCCTGGACCACCTGGAAAGTTGTAAATGGGAAGAGCATAATATTGGGAGAAGATCCATGGCTAGGCACAGGGAACTCCATTATTTTTCAAATTCTTTAATATGTATCTTGAGAGATAGGGATATTCGAGTTCTAGCAAACACGTCACATGTTTCTCGTGGGTTAGGGAATAGAGTGGATGGATTTATGTTGTGTCCCTAGGCCTGGAAAGAAACCTAGCCGAGGAATGGGATGGATACATAGGTAAACTCTATGAAAATTTCATCTCTCTATAATAAAAATCTGACGACTCCCTGACTTGTCCAAAAACCAAAAAAATGGAACCTTTACGAAAAATTACGCATGAGGGAATATTTGAAGGACCCAAGAAGTGGTGGTGGGATTTGAATTGGAAAATCAAAGAACCACCAAGATGAAAAATTACTATGTGGATTTCCCTTAACAATAATCTCTTGATGTGGGACAATATTTTTAAAAGGGGCTAGTGTGGGCCCAACCGGTGTTCTTTATGTAAAACTGATTTGAAATCTATCACTCACTTTTTTCATTTTTTTTCCTTGTGAAGTCCAGGTGATGAAGCAGGTAAAGGAAAATATGAAATCCAAATCTTCCTGAAATAAGGACAACTTGGAGGATTGATTTGAGGAATGGGTCCAGGATAGGTCGTTTAATCTTTATGCAGGTCTCCCCAGTTTACTTGTCTCCAACATATGGTGGGCCCTGAACAATTTCATTTTTAAAGAAAAGCTAGTCTCGCCATAAGTCATAGCAGACATCACCCTAAACCACGCAGCGGAGTTTAAAGACTCCCCAAAGGAGAAAAATACATGGGTATCGGTAATTCCCTCTATTGATTATGAGGTGCCATGGGGATTTTTTGACAGAGCAAGTCAAGGTCATCCCCCTTTATGTGGAGTCGGAGTAGTATTGTACATCTCTCACAATCATTGCTTGTACATCATAGATGCTCCAGGAGAAGGACCAACAACAAAGCCAAATTTATAGCTCTTTGGACCCTTTTAGAAACAACAAAAAGAAAGGATGTGACGAAACTTCAGATTATGGGAGATTCAAAATTAGTCATAGACTGGGAAAGACAGGAAAACGCAGCTCAAGAAATCATACTAGCTCCAATCATGAGAGATATCAAGCTATCTTTCCAATCTTTTGAATGGTTTTCCTTTCATCACATCTTATGAGAAATAAATGTCAAAGTGTATGAGCTATAAAAAGAGTCCCTTTCCATACGTGTGGGGGAAATGGGTTTTTATGAATTCATCTTGGAGAAGAAATGGAAATTAGACTGTAAATCCTTATCTTTATAGCTTATTTTTTGATGGAATGTTTTGTAAATGGCTATGTATAGAACCTTTTTTTTGGTATATGGATATGTATAGACGGGTAAGGAGGCTGACTAAACTAGGATAGTGCCCGAGGGGTTGTTTGAAAAGACACTAAAAATGGTCTATATAAGGATGACAGTCTAGATTGTAACAAGTATGTTTCTTTTTAGTAAATAAAATCGTGATTATAAACCCCGACTATATACCATAACTCAAAGATAAAAATAAAAATAAACAATTTGATAACTCCACGGTAATCCTTATCAAACAAAATTTTGATTTGATTTCTTTTCTTTTTTATTAAAATGATGCAAACTTCATATACCCCTTCAAACTATACCATAAAATTTGATGGGTCTGCACTATATCATACATGAACTTGGGTTATTTTGTCAAAAAACAAATATGTGATGCTTGCAGAGTGATATAACACTTACCAAAGATCAAAATACAAAATTTAGTAACTATGTCAATCGACCGCCATGGTTTTATACTATATAACAACTTTTTTTCGAATGGTCGTCGACTTGGTGGAGGAATAGTAAAGTTGTCGCTCTTGGTGGCTATTGGTGGTGGTGGGCGACGGTTTCAATGTGCAGGACGAGGGGATTCCACCACTCATAGTGGAAATTGGGCAGAGGTTTGAGAAAATGGTCGATGAAAAGGAGGGGTCGCGACCCATAAAAAAAATTATGTGGTGATTTTTTTTATTGGAAATGGGGGGTGAGGTTGTGGGTTCGACCCCCTCCTCAACGACGCTATATATTTACCAAAAACAAACACATAAGTCAACACTTTCAGTGTGTGTTTTTTGTTTTTTTAGAGGGTCGAGGGGTTTTTGGGTTTTGTCTTTGGAATTTATTTATTTTTGGTTTTGTTATATGGAGGAAGGAGAGAGGAGAAAGAGGTCGTGGGTTCCAAACCCACCCCCTTCACTCTTAATCACAAACTCATCCCTCTTATGAACCAAAAAACCATACACATGCAAATCAAACCGATGTAATTGGATGGAATACATTCCAACCTCCCTTGAACTCAAACCAACATCAGCCTAGATTTATTTTTAAAAGAGGGCTTGGGGTTTGGGTCTAGTTCCCAAGAGGGGTTCAAATCCTCTCCCTCTTGCAATTTTTTCACTAACAAAAACTACTCAAGCATCCACAAATCTGAACTAACACTCAACCATACACTAAAAACCAACTAGGGAACATCATAATTTCTCATAATAATACTTATTTAGATTTTGAACCAATTCAAACAATGGCATACAATCCAACACATACTTAGGGAAAATCCATCATACCAGCAAGAAAGACATCTCTGAGCAACCCAATCCAATTGTTTAAATAGGAAATGGACATGGGGTACCTTCTCTCTATTGTTTAATGGAAGAATGTATGGTATTTAACCTTTGAATCCCTTTGTTTACCTTAACCCAGCGTTAGAACCAGGGCTCCCTCCCCCTCCAACGAACCTGTCAAATGAGCCTAAGAAAGAGGGGGCAAGGGCTTTGTATTTTCCCAAAATATTTTATTTTTCCTTTTTTCAATTTTTTCCATGGGATGGGGTGCATGGCATGCCCATGCGCTCCTCTCTTTTTTTTTGAAATGTGTGCCAAGTACACCCTTTGACTTTGACTCCCACTAATGGAGACCAAAAATGAGGTCGGATGGGACAAAGTTGAAATATGACTTGAGACACACTATTGGAAAGGTCTCGACAATCCTTTCGAGATTGCATTGTCGTCAATCTAATATTTTTCCACCTAGACCCTTAATTTTAGCCAGGACGATCTACTCTCTAAAACCTTGATTTCCCAGTGGGGCCCACAAAATGCCCAAACTTGCATAATATGCAATAACGTCATACAATATCCAATCAGAGAAAATAAAGTATCAACAGAAAGGTCTCGTCGAGTACTTCAACAAAATGCATGAAATTATGAGGTGAAGTTCTTAAGTTCTTCTTTCACTGACCTAAACCTCTGCCATGTAAGTTGGTTAAACCATCATGCCTCAACCAGTTAAGGGATTTTTGATAGCTCTAACTAGGTCATACGATGTCAGAATGTGGCACCGTTGGAAAGGTATTTGAGTCCAATATAGCATGGAAATTTTTAGTTTTTGATTCTAATCCTATCAATAGTAATTTTTTAACTATGAGCCATTGTTACCAAAACGGCCTTTGAAACTAGTCATGAAATTTCGAAGGCTCGTTCTCAACAACCGGGGGTCAAAACCAGTCATATGATATACCATTAGAAAGGTATCGCACTTCCTTATATAACAGCTAGACCTGATTTTCCTTTTGATCTAGATATCAAGCATAAATTGATAAGGAAATCACAACTATGAATTTTGGCCATTTAGGAGGCATGCAATTTGTGTCTTTCATAAACTAGTCATACAAACTCATAATCAAGCAAATGATAGCTCATAGGAAATATTATCTTGATCCTTGCAGGGTACAACCATTGGATTTTTAATAAAATGAACAAAAATCATCTTATATTCTATGAAATATCATGTTTATATGGGACTCACCCAGTGACCAACGAAAGGGGCCAACATTAAATGTTTTGCAAACTGAGTCCTCAGCTCATGAAATATGAATTGAGAAGCCTTGACATAGGGAATTATGATATGTGAGGGTTTCAAAACTCAAAAATAATACCAGGATGGCCTCCCCTAGGGGAAAAATTTTATGGGTCCACAACAAGTCGATCAAGGCCGAATTAGGCATGCTTGGGTGTCGACAAGAATAATATCGATGACTATTATGAAGATATCCAATAGGTGATAATAAGCTAGGAATCATAGTAACTCTAAAATCCATTTATCCCTACTAACTCTCTTATTGATAATTGAGACATTAACCAAACTGAAATTTGAAACCTGCAACTAACCTGAACTAGGATTGTAGTATACCTAGGGGTAATGGGGGGTTGAAGGGCCCATAGTGATCATAGTGGAGGTCATTCAATGTAAGGTGGAGTAGGTCCAATATATTATTAAATAAGGCCCATTATGGTAGTTATATTTATTGAATATATGTAATAAACACCATCATTAGTAAGTAAGGCCTACTATAGTAGTGTGAACACAATAAATGTGAAAAGGCCTACTAGAAAGTTTTTTTTCTAGAATGTTCTTGAGTGGTAGGTAGTATTATATAAAGGGGTGTAAACAATGTAATGAGCATGGTTTATGAGTATTGTATTTGGACTGTAGCTCAATAGAAGGTTGCCTCCTCGAAGAGGCAAGTGAATAGGAGTGGATCCTTTCCTTAAAATGATCAATTGTAAGGTGTTTCCCTAACTTAAGGATTTTGGAATTAATAAAGAGCATTTATATCTTATTGGATATCTTGTGTGGTGATTTTGTGTTCATATCTTTGGTACTTAACAATTGGTATCAGAGCACTTTCTTCGACTGAGAAAATGGACAAATGTTTTTCTATTTTGCAAGTTTTCAAACGAAGAAGAAAAAGAAGGTCGCAACACTCAGGTCGATTCATGTATATTTTTTAATATAATTTGGAGAAAATGGTTGTAAATTTGAATTCCTCTCAAAAAAAAAAATCAAAGCTCGAGAGGTCAAGATATTGTTGATTTAAAATCAACAAATTTTCGGTTTTTCCAAGGATGTCTAAGCAATTTGCAGGTTTCTGTAGCAATTAGTGCATAATTTTCCCAAAAAAAATTGTAGATCTGAGTTCTTCTCGTAGAATCGACCAATTTTATAAAAAAAAACATCGTCCAAATTCAAGATCCGGAAGTGAAGATATCGTTGATTTAAAATCAACAATTTTCAGGGTTTTTTGGTGACGACCTTGACACTGCATAGCTCATAATTTTTTACAGTGTGCTCATATTGTTGCCAGATCAATGCCATTGGATAGAGGATTTTCAAAGATTTCTTTTGGTATATTATATGTGGTGCTTCCAATGGATATGTTATGCGCTACAATCTCTGACAAATTTTACTCTCAAATCCTCCGAGATATTTTGAGCATAAAAACAAATTTTCAAAATGTTCAAGAGACCATAGCTAAAATCCATGAGAGATATATTATGGAGATCATCACAGAAGAATATAATCAAGAAATATATGCTCGGTATGATTTCGAGGTTGATTGTGATGATTGGTATATGGATTGTTGTCATTTATGGGATGACAACCACTTTCATATTCTTTATGATGAGTCTACTCCACCTTATGTAGAGAGCATCAATCCGAAGCCAATTATGACTACAAGTGTTTAGTCTGCATATTCTACAATGGTATTCTTCATTCCATATTCAGTCTCAACCCTTTACAACTATGTGGATGATCTTTTTATCTATCGCCATGTCATTGGTGGGTATTTTGACCGTATTAATTGGTCATTCATGGAGCTCATGATTCATTAGTTGGGTGTCATCTTCAACACTCGTACATGGGACCTTGGCTTATAGTAAATCTTGGACTACTTCAACATGATGGCTAGCACTTCTACATGAGACCCTAATTCTCTATCCTACTTCAGCATTACGATCCACACTCATCCATGGGACCCTAGTATATGGTTGTACTTCCTCACAACAAGTGTTGAGGACAACGCTTTCCTGAGGGCGGTGGAATGTAGTATACCTAAGGGTAATGGGGGGTCAAAGGGCCCATCGTGATAATAGTGGAGTCCATTCAATGTAAGGTGGACTAGGTCCACTATACTATTAAATAAGACCCACTGTGGTAGTTAGATTTATTGAATATATATAATAAATACCATCATTAGTAAATAAGGCTTACTGTAGTAGTGTGAACACAATAAATGTGAGAATGATTACTAGAAGGTTCCAACTACTAGAAGGTTATCTTTCTAGAATGTTCTAGGTAGTAGGTAGTATTGTATAAATGGGTGTAAACAATGTAATGATCATGGTTGATGAGTATTGTATTTGGAGCGTAACTCAATAGGAGGTTTCCCCCTTGAAGAGGCAAGTGAAGAGCAGTGGATCTTTTCCTTGAAAGGATCAATTGTAAGGTGTTGTCGTACCTTAAGGGTTTTGGTAGTAATAAAGAGTAAAGAATTTATATCTTATTGGATATCTTGTGTGGTGATTTTATATTCAAATCTTTGGTACTTAACATAGACCAAGTGACTTAAAATCAACCACCAATACTCTTCTAGTGCCTAATAAGTCACTATGTACTCGAATGAACCTCTGAAAGTAATCTCCTAATACTCTTTAATGGGAAAGGGTCATAGTAACTATGACTCCTACCATTGTCTTTGAATGGAACTAAAGTTTGATTGGTTTCTCAGAGCAACCCTCCTACTAGCTCGAGAAGCTATAGAATAAAGAAACATCATGTTGATCCCAAAGTAGATTTTTGGGTCAACAGTGTTTACTTAACCTCCACAACATGTTTTCATTTACTTAACTTGCACAACAAGCCTGTGTTGATTGCTAATTTTAGTTTTAGTTTAATTGGGTGTGTAACAGTGTTGGTTAAGTATACAAAAACATAAATGATGTTATACATGTGGGCTCAATGCTCACAATGAAATATATTCTCGTCTAAGTGTTCATCTTTCGATCCTCCTACTATCTATAACAATTGTAGTCACCCTTCTTAAACTTAGACACGCCATCGCCAACTTCCACCACCACTCCCAACATATCACATCATGGCACAACCTTCATAACATAATATATATATATATATATATATATATTTAAATAAAAATTTGTGAGAGGATTAATGTATGTATCTCAATACCGGAAAATCAAAATCCTTGTTCCTGAGTAAGCCATCCCATCTTTTAGTAGACGGGACTTTAACTAAAAGATGGTATGGTTCAAGCTCTGGCACCAAGAATTCCCCCAACTACAAGATGTCTATGGATTCATATTTGTTGTAGAACCACACCCTCTGCATTTTACTCATGCCTTATTTCTTCTTGCTATACCTAGGAATCTAAATTTCCAAATATTGTGGTGGTTATTTGTAGACTAAGTTTTTGGTCGATTTTTCTATAAAGGGGGTTGGCAACTTGGGCAGACTAGATCATTCCATACTCAGTGCTACTCTCCATTGAAATTTCACATCAATGTGTAGAATGCAATACATTGGCGTTTATTAGCCGCTCTACAGAGTTTCTACTAGGAACTAAAGGTGAGGCAGGTGGAATCATAATATTTTTAAAATTTAATTGCAACCATGAAATTGGAATCATGGTATTTTTAGAAATCAATTGAAACTATGAAATTGGAAGGCTAGTGAAATCATGATGTTTTTAAAAATTAACAGAAACCATTACATTTTCAAATTTTGTAATCTTGATACTCTTAAAAATTAATTGAAACCACAACATTTTCAAATTTCAGAATCGTGATATTTTTTTAAATTAATTGACACCTTGACATTTTCAAAATTTGGAAATGCATTTTTTGAGAAAAATGCTCTCTCTCATGTGCTCCAAACAGTGAAAGATTAGAACTTATCAACTGTTTAGACTATCATAAATTGAAACCAAAGTTGGTATGTCTTTATTACAAGATCTCAGATATGCTATCACTTATACCAAATGGTAAATGTCCTATGAGTTTTTAAAGATCTTTGAAAGTTTAGTTTTTTGGTAATCAAAAGTAATTTAAGAATTTACTCTAAATTCAAAAAAGACGATTTGAATGGTTATTGTTCACTTTACAACATTAGTTTCTTCCTAGCTCAATGATCGAGAGTTGGATCACATACTATTGTAAATCATCTAACCTTAACCTCTCAAATGAATAATGACCTATTGCAATTTAAGATCATGCCCAAAACCCAAACACCTATTAATTTAAGATCATGCCAAGAACCCAAACACATATCATCAAACTTATGATTATATTTTTAAAAATTAATTGAAATCATAATATTTTCAAAATATGGAAACACGCCTATCAATTTAAAGTTCTGAACAACAAAACTTATCTGTTGTATTGAAAAATTCCGCGGAGAAGGTTTATAAAGTGAATTTATCAATACATGAGGTGGATTGGCATTGCACATTTGCAACCTCCATCACAAGAAATGAATGATTCATACTTCATATGTATAGAACATAATTCAAAGAATCTTGTGTGGAATCATGAAATGATGGGTATAGCATGTTAGTTTTAATTTGTCTTAATGTCATAATTAATATGAATCAAATGTGTTATGTTGTATTAAATATTGATATATAAATTAGCACATATTAGCCCATGAATGATGAGCACTGGGTGCATCACACCCTACTTGTGAATTCTTAGTATGTTGTATGGATTTTGCACTTCATACTAGCTCATGTGTATATCCCCTTGAATCTCATTGTATGGAGTTTGCATAATACTTCAGCCACCCCAAATCCACTTTAGGATGACATGAAGGTCCTCCATATTTTCCTTTTACTGATTCTCGCGTGTTAAAGTTCTCCATTGAGTATGCCTTTTGTGATCTAAATGCACAACTTTGGCCTCTTATTTGATGTGCAGTGGTATGGTATTGAGATTTCTAAGCAAAGACTTTGGTTCATCCTATGTTTCTCATTCCCTCATCCTATGTATCCATTCCCACCATCCCAATTGTTGAAGTCCATCAATACAAATAAATAATTGTGATTGGAGAGACTTCATTAACAACATAATAGTGCTCCTTATTATTTTTCTCATCTTATATGTCCACCCTCAATTCACTTTAGCATTCTCATTCACCCACTGAGGAGGTATGCTAGTTTATCAATATTATCTACAACCAGATTACCAACAAAATATTCTAGATCAACAATCTCAAAACCACACCGATACTACAATTCTAAATTTGGCACTAGTGCTTAACTTCCTTACCTTGTGAAGTGGCACTAAAGCTGGCAGGGCAAAGACAATGACGGTGGAGAGAAAAATGGATCCTTTATATTGTCTAAATCATTTCCTTTCGTATTAGTGCTTGCTTGCTCATATATCAATCCCCTGCCATCATACCAATTCAGAAACCCAAAATTGCAAAAACGTTTTAGGTGGTTCTCCATTAAGAAAAACAACAATTGGCATAAACAAATTGTGGAATGCAGAACTGATTCACCGTGTTTTCATTTCTGGTGAATGGAGCCTTGAATACCCTGGCCTTCTCGAGGAACTTAGTCCGTCTTGTCATGAAAACGAATATCAATAAGCCAACAAAAACATTCATACAAGGAATAATGCTAGCTTTAAAGTTTCTATTCAATCACAATTACACTGAACATGATAAAATCATGCTCACGAACACTCCTTTGCATGTGCTCCCTAGACACGTGGAAGGCACATCACCACCATCTTCTCGACTATTGGATATGCTCTCAAAACTCAAATCCAACCGTGCAATATGGTCATGATGTTGAATGTCTTCTCAGATCAGAGAGAGTCAAGTGATGGGAAATGTGTACTCAGATCAGATCAGCTCAGAGAGAACCTCCAAATTAATATTTGGTTATGATGGGGAATGTATACTCAGTGAGGTCGAAGTGATGGGGTATGTGTAATGAGATTAAAGAGAGGGGCAAGCATCAAATTAAAATATGGTTCTAATGGGCAGTGTATATTCAAATTAGAGAGGACCAAGCGATCAGGAATGTATGCTCAAATTCAAAAGACGAGGCAAACGCCAAATTAATGTATGGTTCTAATAGAAATGTGTCAATCAACGAGGCCTTGTCTCTTTCGGCTTCTGCAATCACACTCGTGTTTATCCTGTTGTAATTTTGCATTCCCTACAGTGCTCATGGTAGGGAATGGGTTGCATTATTGGCATGTTCCTCCGTATCAAAGCTACAATCCAACCCACGCATATTTCTCCGGTTGTATTTTCCCCATCCATTTTGCACATATCAGATCATATCTACAACCCAACCCATGCATATTTCTCCTGTTGTTTTTTCTATATTAGTGTTCTAGCAACGCCACATTGTTCATGGTAGCCAATGGGTCACATGGCTTGTTTTTGTAAGTTTGTTTTCTCCAATGTCTTTCAACTTCTACAATCAAACCCATGGATGTTTCCCCTGTTGTAATTTACTATTTTGGTGCTCCTACAAGGCCACATTATTTGTAACATCCCTGGCCACCCACGGGCCGGGCAATGCTACTATGTGGAAACATTCTCATAATTTTAAATATAACATGCATATTAAATCTAATTAACAGATTTAATTAAACAAAACAGAGTAATCATTGTATTAGTGTTAACATACAAAAGTAATAGAATTAACAGTAATTCATAATTGCAACGGAATACATGATAATATTGCAAAGCATTATAGACATGCATTTTAATTCAAATTAAACACATGCATATACTTATCTTTAAAACTGTAATAACTCCACCAACCACATGCAGACCTTTCACGAACCTCCCAGCCTTAGACAACGTTGTTCTTCACGCTTAGCAGTAGGTCACCCCCGAGCTGGGACCAAGCTCCACCCAGGGCAAGGGAATCCTAAACTAGGCTGAGGTTACAGGAAAATTGCACAATACAACCGGAAGAATTCTCTCCAGGAGCCTTCTTACGTCCACTACTCACGGACTCTCATTCCCCAAATGCATGTTCCACCCGGGAGTATACACATTCACAAGCACAATCCATCGGTGCTTCACCTCCCTCTCTGGGTCTCGGCAACAGGCCGGATCAGGAATTCTCAGAGCTCCGTAGCTGGTGTTGGACTCTCTCTGGGAGAAAACCACTTCCCAGCAGACTCTCTCACCTGGAGAGAGTTGCTCACAGGCCTGACAACCTGCCTCTTCTACCACGGGCCTGACAACCTGGTTCTTCAACCAGTTTTCAACTCAATTCCCACAAGTTCAGGATAATCGCAACAGCAACAGCTTTTGGTTAGCTCACGGGTGACAGCAGCAATAGGAAAATTGGGTGTGGGCATCCAGAAAAACGACAACAGGTCACTAAGACACAGCACGGTTTGGGTAACACCGGTTTCAGGATGCGTGGCAAGAAATCCACGTAGAGGTCAAACACAGACACGACGGTTCAAACAGAGGGTGTATCAGTTTCTCAAGGAAACATCACAAGCCTCGAGTTCCAGAGCTGTGTGACGGTATGCATGCAGAGATCAGACGGAATTCACGGTTTCAGACAGTCGACGACATAATGGAGGAGGAACCCCAAACTCAAATGACACTTCAGCTTTTAACCGCATGCGCCCAGGTCGACACTTGTCTTTCTGGAGCTGCATGCGTTGCCTCTCCCAGGACTTGGGATAAAAACATGTTTTGTCACACAGCTTTAGAATAATAATAAAATATTATTCTCAAGGACTTAAGCCCCTAAGCTTAGCTCCTTTTTCCAACCTTTCAGCCCCCTTTTCCTTACCCACCCTGTGGAAGCTTAGTCTCCCATCACTCTTTCTTCGTGGTCGGTCTGCACGCAGCGATGTTCATATATTATATTAATGATATGCATATTTACATATACAAAATCAGGCTTATGGCCTTAATACTTAGGCTCTCCAGCCTAATAAATACATAAGCCCACCAGCTTATCAATACTTGGCTCACCAGCCTACAAACATGATTACAACGGGGCTCGTCCTTGGGGATATTACAATCCCCTCCCTTTATTTTTGCACTGTGCTCAGTGCAACTTTCACACAACATCAGCAAGATTTTCAAAATCTTCAAAAAGATGCAGATATTATGCCCGCATAGTATCCTCATGCTCCCATGTCGCATCCTCAGGACCGTACCAGGTCCACTGGACCTTTACAAGCCCTATGGCTCGATTCTGGAGTTGTTTGTTTTTCCGATCCAATATGCACGCAGGATGCACTTGCAGGACACATTCTTGCTCCCCCTGAATCACATTCCAATCAATTACATGATTAGCATCAGGTATATATTTCTTTAGCAATGAAACACAATATGTACGGTCATGGATGCAGGTAATGCAAGCATATATGCAACTGGCCCAATCCTTTCTAGGATTTTAAATGGCCCACAAAATCTGGCTGCCAACTTGGAACAGCTTCCTAGCTTCAGGGAACTTCTATTGGCTTTTACTTTCAAAATAACATCGTCACCCACTTTAAACTCTTTGTTGGTTCTATTTTTGTCAACATAACTTTTTTGCCTATCTTGGGCAGCTTTCAAATTCTGCTTAATTTTTAGCATTTGCTCTTCCATTTCCTTGAGCAACTCTGGCCCAACTACTGCTCTGTCAGTTGGATTATCCTAGCTTACTGGAGTATTTCACTTTCTGCCATAAAGTGCTTCAAATGGGCTCATCTTCAACGATGTTTGATACCCATTGTTGTAGGCAAATTCTACCAATTGTAGGTAGTCTTCCCATTTCGATGGTTTTTCCATCACATGCATCCTTAGTATGTCTTCTATTACTCGATTCACCCTCTCTGTCTTCCCATCAGACTCGAGATGATAGGTTGTACTAAAGTTGAGATTCGTTTTGAACCCCTTGAATAAACCTTTCCAAAAATTTGAGGTAAATTTCGGGTCTCTGTCAAACACAATTGTCTTGGGAATATCGTGCAATCGTGCTACTTCCCTCATAAAAATATCAACAACATCTGTTGCATTGTGAGTAGTCTTTAGTGGAATAAAATGGGCAGCGTTTGTTAGCTTGTCCGCCACCACCATGATGGAATCATGATGCTTGCCTATTCTGGACAATCCTATGATGAAATCCATTGTCACTACCTCCCACTTCCACTCAGGTATGGGTAAACGTTGTAGCAACCATGTTGGGTGCATGTGCTCAACTTTAAGCTTCTGGCATTCCATACATCTGGGGATGTATTCAGCAATCTCTTTCTTCATACCTGGCCAAAAGTAATGGCTCTTGACTGTTGCCACAGTTTTCTGATATCCAGGGTGCCCTGCATAAGGCACATTATGCATTTCTTTCAAAATCATAAGTTTTAAGTCTTGGACATTAGGTACATAAATTATGTTCTTGTACAGAAGTATTCCATCAGTTTCCAATTTATAAATCTCTACTTTCTGTAGCATCTTACCTTGTTGTAGCTTTGCTACCAAATCCCTATACTGCAAATCTGTATTTGCAACCTCTGAAATTCTTCTTTTAATATCAGTTCGGTACATGCTAATGGTTCTAACATGTAATTCATGCACTCTCCTGCTGAGTGCATCAGCCACTTTGCTCTCCATCCCTTTACTATGCTTGATATCAAAATCGTACTCACAGAGAAACTCCAACCACCTACTATGTCTAGCATTCAAGGTTGGTTGATCAAACAAATACTTTAGACCGTTGTGGTCTGTCCTCAATTCGAACCTCCTTCCCATGAGGTAATGCCTCCATTTCTTTAGAGCGTGTACTATGGCTGCCAACTCTAAATCATGAGTTGCATAGTTCCTTTCGTGCTCTTTCAACTTCCTGGATTCATAACAAATTATGAATCCATTCTAACTGAGGACTTCTCCCAGTCCTTCTTTGCATGCATATGTGCACACCACGAAATCTTCATTTGGATCTGCAATCCTCAGGTTGGAGCATTGGTTAACAGTTGCTTCAATTGTTGGGAGCTTCTCTCACAATCCTCTATCCACTGAAATTTCCTCTCCTTCCTTTGCAAGGAAGTGATAGGGTGAGCTATCCTCGAGAATCCTGCGATAAATCTTCTGTAATAACCAGCTAAACTCATAAAGGATCTGACTTCCGTCACGTTCTTTGGCGCTGACCATTCTCTGATAGCCTCAATCTTCTTAGGATCTACAATTATCCCATCCTTCGAAATAATATGCCCCAAGTAATGGATCTGCTCCTGATAAAATGAGCACTTGCTCAACTTGGCATACAGTTGGTGCTTTCTTAGCACCTACAACATCATCCTCAGATGTTGTTCATGCTCTTCCTATGACTTGGAATACACCAGAATGTCATCCAGGAAGACTATGATGAACTTGTCTAGATAGTCCCTGAATACACCATTCATCAAGCACATAAAAACAGCGGGTGCGTTCGACAACCCAAAAGGCACCACTGTGAACTCGTAATGACCATACCGTGTTCTAAAGGCGGTCTTGATGATGTCTTCATCCGTAATCCTTACCTAATGATATCCCGACCTGAGATCTATCTTCGAAAATATCTCCGCATCCTTCAACTGATCGAAGAGGTCATCAATCCTCGACAGAGGATATTTGTTCTTTACAATTACTTTGTTCAACTGTCTGAAATCGATACACAATCTCAGCGTTTTGTCCTTATTCACGAACAGGACCGGGGCTCCCCAAGGTGACACACTTGGGCGTATGTACTCCTTTAAAAACTCTTCAAACTGCAATTGCAACTCTTTTAGCTCTGGCGTACTCATCCTGTAAGGAGCTTTTGACACTGGAGTTGCTTCAGGAATCAAGTTTACGGAGAAATCAATCTCTCTCTTCAGAGGTAATCCTGGTACCTCCTGGAATATATCTTCAAACTCCTTTAGTACCGCATGATCTCCAATACTTGACACCTTATCCTTAGGTGTTTCCTCCACATGGGCTGCAAATAATTGACAACCTTTCTTGTAGCACTTCTTCAGCTGCATTGCTGAGATTTCTTTGATAGCAACAACTCTGGGAATTCCTTGGACTGTTTTCCGATTTCCTTCCTCATCCAGGCAAGTGAATGCCTTGCTACGACAATCCAAGATGGCATGGTGTTGGTCCAACCAGTGCATCCCAATTAGACAATCATAAGAACCTAAAGGCAGAACGTCCAATTCAGCTTTTGTGCTCAGTCCATTCATGTCCATTGGACAAGACTTAACCAACTCAGTGACTTTCCTCTCGGTTCCTGTAGCCAGCTGCACTAACCAAGACTTTTCATGTTTTCTTATCGAAAAATGCAAACTTTCCACCACTCTAGGATCTATATAGCTATGGCTAGCCTCTGAATCAATTAAAATAATGAAGGGATGGTTATTGATCATACCTTCCACTTCAATCATGTGTGATTGAAATTCAGCTTGCTTGTTGTCCAGGGCTGCATAGATCCTTGGCATTCTACTGCCCATGTCCTCCATTGTTTCAGCGTACTGAATATTATGGACAGCTCTCACTTTGCCATTTTTATGGGGACAATCTATGTACTTGTGGTTCCCCTGACAGCCCCAACACTGAATGAGCGTCTGTCTTGGCCTTTGTTCCCCTACGTCAGCCATTCTAGGCTCTCTAAACGATAGCTGTCCTTGAGGATTGTTTCTGAAAAATGGAGGTTTGTTTTCTTTTTGCCTCTGTTCTTTCTTGAACTTCTTCTGTTCATCCCAAGCCTTCCGAAAAGTAGGCTTTTCTCTTTGTTGCTCATATAAACATTTCGCTCTTCTTATAGTTTCTTCCATAGTCTTAGGATCATCATACTGAATCTTGTCACCAATGGAAGGTGGCAATCCACTTAGATACCTCTGAATCTTAACAGTCTCATCTTTGATGAACGGAACATACTTCAACAATTCCAAAAACCTTCGTTCGTATTCATCAATGGTCATGCTGCCCAGCTTGAGTTCAAAGAACTCTTTCATCTTTCTATCATAACATCTTTTAGTTAAGTATTTCTTCTCGAAATACCTCTTGAATTCTTTCCAAGTGACATCTTTCTCTCTAATGTGTTGCACCTGCACAAGTTGATCCCACCAGATGGATGTTTTTCCTTTTAGTTGATACATTGCAATTCTTCCTTATGCATGAGAGGAATAATTTTGCAATTGGAAATATTTCCTCATGCCAAGCAACCAAGTTTCGGTATCTTCCTCCTTCTTTTGTTCTCCATCAAACGTTGGAGGCTTAATCTTGTTCATTTCGCCTTTTAGTTCATCCACTCCAGATCTCTTGTGCTTTCTGGTAGGAGATGGGCTTGAACAACTGTATGCCCTCCTCTTGGAGCGACCTTGGGAGTGATGATGGTGTTTACCAACACTCATTGATCTTCTTCCCTCAGAAGTCTAGTGACTCCCTGTTTTGCTCGAGTCTCTCTCTTGGTCCAAGTTCTTTTCTATTCTCTCCAGACTCTTCATCAACTTTAAGTTGAATTCACCTTGTTTATTCTGAGCTTTCCTGAGATTTCTGTTATCTGTTCGGTGAGTTTGGGCATCTTTCTGCATTTTTTCAATGATCTTCATCATATGCCCTTTCTTATCTATCTCTTCTCCATGCCCATTGGAGTTCGACCCTTCAACTCCCAAATGAACATCCATCCCTTTAACTTCGTCCTTTGAACTGGAAGCATTCTGTGTCGCTTCCATTTTTTTTGCACTCAGTGGCAATTCTACTCTGTTCTGACACTCGCTAAACTTCTGCAAACACAATGTGCAGACAACCGGAATTTGTCAGACCATTACTCCTTAACAAATCCCATAGCATTCATAAACAAATCTGAATTAAGAAAACATTCAGATTTCATGAATTTTCCGAGCTCTGCTCGGCTCTGTAACAATCCTTCGGGCTCTAGCCCCTTCTCTCTTAATCCCCAACCCACATGATCGCGGGTCGTGACCACTCACTTAGCAAAAAGGGCGCTTCGCAACTTCGCATTTCGAGAGGTTTCAAGGCACTTCACAACAACTTCCTGAGTTTCAGACTAACGAACTCGCGACGTAGGGCGGATTAACCGTCCACGTCTACCCAACATCCAACGACTGACACTCGTTGTGGAACCTCGGGCGTCTAAGTTCCGGGACTTCGGAAGATTTCACATCCGCACACCCCAAACACTTCCACGTCACCTTAGGTGACGTCATTACCTTAATCACTTGACGTTTTCCCAATTGTGGGGGCATCCAATAGTGGTTTTGGAGTAACCCGCCTTTCATCCTGCAATTCTCTTAACGTTGACACGTAACCCTTCAGTGAAACCACGGTTTGGATTTCGGGACAGCCTTGGATAATTATCTTCCATGCAACTTGGGTCCCAGCAATGCCTCCCGGCCGTTGATCTTGATGTATCGTGATCAACGCCACTGTGGGTCCTTCGACTTTTAACGATGTTACGTAACCTCGGGCCCCACTAACCCTGCTCACACAGGATGCCACATGGCAGAATACTAGCAACGTCATTCGGCCCCACCATGTCTACTCTTTCGTTTCAGAACATTGAGCTTTAGGAGTTTGTGCAACAACATATCCCATTCTCCTGACAACTGAACTCCCGAAATTACAATCTGTCCTTCTGCTTGATCCAACAGTCAAGCTCTTTTCTCTAGATCTATTGTGTAGATCTTCGTCAGGACTTCGAGGTTTCAGATTTTGGGCGTTTGTGCCTCCACGCACCCTGCTTCTCCCGATTGTTGAACTCCGAAGGCTTCCAAGATAACCCTCATGTACCTTCCCCAGATCTGACGGTCGTATTGAATTTCCCTTTTGTTCGAACAGATCCTACGCCTCCAACACCCCAAGCGTTGAGCGCTCTCTCTCTGTGGTCAACTACCACGCCGATTGCAGTTTTATTTTACCGCTACCCCTCCTAAGCTTCGTAACACTGCCAAGTAACCCCTTGGCACTCAGAAACATTCTGAGGTCCGAAATTAGTCCTCCAGACACAATTTCCGCTCGAAATCTCGGATCCAAAAACCACTTATCCGGCCTATCCAAGCTCAACGTGGAAACATGGCTATGATACCATATTGTAACATCCCCGACCACCCACAGGCCGGGCAATGCTACTATGCGGAAACATTCTCATAAATTTAAATATAACATGCATATTAAATCTAATTAACAGATTTAATTAAACAGTACAAAGTAATCACCATATTACTGTTAACATACATAAGTAATGGAATTAACAGTAATTCATAATTGCAACGGAATACATCATAATACTACAAAGCATCACAGACATGCATTTTAATTGAAATTAAACACATGCATATACTTATATTTGAAACTATAATAACTCCACCAACCACGTGCAGAGCTTCCACGAACCTCCCAGCCTTAGACCACACTGCTCTTCACGCTCAACAGTAGGTCACCCCCGAGCTGGAACCAAGCTCCACCAAGGGCGAAGTAATCCTAGACTAGGCTGAGGTTACAGAAAAACTGCACAATACAACCGAAATGATTCTCTCCAGGAGCCTTCTTACGCCCACCACTCACGAACTCTTATTCCCCACATGTTTGTTCCACCCGGGGGTATACACCTTCACAAGCAAAGTCCATCAATGCTTCACCTCCCTCTCTGGGTCTCGACAATAGGCCGGATCAAGAATTCTTAAAAATATGTAGCTGGTGTTGGACTCTCTCTGGAAGAAAACCACTTCCCAGCAGACTCTCTCACCTGGAGAGAGTTGCTCACATGCCTGACAACCTGCCTCTTCTACCACGGGCCTAACAACCCAGTTCTTCAACCAGTTTTCAACTCAATTCTCGCAAGTTCAGGATAACCGCAACAGCAACAGCTTTTGGTTAATTCACGGGTGATAACAGCAACAAGAAAATTGGGTGTGGACGTCCAGAAAAACGACAACATGTCACTAAGACACAGCATGGTTTGGGTAACACCGGTTTCAGGATGCGTGACAAGCAATCCACATAGAGGTTGAACACAGGCTCGACGGTTCAAATAGAGGTTGTATCGGTTTCTCAAGGAAACATCACATGCCTCGGGTTACAAAGCTGTGTGAGGGTATGCATGCAGAGATCAGACAGAATTCACAGTTTCAAACAGCCAATGACAGAATGGAGGAACCCCAAACTCAGTTGACGCTTCAGCGTTTAACCGCATGCACCCAGGTCAACACTTGTCTACCTGGAGCTGCATGCGTTCTCTTTTGCACACTTGAAGCTGCATGCATTGCCTCTCCCAGGATTTAGGATAAAAACATGTTTGTCACACAGCTTTAGAATGATAATAAAATATTATTCTCAAAGACTTAAGCCCCTAAGCTTAGCCCCATCTTTCCAACCTTTCAACCCCTCTTTCCTTACCCACCCTATGGAAGCTTAGTCCCCCATCACTCTTTCTTCGTGTTCTGTCTGCACGCAGCGATGTTCATATATTATATTAATGATCTGCATATTTACATATACAAAATCAGGCTTATGACCTTAATACTTAGGTTCTCTGGCGTAATAAACACATAAGCCCACCAGCGTATCAATACTTGGCTCACCAACCTACAAACATGATTTACAATTCATAAACATGATTACAATAGGGCTCGTCCTTGGGGATATTACATTATTGCTCATGGTAGGCAGTGGGCTCATCGATAGTTTTTTATTTTGGTAGATTACTAACCCTTCAAGCAAACGTAAAGAATGTCGGTGCTTGTTGAAACAGTACCATGTACATTTGGATTACAGTGCCTTACATATCCAAAGTCTTTTGTTTGGGGTTTTTTTTATTTATTTTTTAACCATAGGAATCGTTAACTGGTAGGTTTGATCTGGACTAGGCATGAGATCAAGCCTACTAGCTGCCACTATAACCCAAGAGTATATCCAACAACCCACAAGCCAAATATATCAATAACTTGTGAGCCGACGTGCCCCAAAGCCCACCGGAGTGGACCTTTATCAAAGGGGTCGTCTATCCTTCTAGCTTTATCACAATGAGCCAACATGTCCACTTGAGAATTGAACCCAAATAGGGAGGATAACAAACATGTTACCCAACCACCCGAGCTCTGAACCTGGGACAGTTGGGGTTTTCATTATTGTTCCAAAAACAATGGAAATGTGGAGGAACCAAAAAAATACCAATCCAAATATTTGAGAAACTATAAAATATTTGGGTATTCTGTGATATTTTTATCATCATTCAATTTGGATAATTGTTCATTGTTCATGAACCTAGTCTTACTGTTATTCATTATATTTTCATGTGTTGCAGTACCTCAAGGCAATTCTGATATTTTCAGTATTTTGTGATATTTTTTATCATCATTCTATTTGATTAATCGTTCATAAACTTGATACCTTCGTTATTCAGCAAAGAGAGATTCGAGAGAGCCCGCTGTTTTTTAGATTACCCTGTAGTCTATTTATTTTCAAGGCTATCCCTTCCAAGTAATCGTATAGTGAACACATATGATATTTTATTAATTAATCTTGGTTCTAATATTCCATCAACTTGTCTGAATTGACAAACGCGGAGGAAGCAGTAAAGAGAAAACCCTGAAACATCCATGCCGATAAAGGATGCAAATGCTGTGACAAAATCAGAGTCTTGGTAAAGCAAAAGCGATGGGCACCAGATTGCACAAAAGCCTGCATATGCACGAACATAGTATAAGTAAATGCAGTTTCAATCATTTGTAGAAACCTGTTAACCACGAAACTTGCTTCTTATTTCCAATGCTAGAAGCTAAAGAGAAATTTCCTGCAGGAACAGGAAATAGTAGGAGATGATTCTGCAGTGAATTATTTAAGTGTTGTTGCTGGTCTAGAACATTACTTTTGTTTGGTATTTTCTTCCAAACAATTGGCCATCATTTACATTCATGGAAGCTTTGTGAACGTGACGGTGACGGCCTTTGGAAACTATAGCCCGGAATAGGTCAAAAAGGCTGACTTGATATTTGGTTGGCAATCAACGAGTAGCAACACAAAGGAGCCAATAATGCTGCAAGAGCCTAACCTACCTGATGTAAAACTAAAGACCTGCTCAACCGACTTGTCTAACATCTCTCGATTCTCTTCGTCTTAGGAGCTGTACATTCGACTTGATTAATGAAACCCTCTAATTTGCAGATTATTGCCCTCTGTAATAAATGTAAATGGACAAGGATTGTTATAACCAACCTTTTGTTTTATATATATTATTGGAACAGAACAAATGGAGAGTTGTAATAAAGCCTTCTATTATTCTTTGAACATTAACTCTAAATGTAACAATGTTAATATAGACTTGGGTCCAGTGGATTGCATTGCTTTTGCCTAGAATTCCATAGAAGACCTGTGTGCTGACCCGTTTAACAATTTTCTGATGTTTCTAACTCCTGTTTTTGGTTGGTATGGAATTATACCAAACACTAAGGGTTGGTTCTGGAATACCAATAAACTTAACATTTGGCATCAGAGCTCATCAATAAAGACTGGTGGTACCTAACATTTTAATAAGTTATACTAAAAAACCCTCTGGCTGTTAAATTACATTTTAGTATTTTGCTACTTTTAATTTTATCGTCTTGGTTCAAATAACTTAACAACATTATTTCAATTCTAACTAAAGGTCATAAAACTTAAAACCAAACTTGAAACCCTTTGCTCTTGAGCTGTTAATCCTATATCCCTTCTAGTTCAAAATTAAACAATAACTGATTCATATCAGTGTCTGTTTTTCAAATTGTATATTGATTATCACCCAAATTAATAACATAGATTTCTACAGGAGCAACTAAAAAACAGAGATTTTGAAGACAGACTTCCATATGAGCCTTTGGACCATAACGAGCAAAATGTAAAATTTGTCTTGAAAAATAGACAATAAGCTGCACCACAGTATGTAATACATTTCATGTGAAAAACAGTGTCCCGTTTGTAAAAGACAACAATAATTTACAAAGAGAATTAATTTGCAGATAAGCAGAACCTTTCCAATCTATTGAAAAATCTCAAAATAAAGAAAATCTTGTGCACTGCACTCTACAGACTCATTTCCCTAAGACACAGAGCTTGAAATTAGACATTTAATAAAACATGATTGGTAAGGTAACAAGGTACAGAAATGGATGCAAAATCGTTGGCAAATCTTTTTGCCTCGGGACATCCAACTTCTGTATCTCGCTGCCGTCATAAATCAATCAGTCTGCCAGCTGCCAAAAATATCCTAAATAACAAGACTGGCATATGGAAAGTACCAAATATGAATAGTTATGATGAGATAGATTGCATTGGCCCACAAGGAGAAACACACGGGAAAAAACCACTTGTCCTGGTATGATCTAATCTGATCAGAAGGTGTAAAACAACACAGGAAACTACTCCAAACATGGATGTGTCCTAAGCTGTCCTATCAGCACCGTTTTGGAAAATTTGGTTCCCACCAACTCGTCTAGGTTGCCTGGAGAAACTACCTGCTGAAGCACTGCCAAAGCTACCTCGACTACCAGATCCCCCCCTTCCTCTGCTGGAGTATTCTCTGCCAAACTCTTGGCCACCTCCCCTTCCATAGCCACGTGTACCATACCCTCCTCGTACTCTTACCCCTTCATTCTGAAATCCCCTTCCTCTGCCACCTCTTCCTGCTCAAAAAATAACAAATGAAAAATTGCACCAAATGTATTCCAATCCTTGGCATCAATAGACAATGAGAACAAACAGTATACTCACTTCCTCGTGAACTACTACTGCTACTCCTTTTTTCCTCTATGTATATTTGTCTATTGCCAAAGGACATTGGGGAAGCCTGCATGTTGCCATAGACAAAAATGGATACAATAATCAAATCCCATAAAGACAGAAATAAGAAACAGATAATACTAAAACAAATGTATACATACTGCTGTGGCATTTTGAACAGAACTCGAGTCTTCAAAATCAATAAACGCATAACAAACTCCAGTATCCTGTCAAAGCACAATCAGACTTAATCTGGCTCAGCTCATACAGATGAATAAACAGAGAGAATGAAAACAATTATACTACTAGACAAGTCACCATACAAAACTTTATAAAGGGAGGAATAAAGAGACAATGGCAGTCCCCACCTTACGGTTAACCACGCTGACCCCTCCAGAACTAATTTTCCCAAACTTTCTAAATTCCGTTTCTAATTCAGAGGAAGTGACGATAGAAGAGAGATTCCTTACGTATATTGATCTTACATCACCTGAGGAATGGCAAAAGCAATAAAAGGTGAAGGGAACATGAGTTAAAACATTTAATGTCTTTAGAGATTATTTAGTGAAGATTACAAAAAACAAATATTGCTCAACCTAACTGTCAGTTACGTAGAACTAGATATAAAAATAACAAACCTTCGTTTTCAGAGCCAACAATATCATCAGACCCATTGGGATGCACGTCATCAATTACTGTTGAACCCAAAGGCCATTGATGTGCTTGTTGTTGTGTGGGCTGTGGTGCAGGTTGCCGTTCTGAAACTACAGCAGCAACCTTATTTGAAGGTGTTTGATAAGATTGTGTAGTGGCAGAAGGCCCCTTAGCAACTCGAAGCTTTGAATTTAAACATTTTTGCACGATCAGAAATGCTGGGAAGTTAGAATCTCTAAAACACTACAGATTGATTGTAATCAAAGAAGTCAATTACAATAGAACAAATGGAACTTCAATAATATGAGAAAATCGATATTAATTCCCACACGTACAATGGAGGCATAAGTGTGCTTGGGAGCTTCCCCTAAAGGTTCTTCAACTGGAGCAGGAGCTGAAGCAACTTCCGAAGCTGTTACAACTGAAGATGTTACCACTGAAACTTCAATTGGGTTTTCGTCCAATTTATCTTCGATGATAGGTATTTCATGCTGATCAGAAATTTCATAGTCCTCGGCAATAGTTTCAATTTCATCAGGAGAAGCAGCTGTAAACTCTCTTTTCATTTCAGCAGCAGCAGGAGAAGATGGTTCTAGTACTGCAATATGAGAATCATTGTTATGTAGTCATAAACGATAATACTGCCTTAATGTCATTGTATAAACAAGATTAGTTTAATGAAACATAACTGGTTGATAATAATGCGACTAAGATCAGACCATCATAGCAGAACAAGGAGGATATAGTCCTACTAAGATCGAAGTTTCAAACCATTGTCTCAGAAAAATAAGAATAAAATATACCTGGCTCGGGAAGAGGTGAACCAGAATTCAAATGGGATTCATGATCACCACCATTTATCACAAGATCAGCTTGTTTTTCTATATAAGAATCATCCTCGGAGAATCTAAAAATGTCATTTAGGACAAAGTAACCTTTCTCCTGAGGAGCAAGAAAAAATGTCTGAACAAAATTATTTTTGATATCCCTGTCCTTTCTTTCAATGGAACCAGTGACCATAACCAATACCCCACCATTCAATGAATCTTGAGCATCCGCAGATTTAATCTCAATCACACAGCCAGTGTAATTTAAAGACATTACACAGTTATGAATTTCCTGCACAAAAGGCAGTTGAATAATGGTAAGAAATCAATTTTTTGTTAGTCTTTTAATTCAGGATTACAGGCCAAATCTAGAAGCAGATATTCAGGTAGAATTCCAATGCTGAATTTGAAGAAGAAGATACAAAAATTGAACCCGTCAAAGTTGCAGATATTCAATTCATAAAATCTTGAAAATTCTTTGCCCGGAAATGTTTTGAATATGTAAACAAGTACAAAAAGGGGGGAGACATTTCCAGGGCATTTCGTGCCCAGAAAACAATGCAAACAAAAACAGTAATTCAAATAAAAATAAAATAAACCCAACCAAAAACTTGCGGGACACAAAAAACATAATACAGATATTAAAAAAATAATAACAGCAAATCTTACAAATCATATTTTTAAAAAGATCGTGTTATAAAAACATGAGCTTGGCACTCTTTCTTCAAATAGTTTCATTTATGGTCAAGTGTGGATAGTACAAGAAGCTTTGAAAGTCTTATTGCAGGTTTAAAGGGAATAATTGCATATAATGTTTTCCATTTGTAAAAGGAAACGGTGGGGGAAATCATACCTGCTAGACCTAGGTATACACTCCCAAACTAAAAACAACAATGTTAGACAAGAGGGTCTCAAAGGTGCAAGGGTTGATGAAAGACATTAAACAAGCATGGTAAGGACAGGGTGTCCAAGTGACATGGATGGTTGAATAGATATCAAACAAAAACCCTTGATAACATTATTGTGAGGGTTGAACTATTCAGAAGGGCCATGTTTTCACCGATTCTCATAGAAAGATGAAGTTGAACCGTTCATATTTTCAGTATAGGCTATTAAAGAATACAATTGAAAAAGTTGGTCCTTCTAGTAGTACAACGTATACCAGATGACACACTAGTTTGTCAAGTTATGGTCAACACCATATCCGAATATAAGAAAGGAAAAGTGATCCAACCACAGATAAGCAAGAGTTTAGGACAAATTTAGAAATTGAAGTTTTCGCACTACATTATTAAGAGCAATGACTGAGAGCAGCATTACAGTACGAGAGTTCTAATTAATCCAGAGTATCGGTGGATGAGAAAGAAATCAGTACCATCATCCCTGTAGCCGTTTCCTGCTTGTCTCGGTCCAGACGATGCATGATGCTTCGATCTGTATAGAATTGGTGCACGTACTCTGGCTGTTGTTGCAGGACATGGTAATACTGCCCCACGAAACAAGTGCCTACCTGCCAATAACCAACAACAAACCCCTTATTGTATTCATTGAAAAACGTATACATAGATATACTCCATTTGCATTTGAGAAAAATGGGTTATGAAAACAAAAACACACCTGTAAAGCAGTGATAGGGCTAGAGAGTGTGGATGACATTGTCCCTGCAAAAACGGAAACCATATCAAACCCTACCCTAAAACCCTAGTGCAAACCCTATCCCTGGAAAACAGTACAGATCTGTGGCTTCACAATGCCCAGATTGAAAATAAAGTGCATACCAAAAAGAAGAACACCCACCTTGTCAGATCGGCCTGCCCTTTAGGGTCAGACAAGAACACCAACTGTTTGCCAAAAAACCAGAACACAATACCTGCAATGCAGGGAAACCAAAACCATTTATCACATTCACATGGATTATTCAAAATCTGAAGAAATATAAGTACATGCATTGCATTGCATTGTTTTCCCTCTTGAAATGTTAGTTGAAGGAACTTACAGATCTGCTAAGTGCAGGAGAAAAGTAGCGAAAATCAGCCCAAGTCAACAAGGAGAGACACTAGAGTGAAAGAGGCCTCAAATTACACCATTAAAAGCAATACCCTTCTTTGGATGGATCTAAGGTGAGACCCGCGCCCATTCGAAGCTATTCCGTATCAAAATCTAAGTATATATATTATTATCAATTATTTTTCTCGAGTACAAAAGTAAAAATTTTACAGATATTTATAAAGAAGGGCTAATAATTGATTTTTTATGAGTTTGCATTATTTATTAAATGAATATAATCTAAACCTACGTGGATGGCAGCAAGCTGCTGTCAAATAAAATAATAAATATAAATGATAAAGTTTATCTTATCTAGTAAATTAATGTACTTTTATTATCCACCACTACTTGAAAGAAGTTGATGGGAAAAGATTTTATTTACCTACTTTAAAAAGTGATTTGGACAAGGATCTAGTTGTTATTTATATCATTATTAAAGAAATGATAAGAAAATATTTTAAATTTAAATTTATTAAATAATAAAAAATATTAAAATAATTATTTTGTTTTAAAAATAAAAATTATGTTTTAAAAGTTAAAGTGAAAAAACATAATTTAATGAAGTTGCAAATTTCATTAATCAATTTTTTAAGTTTGAATCTACACACTCTAAATCAAATTTTTTAAAAGGTGAAAAGTGTTCACTAAGTTTTTATTTTGATAATGTTCCCATTTGAATTATTATTAATAAAGAAAACCACATGTTAAATTATAACATCATGAAAGACCATGTCAAATCTATATACGCTTACTTTATTTAATGGTCTATTTTATTTTATGTTTTAATGTCCAGATCTACACGAGAAAAAAGGAAAGAAAATTAATTAAATGTGTTTTAAGTTTATTCCATGTGGAGTGTCATGTTATGGGTAATTTTATATTGTTTTTTTTAATGTTTAACGGTGATTGTCATGGTAGTGAAAGTAAAGTGTTGTTAATATTTTAGCCAATGACATATTCATGTTTGTTTTTATGGTTGTGATAATTATAAATTGGTACTTAAATTAGTGGTTAGAGTTAGATTAGTTTTATGTGACTTTATAGTTAAGATTGGATAAAAAAACTTGTAAAATCTTAGCACAATGTTTTTATAATATGGAAGATAATGGTTTAACATTTTATTGGGAGGTGTCAAATCTTAATAGAGCGATTGATTTTGATGGGTCTCATTTTGTATGGTGATTCGGGTTCGAAACTCATCACTATCGAGAGGAGACATCAAAAAATCCAGTCATGATAAGGGTTGGTGTGGCCCAAGTTGGGTGTGATCTCCAAGTGATTTTGACAACATAGATGCCTTTGGGTCGCGGTTTCTTAGCCACGGGCTAGTCCCACAAGTCACGGACATGCTAGCAAACAAACAAAAAAACATTTCATTGGGAGGTGGCTTGCTTGGAAGGTGGCAAGGGAAATAGGGTAAGACTGGGAGAAGATCTAGATTAGATGTGGTGGAAATTATAGACTTGTTGAAAATTTGGTAAATATATTACATGATAAGGGTTTCTTTATTCACGGTCAAGTGGCGGATCTTGATCTTACTTCGATTTGGAGGTAAGAGTAAAAATTAGCAAAGATGATAGGTTTACATGATGAGGATGGTAACTCTTGGGATAAGTACATTGTTATTTTACATTCTAGCAATGTTCAAATTAAGGAGTTTGAAAATGAACTAATTTAGTCGAGGAACCCTACTAGATGGTGATATACTCTTAAGCTTGGATATAAGGTTCTTTGTGAAAGTGATGTTATGGGGAATGCAGAGTGGTGATTCAAGCTTATTTAGAAGTTTAAAGGCCCATTAAAGTCAAGGATTTTTATGTGGTTAGTGCTTAGAAACAAGATTATTGCTTGAGACAATTTGTAAAAGAGAAATAGACATGGTCTCAACATGTGTTCACTCTATAAGGAATGAGAGGAGAGTGTCCAAGTTATGCTCATATTATGTTCTTATGTTGATCAGGTTTTGAAAGAAGTGGAGTCTCTAATAGGGTTGAAAGATGTATGGAGGTACCTTTTAATTGAAGAAAGCTTGAAAATTTGGTGTGAGAATGGGAACTTAATGAGATATAAAGTTTTGCTAATAATTATTACATGTGGTATATAGCTTGCAAGAAATGCTAGTTTCTTTGAAGACAATAGCATTCCAAGTATTCAATGTGCTTATCAAGGACCGAACATTCTAAGTTGTTCCAAACAAACAAAAATGAAAAACCTTTGAGTGGAAAAAGTAGATAGATCAAGAGCTTGGGTTTGTTTCAATGGTGTTGCCCGAAGAGACCCACTAGTTAGTGGAGCAGGTGGTCTCTTGCACTTAAAGGACTCCCATGTATTAAAGTTAGCCTTGAAAGAGGTTCCAACACCTTTTTAGAACTTATGGTTTTAAAGCTTATTCTTTTTTTAAAGTAGAAAAATGTGTCCCTAAAATTCAAATTTTTTATGATTCTTTGATGGTGATTAATTGGATATGAGGGTTATACCCTTTTTTATGATTCTTTGATGGTGATTAATTGGATCTGAGTGTTATACACTTTAGAAAACTTCTTGCTAAGGCCCATTTTTTAGGCAGTACAAAATATAGTTGTTAGCTTTAACCAAATTTATTTTCTCCACGTCTACATGCAAAGGAATGTCTTGGCAAATGAATTGTCCAAGGATAATCTCTTGTTGGATGAGGGTCAATGGCATATCTAGGAATTTGAGGATGGACAATCTTGTGAATATGATTTTTTTTGGTAAGTGGTGATATGTTATGTGATTAATGGGTACCTTTAGGTTTGATAATTTTTTGGTAAGTGGTGATATGTTATGTGATTAATTGGTACCTTTAGGTTTGATAATGAATATTAGATGTGATAATATTATTTTTGTATTTTGTTGTAGATGTTTATATGTGAGTTTAATAGTTTATGTGTTTTGTTGGGACTACTACTATGATTTATTTTTGGAACTATTTAGTGGTGATCTGGGGACTATATGGTGATTTTTTTTAAGCTTTATGATGGCTATTATGCTAAGGTTTTCTCTTGATGAGGAAGAGAAATGTGAACATGTGTTTCATGAATGTTGTTATGGGGAATATGTTGATGAAATCAAGGCATGCTATGAATTAGCATATAAGAAATGTAAATTTTTTTCTATTAATGAAATTACAATTTTTTTTTGAAAAGAAAATGTATTACATGACTTTGGTGGAATAGATATCCCATTCATGACCATTTGGTAGAAGGTTAACCAAGTTGACCTCCAAAACATAGTAGACACTTCTACCCATTGAAAATTCCAAATAAAATATTTATCTCTAGCTCTTTTTAACCAATAATATTTCATAAACCCCTGGATGGGGTGTTTCCACGCGCAGCGAATTATTGAGACACGAGGAGGCCTCCGGGATGGGCGTCCAACCACTTGGCGCCCATCTAGTCACACCCCCCCTCCTCAAATCCCCATGCAGGACATCACTCATCCGTCAACTTTCATTCCTCCTACGTACGCCCGCAGTCGCACGAGCCGAACACTCTGGATTGCAGGCGACGTCATGGCTAGAGATGGATGCGGGGTTTTTCGGGGCTAGTATGATCACTCCTCGGCTCATTGTATGCTGAGAACTTCACTCGCCAACTCCAAGCGCTCTATGTGCATCTTGGCCTTGCCTGGGTACAGCTTCCTTGCACTTACCTTGGCTCTCCTTTGTTTTCTTCTCGGCATCCCCTCTAACTCTGTCAGCTCCTCCCCCATCGCCTTCAATATGCCTCGTCCCAAGGGAAATCCCAAGCGAGGTGTCGCTTGGTATGCGACCAGATGAAGACTTCCGCCCACCTCTCATCATTCAGTCGAGGTTGCGCATCCCCCTGCCCCTCCTCCAGCT
>ML778895.1:204996-215587 GCA_009831015.1 Picea engelmannii
GCAGCCAAATACCTTGAGATGTGTGAGAGAAGGTTCCTTACTAGTCCATACCTCTTATGGAGTCTTGTCATCCAATGCCGATGAGGGTGACCTGTTGACCAGGTAACATGTAGTACCCACTACCTTTGCCCAGAATTCTTGCCCTAACCTGCCACCACTGAGCATGCACCTTGATTTTTCCATCGGTGTCCTATTCATCCTTTATGCAACTCCATTCTGTTGAGGTGTATATGGAGTAGTCTTCTGCCTTGCTATACCGCACTTCTTACATAATTCTTCAAATGCATTTCCGTAGAACTCTCCGCCATTATCTGTCCTCAACACCTTAATTCTTTTCTCTGCTTGATTCTCAACAAGAGCCTTAAACTCTTTAAACTTGTCAAAGACTTCAGATTTCTTCCTGAGGAAATATATCCAAGTCTTCCTCGAGAAGTCATCTATAAATGAGACATAGTACACAGATTTTCCCACCGACATAGGTCCAAAAACATCACTGTGAACTAGCTGTAAAATTCCTTCTGCCCTCGTTGCACCAGAGGGGAATCTTACCCGATTCTGCTTCCCATATAGACAATGTTCACATAAATCAAAACCCAGAGAGCAGTTAGATATACCTTCAACCATACCTTTACCGTGCAGTAGTCGAAGACCCTTCTCTCTGATATGCCCCAGTCTTTGATGCCACAACATAACCTTTTATCCAGAGACTGTAGGAGTTCTTTCTTCTTCAACTCCAATATCAGGAACAATGGAACTATTACACCCATCACTAATAGTTCTTCCTTGTAGCTTATACAAAGTTCCAAACCGAACTCCCATCAGCAACACCATTGCTCCTCGAACCATCCTGCAGGTTTCCTTTTCAAATATTGTTTTTACCCCTGCATCGTCCATTTTGCTTACAAAAATCAAATTTTTGGCCAAACCTGGGATGTGCAGAACACCAGGAAGTGTTATAATCCTTCCATCTATGAGCCTCAACTTGACCATTCCTCTTCCTATGATTCTGGTTGTCGAATCATTACCTCCATCATACCTTTCATATTCACAGAACCACTCCCTATGGGGAGTCATATGAAAGGATGCACCAGAGTCAACCAACCATGCCTCATGATCTGCATGTATGCTTGAAGAGGCCAAGTACACATCCCCTCCTTCTTCCTTGGAGATGTTTTCTTCTGTAGAAGAAGATTCTTCACATCCCTTCTTTTTCTCAACTTTGGATCTACACTGCTTCTTGTAGTGCCCTTCTTTTCCACATCTCCAACATACCCTTACAAAATTTCCGGGAGATTTAGATCTACCCTTCGACTTAGATCTCCCACTTGAGAAATTAGATCTATTTCTTTCATGGGAACGTCCTCTTGCAAATAATGCGTCTGTGCTATGTCCTTCCATATTCTTCTGTCTCATCTCCTCCAACAACAAGGATGAGACCACTTCTTCAAACTTCAAGGAAGTTGTATTACTACCTATGGCCATAACCAGACTATCCCACGAGTCTAGTAAAGAACACAACAAACTGATACATTTATCTTCATCTGAAATTTTAATCTCAACATATACTAACTGACTTACCACAGTATTGAAGGCGTTCAAATGCTCTGCCACTGAGTCTCCATCTCTCATCCTCAAGTTATACAACTTCTTTCTCAGGAATGGTTTATTTACCAGGGACTTAGACTGATACAACTTCCCCAACTTTTCCCATAAATCCTTGGTTGTAGCTTCCTCTAACACATTCAGTAATACTGAATCAGAGAGACACAATCGAGTTGTGCTCTTTGCCTTCCGATCCAAATTTTTCCAGTCATCTGCAGAAGTTCCTGTAGGTGCAGTACTTGTATCTACCGCGATCCACTGATCTTTGTCCACTAACAAATATTCCATATTGAGCTTCCACAACTCAAAAATTTTCCCATTAAACTTCTCGATCTCCATCTTCGAATTGCTTGCCATTTCTTTTCACCTGAAAAAGAAATACCGTAGATCTCCCACTGTAACAAGGCTTATCACAGTCCCAAGCCAAACCCTTGACCACAAAGGTGTCCCCTTGAAGCCAATAAAGCTCTGATACCAAATGTAGATTTTAATCTTGTACAATATCTACTGCAAACAGATATTCAGTAAAGGAACAAAAAAGATATAATGGCAAATACAAACATTACACAGAGATTTTTCCCCTAGAAACCCAAACCGAGAAAACCAACATATTCTATATTATTCATCATCTTACAATGTTTACAATATAAAATACATATAGGAGCCAGCGACATCCAAAACCCTAACCCAATGACCTGGATTAGTCCAAAACCCTAATTCCTTAACCGGAAATAGAAAACCATCGGCAAAGAAACCATGTGCCGAAAAACCACCTAAATATAATGCAGCCCCGAGGCAGAAAAATGTGGTTCCGATGCAGAAGAAAATAATTTCTGGGGGCACTGCCCTCGAACCCCCACGTGGGAGGCTCCGCCCCCCTCCAATACCCCTACGCTCCCGGTGCATACTCTCGGACACTGCTACTCATGCAAAGAATATAACACATACCCAACAAAAAAATGTCTTCATCACCCATATCTAGAGCCTCAAAATCTGAATGCAACACATATTTATCCATACTGAGCTTAAAATATTTAAAAAGTTTAACATTTTCACCTGCAACCTGTGTGCTTTGAATATTCTTTGTCGGAATTTGCAATCTATTAACCAACTGAGTATTGATAAAATTTTGTTTGCAACTAGGGTTAATAGAAACAATGACATTTTCTTTATGAATACAACCATGAACTTGTAATATAGATTTTCCATGTGAAAATAAACCCTTGGTGCTCTCTGTATCCTTATTTTTTTCCACGAGAYCACCTATCTAACAATATTTGTTCAAATTCTCTATTGGAGAGTGTCATCATCTCCTTGTAATCAATYGAGTTCCACCAAATGGCAGCCTCACCTTGTAATTGGTGAGCTGCCCAATGGGGCCAATTCTTTTCCCATGCTGACTTTCTTTCTTTAATGAATGCTTCAATACTAGGGCAATCACATTTCCCTATAAAATACATMTTGTTATGAAAAAACCCCAAAAATAGAACAAGGGTTTTAAAAATAAATCACTAGAKAAAATCGCGGCTTTTTTCCGGAAAAAACTTGAAAAACTGTTGAATTTAAAATGCTCATAACTTTACTTCCCAGACTCCGTTTCGACCGATTTTGTTTTTGAAACTGGGTATTTTTCCAAGATGAATTCAAATATACAATTTGTTTGGCAAAATTAYACACAGAAAGTTTCATATCTGAACTTGAAGTGCGCCRCCCTCTTTTTTTTCCCTAGAAAAAAATATGCAAAAAGAGCAAAACATGATTCCCTTCTTTGGCCARGGAAAGTTCTATGATACCTCTTGTTAAGTACCTGAATAGATCTGAAGATAAATTTCAAAATAAACAAGAATTTCAACAAGAATAAGCCAAGCCATTCAYCAAAATATTGAACACAAGATTGTAGAGAAAACCCTTGAAGTAGGGTAACACCATATACTAATCCTTAAGAAAGGATAACACTCCTCAAGAAATGCTTGATACATTCACAATATTATTCACTATGCTTCATTACATTGCTTACACTTATTTATATAGCTCTCTTTATCTTCTAGGAACCTTCTAGAGAGTCTTCTCACATTTATTACATCTAACTACCATAGTGGGCCTTAATTAATATAGTGGACCTAGTCCACCTTACATTGAATGACCACATTCTCATATATTAAATCACTTCCACTAATAATACATAACCACATTCTCATTGGGTACCTCCCTAGGTACCCCATATTACCTCCCTAGGTATACGACACAGTCTAGGAATGAGTGGGGATATGTAGTTGTGTTCTTTCTTTTTTCATGCATTACCCTTGTTAAATATTCAAGTATTCTATGATTCATTCATTGTTAAACCTATGCATGCATGTTGATAATTCTAGTTAACCATTCATTCATAAGATAATAATCAACAAAAAGTATCCATTCATCAATAATCACACATAACACACAAGTTTACTATGGTTCACCCCCTCTTGGGGCTATGTCCACAAATATATGGCTCTATGTTATTTTATTTATTCTTCTGCAAAATCTCACGTTGCACGCATTACATATTCAGTATTACAATCAAGATGAGGGAAAGAACCCTCTATGAGGAAGACTAGATCACACCAAGATCCTCAGCCTGTGACCTAACCCTCAAGGACTATCATATTCGACTCTTCTACATGACTTATTATACTTGAAAACATCGATCATCCTCTTCTTTCCTTAACCAACATCACCATTTCTAGACCTCCTAAATTCTTATTTATATGATTTTACAAGCTTATTGGTCCGGATTTAGGAGCGGAACGAACTCATTAACATACTGAATACAATAAACACAAAGATATGAAGAACAACACAAATATTCAGTGAACAATATCTTCTATTGAATAAATGAAATAGGTTGAAACTATAAAACTACAGAACTGAACACTTGCTCAAATGGTAGTAGTTATCTCTGAGAAGAGATGTGGTTGCTACGCGCATCCGTCTGAGCACAATGATTAAAGTTAGGCTCCAGAAACATTTTTTATATTACTCATGAATGCCAAAACCCTAAACATCCAAAAACCTAACCCTAGGAGATGAAACGCCAAAAGTTATGTTGGCCCCTACAGATAAGTTGGTATCTCAACTTCTCGGGGTCGTAACTTTTAAATACAACCTCCGTTTTAGGCACGTGATAGCCCGTTGGAAAGGTCTTTTAGATAAATACACATTACCCCGTCAAAATTTGACTTCGTCTACATTTTGACTATGGTGAGACAAAACAACATTGTTAAGGGCCCCAAAACGACCTTGGAAGTACAACAAGATGTGCTGACATGAAAACATAAAAAATAAGTCAATTAGATTAGATGGGAGGCCACCAATATCCACCTAGAAGATGTGTAGGGATTCATATAGCCCCGGAAGTGTATAACCCACAATTACAAAGAAGTACAAAAGAACGTGCTGAACTAAAAAATGACAAGATGAGCCAGTTGGAGTAGGTGGGTGGCCACCAATATCCACCTGGATCACTTATAACCATTACAATTCTTATAAAAAACCCTAACCCTATCATGGTTAGGATTTTCTTCCTTCGTGCCACATTTCTTTTCCTCTTTCATGTTGTTTTTCCTTCTTTTTTTACATGCTTCTTTCTTGCCACTTGTTGCTTGCGCTCCAACATTAGGTCTTTCTTTCCAATGGTTAGGTCTTTCCTCAAAATAGATACTTTTCCAAAAATAGGCCTACGCCCAAAACAGATTTCCTTCTCAAAATAGGCATGTGCCCAACATGCCCCCAACACTAACACGTGGCTCGTCCTGGGCCACTCAGGTGGTGCACGCTCCCTAAACAACCTCTACCAAGCTGTGGAACTTTCCTTCTAATTTGTCCCTTTTTTATCTTGCTTGCACAACTTTCTATGTAAGCTCTTTTACTCTCTGTGTTGTGATATGTTCCTTGAGAGATTCTGTGCTCTTGGCATGATCCTGAGCCATTCTTGTCTTCTCCTCATCAAGTTCTGCAATTATTTGCACTGCTTGCTCCTGTAGAGCTTTTGACTGGGCTTGTCTGGCATGCTTGTTATTTTGCGCAGTCTTCAATTTTGTCTGCAGGGTCTTCATCTCCTACACACCCTTCAACTGCTCTGTAATGCTCATGGCCTTTTGTCGTTGCTTCAACTCCTGGATTGCAATGCTAATCTCCTCTTCTTGTTGTTCTAGTTGTTGGACCCTATCATCTTCCTCCAACGTTGTCCATAGTTGCACGGTTTTTTTTAAAACGTTCTGTGACCTTTTCAGCTTCTTTATCCATCATTTCCACTTGCAGGGCAACTTGTTGTTCCCTTTTAGCTGTAACTTCAGGAGGAGTAATTGGTGTTAAATTTTCTTTGAGTTCCTTGATCTCCTTCTTCTAGTCCTCAAGCGTCTGCACGATGATTTGAATATGTTCATCCACATTGCTCACAACTACCTGCGTGTTATCTGGAATTCTTGTGAAGACTTCCTTCAGCTTCTGCTCTAAATTATATGTGCATTGCTTCTCCTCTTGTGTCTCCAGATTGACCTACTCTACCACCAGATCTAGTGCATCCTTGCCATTTCTAGTTTCTAAAAATTATGTCGCATCTGTTCTAGCTTGCAATTGTACTTCCTGTGCGACACTGACTTGTAGTTTGTACAATGCCTTTCTGTACTTGCGCCAGGTCTTTCAATGGCGTCTGGGATATGGCCTCGTCGACTTGCAACATATTTGTTGTTAAGTGGAAGCTAGGACTTTCTTGTGCTACGATCTGGATTGTGTCTTCTTCGTTCTATGCGGTGTTGTCCTCTGGTTCTATCGCTCAGGGGATTGGTTTTGTTCCCCTTTCTTGCATTTAGGTTGCTTGTATCTGTTCCAAGACCTACTTAATGTCGACCAACTCATTCCTTATCCTTCCTCTTTAGTTCTCGGCCTCTTCAAACTCCTCCGTTGCACGTCCTATACCCTCTCTGCGACAATATCGACATCATCCTCGGTGATTGTGTATTCCGGGATTTGTTTATGGACCTTGGCCTTCTTGCGCGACCCACCTGTATGTATGATTTTTCATTTGGATGGCCCTGTCTCTTGCAGAGTAGTTTCCTACAGGGTTTCCTATGTCATTGTATCCCCCCTTCCTTACTCTTCCTGCATTAGGGCATTGTCCTTCTTTCTTATCTGCACATCCTTCTTTGGGGCGTTGCCCTTCTTTTGTGGCGTTGCCCTTCTTTTGTGGCGTTGTATTTTGACTGGGCTTCGCCTGCTGTGTTAGTTTCTTGGTCACGGCGTTGCCTCCTGCAGATGTCTTGGATGACCCTACTTCCACTTCTTTTCCCTTGGGCATGTCCTTGATAATGTCTGGGATCTTCCAGTCCTCTTACCAGTCTTTCATTTCCATTTCAACTTCCTCTGCGTTGATGCAGAATCGAAATTGTAGCCATTCTTTCTCTGGATCCCTGCATGCTTAGATCCACATGTTGTGTCGTGTAGCCTTAAAGTTGGCTATCCCCCGGTACTGGGCAAACACTTCTGGAGTTATCCTCCATTTGTTGGTTATGTTGTCTTGTATGTCACTAAGATATTGAGCAAAAGTGTTGGCATTACCACTTCTCTACTTGGAATCCAAAGTGCTTCCCAACGATGTGCACCGTGTTGCGCGACATCGTCCTACTCTGTCATAGAAATACGAGTAGGGAGGCTCTTTCCATCCAATTAATGTTATCAATATCATGAGCTAGGAGTAATGAAACTCTGTTCCCAAGTCCTATGCATCCTTGCAGTCATCTAGGAATAGATTTAGTAGATATGGGGCCCAACTAAGCATGGTGTCGTTTGTGCATTGTGTTGTTGATGCGACAACTCCTGCAAGGACCTCCTCCTTGCGGTATTTGCAAAGGTGCTTGCATGCCATTAGCTTTGTTTCCATTTGAGTAGCTGCATCACTGATTCTCTTTATAATAATGTCGCATGAGCCTCTTTTTCTCCCATAAGTCTTCTTCATCTCTTCTGTGAGGGCCTTTTCCTTGGTTTTATCATCTAGGTAATGCGTGGGCTTCTCGCCATTTGATGGTAGGCCTGTGATGAATGTAATTAGCTCCACATCAATTGAGACTGGTTCATCCAACCATAAAAATCCTCCATGGAGGACCGCCAGCAACTGCTTGACGCAGTTGTTCACATCTTTCCCCCTTTTGAAGTGGGGAATATTTAACAAGTTAAGGATCCTTGTGTTTACTAAACCTGCCACCCACTGCTTTGGTTGTAGCACTGGATCTCCTAACGACCATGTTCCCAAGATCTCCATATACACATGTTGTGCAAATTCTGGGAATTTGTTAGTGTCAGACACATCGTGGTCTATGCATCTTAGCCTTTCGACGCAACCCAATAGAATTGGTGTGGCCTTCACCCCCTCTAGAATGCATGGTAAAACGATCAAGGCACCAGGTTGCTTGTGCAGGGACCACACGATGGGTTGTTTCCCCTATATTTGTGTTGGCATGCTAGATGTCCCAGCTTCTAGTTCTCCTTCCCAACCTGACTCTGGTTTCCCTGTGATATCTTCAAGCTACACTTCCTCCTATTGCACGGACCCCACCATAGGTTGTGGCCTTGGCCCATTACAATCTATCCTTTCATTGTTACTGCCATTTTTTTTGTGGGTTGCTTCAGCTCTAGAAGGTTGTTGTGGGTTGCTTGTGGTTAATGGGTCGTGGCCTTACACATTGTTGTGTGAATCGATATCCATCATGGCCATCGTCAGGGCTTGCTCTTCTTCCTCTACTAGTGTGGCACTCACTGGTTCAACCTGTGGTGAAGGAATTGCGTTGACATTGACGATTCCCTTTGTTTGTGTAAACTCATGTTCCACCTCTACGGTTTCCTGCGGTGACCTATGGCTACTGCGTGTTTTTCATGTTGTTTGGCTAGGTGCATCGACCTTTAGAGGTGCCATCAATGGTAATTATTCCTTCCCTGATTGAACTTCGGTTGCTTCGATCTCTGAAATCACCTGTTCACCTCTTGTCTTTGTGCTTGTTAGCTTCGCGGGTTTGTAAATGCACAATGTGCCTCGTTTGGCCCGCGTTTTCTCTATATATAGGGCGTCATAAGTGCTCTAAATCTTCTTGGAGAGGCTTATTTGATTGTTATTAATGCGTTAAATCTTGTCGAGTACGCTTCATTCAGTTTCATAAATGCCCATTTCATGCCTTTTTACCTCGATGACTGGTTTTTCTTTTCTGACCGTTGGCTCATTTTCTGGTGCGCTATAATTTTCCAGTGTGCCATACGTTCCTTGTTGTAACTTTTCCCCTAGTGTGTTGTGTTCTCTTCCTGTCAGTGATATGTTGTGTGTGGTCATTTTTTCTTTTTGTCGTGTTGATTCCACTGTTTGTTGCGCATGATATTTCCCAGTATTTTGTTATTTTATTTCTTTGTCTACTTTTTTCTTCCTTTTTCTACTTTTGTCTTCCATTTGTCTTCCTTTTTTTTTTTCTACTTTTGTCTTCCTTTTTATGAGTTTTCTTTCCTAACATATATTATAGTACACTATATACATGCCTTTCCTACTGCATTGTAACTTTTAAGGGTTAGTAGGTTGACTGTCCTTGTATAGTTTCAGTCGACTACCATTGATCATTCCTTTTAGTTCAGTTCCTCCCAAGTATTTTAGCTGCATAGATCCCCCATCTGTGACAGTCTTTACTTCATATGGCCTTAGCCAATGCATTCTAAACTTACTAGGGTGTTGGAAAAATTTGTTATCATAGAGTAGAACTAGGTCTCCCTCCTTAAAACTCTTCCTTTTTATATGTCTATCATGCCAGGCTTTGTCTCTTGCTTTTTGTACTTCTTGGTGAAATCCTGCCACAATCCTGTCTTCTTCGATTTCCACTAGTTGATTTAACCTCTCATGTACTTCACCTCTTTCGGTCATGTTGGTAATTGTTTCTACGCGCAGACTAGGTACCAAAAATTCTAATGGCACCATTGTTTCTTGCCCATACACCAATCTGAATGGTGTATGTTCTGTCAATGTCTTACATGTGGTCCTATATGCCCACAATACTGTTGGTATTTTCAAGTCCCAATCATCCCTATTGACATTGTAGATCTTAGTCAAAGCATTTTCCAATATTTTATTGAACGCTTCTATTGTTCCATTTTCCTGAGGATGATATGGTGTACTCTTATGGTGATAGAATTCAAACTCCTCATTCATAGCCTTGATTGTATTATTAATAAAATGAGTTCCTTGGTCACTCATTAAAATCCTAGGACATCCAAACTTGGTGATCACTTTCTCAAATATGAAGTGTGTTGTTGTCTCTGCGCTACAGTCCTTGACTGGTGCTGCTTCTACCCATCTTGTTAAGTATTCAGTCACAGTAATGATAGATCTAGCTCCTGACCTTTTTGCTGGTGGATCGATCGGTCCAACAAAGTCCATCGCCCATTTTTCAAATACCTCTAGAGTCACTTGTGGTCTTAGCGACATCTCATCCCTTCTGTTGGGTTTTCCAACCCTCTAACATACATCATATTGTTGGCAATATTCCTTGGCATCTTTATGGACTGTTGTCCACCATAATCCTGCCTGCAACACCTTCTACATGGTATATTTTCCTACATAGTGTCCTCCAGCTATACCTTCATGAGCCTCTAATAAAATTACATGCCTTTCATGTTCCAATACACATCTTCTCAAAATGTTACATGCACCCATCTTATATAAATGTCCTACAATGAGTTGGTAGTTTGCAGCTCTGACTACCATATTTTTGTTCTGCGCAGTACTAAAATCCTATGGTGCAATCCTTGTACTTAAGTATTCAATAATATCAGCGAAGTATTCATCAACTACATGTACTGAAAATAATTGTGCATTAGGGAAGTCGTCTTCCAAGTTAGTAGGTTCTTCTCCATTAGTTACCCTTGACAGGTGATCTGGTCCTGCATTGAGCTTCCCTGGTTTGACTATCACTTCAAAATCAAG
>ML778895.1:238214-325740 GCA_009831015.1 Picea engelmannii
TCGTGCACCCTAAACAAAGACCGTATGCAAAAGTTACAACCCTGGGAAGTTGATGTACTATCTTACCCCAATGGGGCCCACATGACTTTTGGAGCTTCATCTCCTAGGGTTAGGTTTTTGGATGTCTAGGGTTTTGGAATTCATGTTTATTGTAAAAATTCCTTTAGAGCCTCATTGTACGAATCTTTTTTTGAATGAGCATAGATGTCACATCTCTTCTCAGAGATAAGCTGCCACCATTCTAGCAAGCTTGTTTTCAGTCTGCATTTTACAGTTTTCAACATATTTATTAATTAATAGAAGTCAAGTTTTACTGCATCTCTATTATGGTTCATTGTGTCTCTGTGTTAATATTATAAATATATGTTTTCATTTTGTTCCTTTTATAAATCTAGATCATGCACCTTGGACAAGTCGAGCACCCATTTTGATAGATAGGGCGCACTGCAAATAACGACAACTCACACTAGTCAAACACACCAAGAGAAGCTTGGAAAAGGACTTGGATAGAGGGGGAAAATAAGGTTATCATGGGAAACCTCATATGTAGATGTGCACTTCATGTGATAGAAAAAGCATGGCATGGAGAGCTTGATGACTTGGGTACTTGGACTATATATAGATCAACAGAGTTAGGTAGCCCACATTTGGGGGTTGCAATAGATGATCAAGTGTATTTGGGTACAAGTAGCCATGGATTGAAAATACATTGTGCAATAATTGAGAATACACCATCATACATGCATCCATCAAGTGCACATACCCTAGATTCACTTGGGCGCATCCAAGCAGACTCAAACGGTTTGGATGTAGTCATGCAAACTTGAACGTATAAGGCACACTTGATATGACTAGGTAGATCAAGGGGAGTTGGAAAAAGTTGCCTTTGAACGAGAAGGGGAGTTGGAAAAAGTTGCCTTTGAATGAGTTGAAATGAAACTTGATGCATTAGAAACAACTCAACACACTTGGGCACAGTCAGACACAGTTGGGTGCAGTTAAACAGATGGAATAGGAAAACTAGACGACCTGGCTAGACTTGGGATGACTTGGGTAGACTTGACATGATTTGGAATGACTCAATGGATGGTCAAAGAAAAATTTATCGAAGTGAAACAAGATGACGGGTGGCACTTAGGTTCACCTTAGAATGGAGGGGGCTTGTAAGGCAATGCAAAAATCATATAGAAAGGAGGATTCCTCAAAGTGCTAAGGCATATGAAGTTGTAAGAGGCAAGAGTCATTCAAAGAGTTATGTGATTGTGCCAAGTTTAGGGTTTGGGCACAGTGGGACAAATTGTATTGGAAAAGTGACAAAAAGAAGGAGATAATACCTATAGGAGGCAAGCCTACAGTTTCTTTAGGGCTTGGATTGACAGTTCTTGTTGGCACTTGTGCCTAGTGTAATTGTAGTATGTAAATGAGCCACAATAAATTGGTTGCCCCCCCTTATTGTACACTATAAACATTCTTTATAATATAAAGTGTTAAGGCACCTGCCTTAGGTGTCACCCATACTCGTGTATTGTGGATGATTTATGTCTATTGAATGTTAATATTCCTTGCATTACTGTGTATTCACTAATTGTTGATATTGGCTAAGTGTTAAGTATTGCTGGGATGTTTTAAGGTTGTGGTTGGATGCATGCCTATTGTTGGATGAATTAGGTTGCATTGAACTTAGTTGTGTGTCTTCCTTTCATTGTAGCTCAAGGAAAAGTTATTGATAGACCTTCAGTGAAGAGGCGTAGTTTGGTTGAAGTAGGTATGTATTATCCAAGCCCTTGTGGTCGAGGCAAGGTAGTATGACACAACATCAGGGGCCAAAACGACTTGGGAAGAACTCAAGTTGCAAAGAAAAATTTGAGCGGATTGTGGGTCTATGACAATAGGTACCTTGAATGAAAAAATCCATGGAGAGGACAAGGGAAATGCAATGCTACACAACTATCCCTTTTCATACTATACCCCCAAACAATAATGGGTAGAGCTGAACATGCATATGTGTTTATTCATGACAACTTCCAACAAATTTGGATAGATATTTTTTAGGGAAAGGAGGCAATTCATTTAAATATTTAGCTCGGAATTGTTCCCATAGATGGCCAACCATGTTTAAGGGAATATGTAAGGGAGAACTTTGAGACTTAAATTCGCTGACAACGAGAACATATTTTAACTCTTGGGATGTAAATATGTTTTTTTTGAAGATTGATAAGAAGGATTCTCTATTATAGGGTTGGGAATGGACTCACAAGGAAAATCATCTACTCCAATATTAGGGTTCTACAACGGTATATGTTTTCTATGTGCTTCCCAATATGGTTGTCGTTCCTATCATACCGACAACACTGCAAGGAAAACACCACATAGTGGAGGTTTTAGTGGAACATCCTCAAAAAAATTCTCCCTTCTTTATTTACAATAGAGGTGAGTGATTGGAAGTTTTTGCGGGCATTTTTTAACTGTTGCACTTCATCCATCTTGTCACACTAGTGCAACTAACCTTTAAGACTGGCACCGGTGCGTGACCCCACCACAAGCACCAAGGTAGGTTAAAATATTTTGTTATAAAGTATTCACAAAAAAAAATAACAAAAAACCATCATCGTTGCACCATATATCTAAAACTCACTAATGCATGTGCATATCATCCAACACACTACACTAGGTTAAAATATTTTGTTATGGAACATCATTTGGTAAAAAAATAACAAAAAATATTATAGCTGTGCCATATGCCTATCAAAGCACCAGTGTATCAAGATATTGATGGTTCATTGCGTTAGGGTAAATTAAAAAAAGGACCAAACCAAAAATTCATTTTTCACGTTCACTCAGTGTTTCACACCCATTCAAGCATAGGTGCTTAGTATTCCCTACGATTGCCCTGTTATTTGTTTCTATTAAATTACCCGATGGATCGATTCCTTTGTTTCCATGGTTGATTTGTGTTTGTTTTGGAACTTCCAAACAATACCAATTTTTTTATTTTTTTCTCTACAGAGAAGCCATTCCTCCTCAATGGAGAAGAGACTGAGTAAGTGAATTGTTATCCTTTAATTTACATTTTCAATGGATTAAAATTTAAAATTAATCTTTAATTTGATTTTTTAAACTTAACTTCGTTAGTGCGGCTGCGGTGTTTGGCTTGCACCATTGACTGATGCTTTTATTAGTAGCACTATTAGTGGTGAACCTTTACGTCTTTAATGTATAGAATATATTTATAATAGTGATTGTAGAAATTTCCCACACTCTCTGGTGTGATTTTAGATGTATTGTCACACCGTTGTGGTGCTCCTGTCGAGGCACCATATTGGTGCTTTTTATTCCACACCACACAATAGTGCACCTATACATATTAAGTGAATTGGATAAATTTATAATTAAATTTATTATAATTTCCTATGCTTTCTAGTGCATGTTTATATGTACTATCGCACCATCGCGATGTTGTTAAAGCACCATCGTTGTTCTTTTGATTTCACATAGTACTATGATGCACCTATACATATTAAGTGCACCAAACATATTTATAATTAAATTTGTCAAAAATTATCATGCTTTCAATGCATGTTTATATGTATTGTTGTAGCGTTGTGGTGCTCCTGTAAAAGCACCATGTCAATGGTTTTCATTCCTCATCATTTACTATGTACTTGTACATATTAGATGCACTGGAAATATGCATAATTATTTTTGTAGAGATTTCCAATGCTTTTTGGTGAGCTAATATATGTACATATACACTATGGCAGTACTCTTGGAAAATCACTATGGTAGTAATTTTCAATCTAAACCATGTTATACTGCGATAAAATACATTAAACACACTGTCAATATTCATAATAATTTTACAGAAATTTCCCATGCTATTCAATGCATTTATGGATGTATGGATGCACTATGATGTTTCTTGAAATTTTCAACAAGAGCATGATTTATGGCATAGTATGTTAAATTTAGTCACCATTGTCATTTATGGTATGCTTAAATACTATAATGCATTGGTTACAATGCAAGTAGTTTTTTTCCCTTGATGGGGTGCCACTTTGCCCAACATGCAATTAAGCCATATGGCCTACTGTGCAGCCTCCAAACATTTGGATCTTCATTTGAGGGTGATTATTAACACAATATCATACCTCTATGGCTACTCTCTCATGCCAACCTTAATTACTTAGATCTCGTTGTTGGTTAGCTCTACAAGTTTTGGTACAATGGATGTGAATGGTATTTATGACTTAGTAATGGTGGACTTAATGGTTTTGGGCCTCAAAATGGCCTCATTCATCATATCTTAGGAGTATATTGCACCCTTAATACTCACTTTTCGAAGAATTGTAGGGTATCACTTTGCTACCATCTACCAAATTTATTTCCAAAGTYTCTTCTAKCTCTTCCTCCAGTTTCTTCTATTCCTTCGCTGCATCATGCCTCGTGAAAGAGGTAATTTTGTAGGGGGTTGGGAACTTTCCATAGCTTCATTGGTCGACGTCGATCTCCCTCTCCTTCCTCTAGTATTTATTATTCTTCTCACYATACCTTATCCCCCCTGGAAGAGAATAGAGATTCGATGACAAGTCATCAGGAAGAGGAGGTTTGGGGATATGCAATCATGGAAGAGGAAATATTACTAGTACAAAACTAGGACAATGATGATGTCCTAGCTTCACCTTTTGCGAGAAGAACTCAACCAGAGGAACCCACTCCTTTGGTATAGAGGAACAACATGGGAAACAAGTCTCAGGATCAAGATGAAGACTTTTGTAGGATAAGAGAAGAGGACCCTCCCTGTAGATTTTCAGCTGAACAACCTCAATTAATTTTTGAAATTCAAAGGGACATAACAGAACAACAATTCCATTAAGAGATGATGGAAGACAAGCTATCTGATCTTTATGATTCACTCTCAGGCCAACAACCATGTCGGCATTAGCTAGAGTGTCGTCATTGGTGTGCCTTTTCTCCAACTTGTCTAGTTCCTCCTCAAAGTGATGGCAACAACGGTCACTTAGGAGTTTGATTAATCATCTTAGAGATGAATTTTGTCTATATTTTTATCTTAGTTTACATAGTCTTCAAGTTCGCTTTGAATCTAGGCTTGCTCTGCAGACATTATAGCATAATTATATATGTTAATTTTTCTCCCCAGGGAAGACATTTGAATACATTTAGGACTTGGTGCTAGAGTTGGTTTCCATTTTTGGCAGTTCATGCACCAGGTCAAATTTTATGTGTATGGAACTCAATTTTATGAAAGTAATATAAATTTCTAGCTTACAAAAAAAATGCATGTAGTTTTTTTTTTACAGGATCAGGGGAAATATTTCATTAAGTTAAACTATGTGGGAACATATATGAATAATACAATAGCCTCAAAATTTCTAATAGGATGCCCATGGAGGGCTCAAACCTATTACAAAAAGTTCCCATAGGTTGAAATTCATGATATTTTAACTAAGAAAATTTTCCAAAATGTCTAACAGAGTAGATTTTTATATAAGTCCCTAGTATGGAAATATAGAAGCAAACCATTCAATTAAGAAGACAATGTAATTCCCTTCCTATAAGAAGCATTGAGCTTGAATCCATAAGAAAGAGAGTTAAGGCCAAACAAAGGCATAAAGTTTTTAGTTGATGAAGCTACTTCGAAGATTCCTTGGACTGACCTAGCGGATGAACCTAAACCTAGACGAAGTCGAACCTCCTCGAGTTGAGATCTTAGCGCGACACATTCATCTTGAATCATATTCATAGTCTGTTTTTTTTGCACTATGGTTTCCAAAATATTAAGAACTTGAGATGACAGTGCACTTAGTTGGATTTGCAGAGAATGAACCATTGTGCAGGGGTCCCCTAATTCTTCTTCATAATTAGCAATGGTCACCTTCCAGCTTTTGACACCACCCCATGCCATTGGAACAACCCCAACAAAGTGAATTTGGGAGTGTAGAATAAACACACCAAAGATATCGGTACCCTCAAGGACACAAGACTGAGGACAAAGGATACCACATTAGAAATTTTTGAGGCTATAAAGAAGGAGTTGAACATGAGTGAATGACACCATAACTGGATGGCTCCCTGCACTCATTAACCACCTTATTTCACGATTGAAGGTACAAGTAAGCATAGTCATGATGGGAGAAATCGTCCCACATGCTCCTAGAAGTGAGTGGATGAGCAGTGTAGATGTCTTATGGACAAGGGGAATTTATGAAGGCATCGGGGTGGCGCATGGGCAACACGTGGCTCCCTTCCTAACTTGAGCTCGATTGACATAACAGTCTTATGAGTAACCATACTTTATAGAGGCATAATATCTTTTTGAAGCTTCATGGGCTAGGATGGAAAGTAACACCTTCATTGATACAAATCACCCTAATTTTTCATTTAATTGCTAAATTTACTTGATGATCGACCTCCATATTGTTGATTATGAAGATGTGGAGATGTTCTACTTGGTGGAAAGCCTGGATTTACTTTTGGATTATGTGGAATATATCCATAAGACGAGCATCTCTAGGGAATTTCCCCAATATCACATACTTGATAGTGTTTTTGGAGTCACTGAGAATTGTGAGGTTACGAATGTCACACGATCTAGTGAGACTTAGACCCCGGAAGAGGGCATAGGCCTTTGCTTGATTAGTAGTGGTGTGTCCTATACTCCAAGAGTGTATAAGCTCAATATTTCCTCCAAGGTCATATAGTATCTCATCTGTTCCTACCACCTCAGGGTTTCTTTTCAAGGGTCAACCAAAACATAGAACATGTCAGGGGTTAGAGATCCTCCACTATGTGAATTTCTATGGTGTTAATTGAAGTTGTTATAATGTTCTAGTGTGAACTTGGACTAATGAGTTTAACCTCAGGGAAAATTGTTTGAGCCAATAGGATTCCAGACTGTCCAAATTCTAGGTGGAGAAGGAATTTAGATTTCCTGAGTTGAAATGTTCAGATAAGAGACTGATTTCCTTCCCCGCCATTGAATTGGGGAAGATTTTAGCCTCATAAAATAGGGTCTTATTTCTCGCAAGACAAAACTTCTAGTAGACATCTTTTGAAAGTGTCATCCAAACTCTTTTGAAGATGGGTTTATTAAGGAAGGATCCTCTGTAAGAGAATTTTCATAAGTTAAAGAGATTTCCTAGAGATGTAGGCCATCTGACTCTTTGGTATAGCTCTTGTAATGAAACTTGCCACACTACCCTAGAAAAGAGACACTCCAAAAACAAATGTGACAAAGGCTCTTGAGAATCACAACAAAAAACACACTTGAATACACCATAAATGCCTTTTTTAATATATTTTTCCCCTATTAAGAGTTTTCCATGCACTAGGGTCCAACAAGATATGTTCACTGCAGAAGACCATCCAAATTCCAAATAGCATTCGATAAGTTTGAAACAAGGGGAAGGGTGGATTGAGACAATAAAAATTCATAACCTTTCTTGACATTATAGTCCTGAGTTACCTAACCTCTAGAATATTTATGAGACCTATGGATGGGGGCACAACCATGGAGGTGGAGAACGAAGGCTTGAACCAAACCCGATAGATGAGCAGGGGATCACCGAATTGCCATCTAGGCCAACTTCTCAAAGACCTATCCTAGAGAGAAATATCAGAGAGAGTAAACATATGTTGTGCCTGCAACCAATAGAGAAGAGGGATAAAGGTAAGATCTCAATGAAGATGGGGATTTCCCATGATGATATCTAACCATAAATATATATTTTTTCCATTCCTTGGGATCCATGTAAGGTTTCTTTGAAGGAGAGGAAGATATGATTTCAACAATATCCATATCTAGAGTGGATTTGATCTGAAGGTGTGCTATATAAAAATCTAAGTTTGTCTCCTAAAAGATATTTGTGATGAATAACCTTTTTCCACCATTCATTTATCCTTGTAACTAGTTGCCATAGTAGCTTAGTTCCTAAGGTGAGGTTGGAGAGAGCCAGATCGTTTATTCTAAGACCATCATTAGCTTTAGGGGCTCTGATAATGTTATAGTTCACCAAATAGAATCTTTTAGAATTTTTCTTTCCTCCTTTCTAGAGGAATCTTCAAATTTCTCTGGCGATAGATAGTTTGACGTTGGTTGGCACTAGCAAGGAAGAGAACTAGAAAATTGGGAGAGTTGGTAAGACTACTTTCATTAGAACCAATCTACCTGCTGGGTTAAGCCATTAAGAGCCCCACTAAATAAATTTAGCCTTTATCTTTCCCAAAATATGTTGCCAAGTTGTTGACGAAAGGGACTTGATGCAGATGGGGATTCCAAGATATCTAAGGATTTCCACTTGTCTACATAAGAGAAATTAAGGATTCTAGCTAGCACTGCCAACCTTTTAACATTGATATTCCAGGTATACAACTGGCTCTTGCTCCTATTTATTATGCCTATAGATGCCTCCATGAATTCATCTAATGTTTCTTTGAATCTTGCGTAAATTATTGTAGAGGTTCCTCCCAAGAGGAGGGTACCATCAACAAATTGTGAATGGTTTACTCTTTTGGCCTCGTGAACTATTTTTATTCCAGGGATGGTCTTTAAAAATATCTCTTTATCAAGTCTTCTATCGAGTGCTTCCGCCATCAAAATGTAAATAATGGGGGATAAAGGGCATCCATGTCTGATTCCTCTAGTAATTTTAAAGAAAGGGGTGGATCTCTCATTTACCAATGCAGTGATCCATGGATCATGATGCAAGTCGAGATCTAGGAAATGAGTTCTTCCCCAAATCCAAACCTTGTTAGGATTGCTAATAGAAAGTTATGTCTCACTCTGTCAAAGGCATTAGCCATATATATTTTTATGACCATTCCCTTGTCCCCACAGGTGTTTATAGAGTGAATGATTTCTTGGACCAATAATATATTGTCCACTATATGTCTTTTTTCCACAAATATGCCTTGGTTTGGAGAGATAAGCTTAGGAAGGAATGGCTTGAGACGATTGGTGATTGCTTTTGAGATAATTTTGTAGGACATTGTACAATGAAATAGGTCTAAAGACGGTAAAGGAAGAGGGATTAACCTCTTTGGGGATCAAGGCTAGAAAGGTTGAGTTGGTGCTACCCTCAATTCCTGCTAATCTTTGAACATATGAACCATTATAAGAATATCATACTTGATTATGTGCCAACATATTTTATAGAAGTGGGATGAAGATCCATTTGGACCCAGTGCCTTATCTAGGTTCATTTATTGTATGACTTGCAATAGTTCTTCCTCTATAAGAAGTCCATTCAATTCCTCATTATCCTCAGGAGTGATCAGAGAAGGAATATTTTCTAGCATCTTCTCAACATATTCAAGATTAGGGCTACCTTCTTCCTTGTATAACTTCTCAAAGTGGTTGTGTACTACAATTTTAATATAGTCAAAATCTATTACAATTTCCCCATCTGCATTCGTTATCTCTTTCACTTTGTTTTTCCAAAGCCTAGATTTCGCTTGGTGGTGAAAGTATTTTGTATTCCTATCTCCAACTTGAAGCCATAGAATACGATATTTAAGGCTCCATTTCTCTGTAAGTTTTAAACCTGTGAAGTAAATCAATGCATACAAATTCTTAAGCAAAACACAAAGTAATCAATGGCTCATACACATAGTACACAAAGATTTATGTTGGAAACCCTTAACCGAGAGAAAACCAACCTTCCTTGGTGGCTCACCTCTTAACTCTTCATAGTATTAATTTCACCATTCACAATACAATATATACACAATATTTTATGTATTCTTCAACTAGAAAAACCCTAATCCCTTAATCCAAGATTAATTTAGAAAATCAGTAAAATAGCGAAAAACACTAAAAATAGAAAAAAATCCCCCCCCCCAAAATTTCGGGACGCTACCTCAGAGTCAAATGCTTCGCGTAGCCAGGGGGGCAATCCTGCCCCCCTGGGAGCCCCCTAGGACCCCCCTAGGAAAGTGAATGACACAAAGAGCGACGGGGGGGAAGAGATCGTTAGAAGCAGTTATCAAATCTGACGCATCTCCCCCCCCGTCAACACACACATGCAAAGAATATAACACCTACCCAACATTATCCCACTTGTTGTTTTCTTTGCATATAGGGGGTCACAAGATTACATAGTCAACAATCCAAGGAAACAATGCCCATTGTTTCTCTACACCAGGAGAAATTCTCGGTGCTCACAGACTTTGTCAATGAATCTAGAACATTATTCAAAGTGTCAACCTTCTCCAACAAGACCTTCTTGTCTTCAACCATGTCTCTCACAAAGTGATATTGAACATCAATATGATTTGTCTTTGAATGATAAGCTGGGTTCTTTGACAAGAAGATTTCACTTTGACTGTCATAATCTAAACTTAGTGTTTGTTGTATCAACCCAATACCTGAACATAATCTCTGTAACCAAATTTCTTTTTTGCATGCATGAGTGGTTGCCATATATTCAACTTTTGTAGTTGAGAGTGCCACTACAACCTGTCTTTTTCTCATTCAACTAATTTCTCCTGCAAATAGGTTAAACACATACCCACTTGTGGATCTTCTACAAACAGATCTCCATTCCAGTCTGCATCAACAAACCCATGTATTGTTGAGATGTATAGCATCATAAGGTATTCCACACTTTGCAGTGTCCTTGCATGGTGGGGGACAATGAAACTATGGCAAAAGTTAATTAAGTAATTTTCCTATAGTTTTCAACTTAGGAAAATAACTGAAAATGTGTTATATTTTTCAGTTGACTTTATTGAGCGCTTTTATAAAGTTAAAAGTGAAATTATTTAAGTGATGGTTCTTTTAATCTTGACCATGAATCTCAACGAAGGAATGGGAGGAAATATGAGCCATCCATCTCATTGAGATTAGGGTTCACTCACTCAACGAAGTATAAGGAGGTCGACTTAGCCATTTTGGACACATTAGTGTATGCAGAGGAGATCGATTGAGTTTGAGGAGGTCGATTTCAGGATTCAGAGACAAAGAATATTCGTAGGGAGACATAGAAGAATAGATTGTAGTGGGTTACCACACCTACAGGATCAGACAGAGGCCACTTCATCACCATGCAGGAGGCTCACATATTTCTCATGCAGAGGCTCTCATAGTGTCATACGAGTTCACACAAGTGATCATGCAGAGGTTGTTTGCTGAAGTTTTTGCAAAGGCGAGTTGAATCCAGGGGATTGAGGAAGTCGTTATACCTTGTCTTGGAGGGTTGCGCTGAGATTTCTCTCAGCTATTGATTGTGGATGACTTGTACTTTAAGAAGATCTTCATATTTTCATACTGAAATAATATATCTTTGAATATGCTGAATCGATTTTGGTTTTTCCAGGGACAATTGTCCAAAAATATCAGTGTGCATGTGATGTGTTTGTTGCTGTTATTTATTGCTTAAGTTGCTGGTTATTTTATTCTACTATGCATTTTATTTTGTGAAGAAATTAACCCAGTGTAATTAATTAAATGGTGCTTCTGCATTTTTGTGATTAAACTAACATCTGGGTGTAAGAAAATTTACATTTTATTAGAGAAGGACTGTAAAGGCAACAACACATAGGTAGATTGTTCAAATATGAGTGGATCATGAAGATCTAGAAACACATAATCAAAGCAATATATCTGCAACATATTTTTTGTAATTAGCAACATTAGTTTTTATAGAGGCAACATTTTTTTCCAGTATGGCCATGTCATTGAGGGTTGAAGATCGTCTACAAGAAGCTCAAAATTATCCCACCTAGAAGGAGAGGATGACCTTAGTGTTGGAGGCTAATGAGGTACTTAACCATACACTGGTAAGGACAGTGACTCCAACAGATCCAACAGAGTTGATCGTTTGGAAGAAGGGTGAGGCTAAGGCGAAGAGAAATATACTGGATGGGATTAAGGATCATGTGATCCCACATCTATCAGGAAAGGATACCGTACAAGAAATGTGGAAGGCCCTGGGTGATCTTTACCAAAACAAGAATGAGAACAGGGTGATGGCTCTACACAAGCAATTGCGTGGGACCAAGATGACCAAGGGAGAAGGCATTGTTTCATATCTAACCAAACTTACATAAATCAAAGATGATCTCGCAGCAGTAGGGAAGAATACTGAGGATTCATAGTTGGTGCGCATTGCACTCGATGGATTTTCAAATCCCTGGGATGCGTTTATGCATGGAGTTGTAGCTAGGGAGAAACTCATGGATTGGCAATGACTTTCAGATGATTTTGTGTAGGAAGAGCCAGTCAGGATCTGCATCTTCACCACATATTCTGGATGTAGAACGTTTGGCTCTTGTGAGGAAAATCAAGGGAAAGGAAAATAAGAAGAAGGGTGGAAAGAAGAAGAACATTGAATTTTCAAAAGAAAAATGTTTCCAGTGTCATAAGCTTGGGCATTTCGCTTCACAATGCCCAGAGAAGAAGAAAGGGAACAAACCATTGATTGTAGCATCTGCAATTGATGATTTTTCCAAGATCTTTGAGGAATATTTTTGTCTCATTGCTTGCATGTTGAGCTCAGTTGTCACAAGCACCTGGTTTATTGACAATGGTGCCTCCTGTCATATGACTAGGCATAAAGAGTTCTTCTCCAAGTTGCATGAGGGAGGTTTGAACCTTCACATTGAGATTGGAGATGACAGGCGCTATAAGGTGCAAAGGATTGACACTGTTTCGTTTCAGAGGGAGTTTGGGAAACCACTCCATTTTGCTGATGTCTTATATGTTCCTAGTATGACCAAGAACCTTATTTCAATATCTACTCTTGAGGATAAAGGGTATGAAGTAACCTTCCGCAAAGGGAAGGTGTTCATCATACCATCAGGGTCAAATGAGAAGATGGATATGATTATTGGGGTTCGACATGAGAAGGTCTACAGGTTAGAGATAGAGCCAATGAGAGCATTGGTCAGCGTCACCACAAATTTAGGTGAGCTATGACACAGGAGGATGACACACTTACACTTCGGTGCATTAGATCACTTGAGACAGGCAATCACGAGATTGTTGAAGATAGTAGCAGAGAAGCATGGCCCCTGCAAGGGATGTGCAATGGGAAAGTATGCCCGGAGGCCATTTCCACCAAGTGATCATAGGTCCAAGGGAGCATTGGATCTGATACACTCAGACATTTGTGGATCGATGAGTGTGGAGTCAGTGAGTGGCTCCAAGTATTTTGTTCTTTTCATATATGACTACTCCAGGAAGACTTGGATATACTTCCTAAAGACCAAGGATTGGGTCTTCGACATGTTTCAGGAGTTCAGGGCTCTTGTGGAAAAATATACATGCAAGAAGATTCAGGTTTTGAGATTGGAAAACGGAGGCAAGTACACCTTCAGTGAATTCATGGATTATTGTGCAGCTACTAGGATTAAGAAGGAACTCATTGTTGCTTATAATTCTCAGTAAAATGGAGTGGGTGAGAGAAAGAATAGAACTATAGTGGGAGCAGTGCGAGCAATGATACATGATCAGGGTATTCCCAAGTTCTTATAGGCAGAGGCATGTCGCACTGTTGTTTATCTGTAGAACAAGAGTCCCCACACTATTTTGAGGAAGTTGGCACCTGAGGAGCTATTTACAGGTAACAGGCCAGATGTGAGTCACATTCTCATATGGGGCATCGTTTGTTACTGTCGCGTTCCTTCAGATAAGAGAATGAAGTTGGACCCCACTGCAGAAAAATTGGTTACTTGTTGGATATAGTGAGGCTTCCAAGGCCTACACGAACTTTGTGCCAGCACGTAGAAAGATAATTGTATGTAGGGATGTAAAGTTCGAGGAGGAATGTCCATTGAGGAGGTCAAGAGATTTTCCAGCACATTTAGAGGACCAGTAGGGACATGACTTAGGGGTCAATATAGAGGAGGCAGAAGGTCAGAGCACAAGATCACACCAACAGACACAAGATACAGGATCATGTACAAGTGCTCATAGATACATTTTTGAACATGATCATAAGGAGTTAGATGATGATGAGGAGGAACAGCATGATGCAGTTCCACAGGAACATGGTACTAGGCCATGAACCAAGTGGTTTAAGTCCACATTCAATGCTTCCAAGTTGGCAGGGCTTCCAAAAAGAGACTTTAGATGAAGTAAACCACCAGAGAGACTTGGGTATGTGGCATTGATGACAAAGATTATTGATGCAGAGCCTTCCAGTTTTGAGCAGGATGCACACCATGAGGTGTGGCAATAAGCCACGATGGAAGAATATGATTCCATCATGAAAAATGATGTATGTACTACAACATAACAGGCAATTAGCACCTAAAATAGTGTCGGAATTTAGTGTATTTTACTCCATGAATCATACACCTTTTTGGCGCAAAATTGGGTGAAATATGGACTTTAAATTGCGCCAGAATTAGTGTCGGAATTAGCACTAGAAAAATAACACCAGGAATAGCACCAGGTTTAGTGCATGGAATAGCGCCAGGAATAGCTCCAAAATTACTGTCAGGTGTAGTGCTAAGTGTTGCTTCTAGTTTTGATTCTGATATGCCTTCCAATTTTTCTTCCATTTTTGCACTTGGTTTGGCTTCCCGTTTTACGTCCAGTTTTGCTTCTAATATGGCTTCGAATTTTTCTTCCAGTTTGGCACCAGGAATAGCACCAGGTGTTGCTGCTAGTTTTTCTTCTGATATGCCTTCCAATTTTACTTCCATTTTGGCTTTTGGTTTGGTTTCCAGTTTTTCTTCTGATATGGCTTCCAATTTTTGTTCCAGTTTGGCTTCTAATCTAGCTTCCAATTTTACATCTAGTTTTTCTTCTAGTTTTGCTTCCCATTTTGCTTCTGGTTTGGGTTCTAGTTTTTCTTCTAGTGTGGCTTCCAATTTTGCTTCCATTGTTGCTTCAAAAAATGCTTCTTGTTTTGCTTACAATTATTAATTTAATATATTTTATTTCAATTTAATTAGTTAAATATATCATGTCTCTTAAATAACTTATGTGATTATACAATAATTCATATAAATGCATTTGAAATATTTTATAGGATAATAATTTTTTTTTTTTTTTAGGGAAACAAACATCCATACAAATTAACAACATCATTATACTTATTAAATCTCCATCAAAATATAATATACAACATCCAATATATATAAAATAACAAGATAATTATTATAACATGATCATCATCTATAATTAAAACAAGTAAGTCAAATATCTATAAATGAAGTGAATTTGACAACATCCATCATGAGCAGTAAATCAAAACCATCTTAAGTAATAAATATGCATCCAAAAATCATCAACCACTTTCAATATATAAAAATTGACGAGTCAATATTGATAAGATAATCATCATATATAACTAAAACAAGTGAAAGTCAAATATATATACCAATAGATCAATATCATCTGAAAATGATACACGTCCAATAGTCAACATAAGTCAAAATAATACATCATGTAGAAATGATATAAATAAAAATGATAAATTATGTAAGACAAAATTATACAAGTGAATATGATATGTCATGTCCAAACGATATAAGTCAACATGAAACATGTCAAAATGATACAACTCAATAATATGGCACTGGAGGCCGTGAAAATGATACATATGATAGTAACCATGAAAAGAGGCATTATAAAAATATATCAAAAATGATCCATGATGCAGTCTATATGATCATGAATTTCACTGGCTACTACCAACAACTTCCTCAACATCATCATCACCATTGTGATTATGATCATCATCATCGTCGTCATCGTCATCTGCATCGGAAATGGCAACACTGTCATTTGTATATGTGTCATCATGAGCATCATCTGCCATCTCAACATCAAACCCAACATCATGATCTGGATCTATTTGTTGAGGATGATTCAGATATTCTGGAAGATCCTTGTTATGCAAAAACAAACATTTAGAATGAAAAGTTATTATTTATTTCATGCAATAATTAATTTATCTATTATATATCTAATATTACAACATATGAAATGAAATGATAATCATAATACATCATACCAAAGTGCACATACGATAATAAAATATCAAATAAGTTACAACTAAGATGTCATTCCAATGATGCAAAACATTCAACAATTCTAATAAACGTTAGCAAAGATCATAAAAAAATGTTATGCCTAGCCTTTCCTTGCCTTTCCTTGACATGCCATTCCTTGCATTGACATGCATTTCCTTGACATGCCTTGCCTTGACATGTCTTGCCTTGCGTTGACATGCCATGCCTTGCCTTGCAATGCCTTTCCTTGACATGCCTTGCCTTGAATTAACATGCCTTTCCTTGACAGACATTGCCTTACATTGACATGCCTTTCCTTGGCATTCCATGCCTTTCATTGACATGCCATGCCTTGACATGGCATGCCTTGCATTGACATGCCATGCCTTGCTTTGACAAGCCATGCCTTGCCTTGACATGTCTTTCCTTGCCATGCCATTCTTTTCCATGTGTTGTCATACCTTACCATGACATGCCTTGCCTTACCATGCATTCCCTTGATTTGCCTTGCCATGCCTTGCATTGACATGCCATGACTTGCCTTGAAATTCCTTGCCTTGCCTTGCCTTTTCCTGACATGACTTGCATTGCCTTGACATGCCTTGCCTTGACAAACCTTGCCTTGCATTAACATGCCTTGCCTTGACAGACCTTGCTTTGCCTTGCCTTTCCTTGCCATCGTTACACATTATTTTGGTCACCTCAGTGATCACTTGACAAGATGTGTTCATGTTCCCTAAAAATATAAAAAGAGACTTTCTCCAGGAGAAAAGTGATTTGACTTCCTCTGTTAGAAAACCCTATAAAGGAAGGTCGTCACACCCTACTCTATTCATAGGGTGCGACGATGCCTAATCATTGCATGCTACACCATACCTGGACTGCAACATCATCGCAGGTTGCTAAGTACGTAGGGTGCGACGATTCTTTAAGCTTGGGAAAAGTCAAGTTTCATGAATGTTCTATAAGGGGATCTTCTAGAATATGAGGTGGCCTCCGATCGGTTTGGATCTTACTCGCTTCTCTAATTTGGTGGGATCATCCTAATCTCCTCATCCATCTCTCTTTCACACTATATAAAGAGGGAGCTCTCTTGGAAAATGCTAAGGTTGAATAGGCTAAGAGTTTTATGGAGAGTTCTACTTTAGATCATGCTTGAGAGCCTCATTTCAGTTCATCAAGTCATTGTGGATCTTCTTCATTCAAGTTCGGGGCAAAGGTGTGTGTGATGGAGCAAAGGGCCATTGATAGGGGACCTTGCGACATCAAGGCTTTGGTTGTAATCTCCACTTTCATTTAATATGATACAACAATATGTTTCTTTCCCATAAAACTAGTCTTGTTTTAATGTATGATTCCTTGATCACATGCATAGGTTCTTGTTGAGTATATTGTGTTGCTTTCACTTTTGTTGGCTTGTGTCCCCTTGCAGGTTCAATTTCATTGGAGCATTGGAACGAAGCTAGGATGGCAATGGTAAGAGGAAACGACATTTAAAAGGTATGTTGTCCATATCTTGTTAGCTAGTAGACTCAATAATTAGAACTTAGGGAAAGTTCCATATTCTGTTCTGTTTTGTTCTAGTTTCAGTGGGATCTAGGGAGATCTGTTTATGTATGCATTTACCGATTTATCCTATAAAAAAATTGGCGACCATACTGGGGATACAACTCTCTTTTGGTTTTTTGATTCTTATTTGATTTTAGCCTACATTCTTTTGGTTAAATTCATTTTTTGAGTCTGTGGGTGATCCATCTCGACTCCCCAGGTCTAAAATTTTAGTAAGATTTTTTTGTCTTTCTTCCATTTTTTCCTTAGTTACAGAGATCATCACACTGTACTATATAGACAGCCTGCGACGACCCTCTAACGTCACACCCTACCTGTGAAAAATAGTGCGACGACATCACACTGTGATCTATTGGTAGCCTACGATGACCTTAGCTCATCGCACTGTGCCCCACCGCTAGCCTGCGACGACCTTAGCTCGTCGCATTGTGCCCCATTGCCAGCCTATGACGATTCCTGTAGGAATTGTTGGAGTGAGTCAATTTTTCTTTTTCTTTTCCACCCAGTTTTGCCTCAATTGCTTGGGATGAGATTTTGACACTAGTGTTTGATTGATTTATGAGTTTAAAGCTTGCATTTGATTGATATTCAATTATTGAAAGTCTTTCTTTGTAAAATTCTGCAAGTTTTTCCTTTTCATTCTTGTCACAAGGGCATATTTTCTAGATCTTGATTTGAGTGCTTGTTTGAAAAAGGGTCTTTGATTTATTTGAGGTTTTGGACTGATTTTGCTTTCCAGATCGTTTGTTGATTGAGAAACATTTTTGTTTGCATTTTTGTCTACGTTATGAGTTTGATTTGGGAATTGTGTTAAGAGTGTGTTAATTTTCTTGGATTATGCTTTCCTTTCTTCATTATATCTTTGATTTTATTTGGGAAAGGAAGAACTAAAATCATTTATTCTTTTTAGTAATCTTCCATAAGAAAATTTTTACATTCAATTTTTTTTATTAAAAGAGAACATTGGAAAATTTTGTAGTCTTTGATTATTTGGAATTGTGTTCATTCGAGAAATGAGAAATTTTATTTCATAGATTTTGTACTTCAGAAAGAGATACCTTCTCCCTACTGTAATTAGAGTTCATCGAATTGAAAGATTGCATAATCACCTCTTCTTTCATTTTATTGGGTCAAGGTCACAACATCATCAGTTTCATCTCCATCTCCCTTTTGAGTAAACAAGAACTTTTAAAATACAATGTAATTTAAAACTTATTAGTAACTTTTATTTTCTAGAAATTCTCTTCACCAACATTAGATAGGATAGTGCTTTGGAATAGGTTGTAAGACGCACTCTCCAAAGCATCAAAACACATAGAAGTATATTGCGATAGGGAGAGTTCAAATCCAATTGCTACATTTTGTCCTGGGAAGCCCTTCTCACACAAGGGTCAAGTCTGAGGTCGCATTAAGACTAGCAGAGTTACTCACCCTACTTTGTTGGTCTTGGTGTAGAGATTGCGTGTATTATTGGGGGTCACTTGAAGGTATACCCACGATTATGTGTGGGATCCTTTCGAGTTGATTTTGGGCTAGATACCCTGCCTTTGCACGTGGATCAGACTATCGACTGTTTCCCCAAGCATCATTGTTGTATTTGGTAACCTTAGTGGCCTATATATATTTAGGGTCTTTACACAAGGTGACTATGGAGGGGAAAATCTTCACGGTACCTGGAATCGACGTTGGTTGAACTCACTCAGGCTCCTTGGAGGGTATACTCACAATTATGTGTGGGATCTTGCACCAGGGTGTAAGTCCATTAAGCATGTCATCAATGTAACTTTTACACCCGCTTTATCCCAGCCCCTTCTTGTCTTGACTTCATGACATTGGATTTCATCACCAACTAGTGACTTCAGAATAAGAAGGTTTGTTTGCTTGGTTTGATTTCTATATTTTATTAACGAGTGTTGTTTGTTTCTCTAGTTGGCCATAGACTTTTTTTGTTCTTTATTTGGTTCGGCCAACATCGGCCTTCACCGTTCACGTAAGATGCAAGGACTACCCCCGGAAGATCTAGAAGGTTACTTCCTCTGCTTCCTAACTCACCAGAAGGATCTCCTGATGGAGCAATGAATAAAGAGGTAGCCTCATAGGTTGTAAGTTCACACTCTTTAGAGGGATTCCGAATTGTTTCAGATTCTTTAGAGGCTTTCAAACTTCCCCAAAATCCTTTATTGAGTATTAGATGTGACACACATTTGCTCCGGATGAATTCATCGGGAGAAATTGTTGTTGTTGACAACACTGAAGTACCTACTGGACCTAACGCGATATCTAGAGTAGACGATCCACTTTTTCAAAGCGAATCATTTAGAACTCCATCTCACACTACTGGAATTTTTAATCCTAGATCTACCCCTTCTTTAGTACGTGATCTTTATGGCAACCTAGGATCAAGTCCTAATCAACCTAAGGCATCGAAAATACCTGAGATGTATTTTACCTATACAGTACCTTTAGATCACTTTACTGGCACAACCAGTAATGTTACCATAGTTTCAGACCAATTGTTGGTTGGTTCTCACTMTATTCTTCCTCTTCAGATGGCYCATTCTACTATGGTCCCACATGCTAYGACTRTTTCTACCRGAAATGTGGTTATCACTCAAGATTCTATTGGAATGCCACTTCTGCTTAGACCAAATCYGTCACTTCCCCCTGGGTATAACTCTTTGAATACTTCCATTTCTATTCCTACCCAGAATCCATCCGRAGGGTCAAAACTTTTTGTTCCTCCTGGGTATAATGCTGCTAGTCAGTATGTTCCTACACCTACCCAAGTTCTCTTTGGGGGACCTTACGTTCCTCCTCCACCTTTGTTTGGAGGATCTAGTCATCCTGGCCCTAGTGTCCCCTATCGAGTTGGAGGAACTAGTCATTCTATCTCTTCTGGTTTCTAGATTCCCATTGGAGGCCAACCCCAAGTTGGGGGACAACCTCAATTTGGGGGGCAACCTCATATTGGGGGACAACCTCAAGTTGGGGGTAAACCTCAAGTTGGATTCCATAATCTAATTTATGGACAAAGTATACCTGCATTACAATCACAACCTTGGAATCTTCCTTTCCAAGGAAATCAACAACCGTCTGGGGGGAAACATCCTCAAGTTAATTCTTTTGTACCTCCCAATTTCGATCAACCGTACCCAGGTTCTATGAATCCTACTTGGGGTTAGAATTTTCAATCTAATGTTCCTTTCCAAGGGAACATACCTAATCAATCAAACCCCATTGGTTATTTGAATCAAAACCCTCCACAACCGAATCTGTCAGGACTGTCTAATTATCTACAGATTGCTTATGGTCCTACTGGTATACCTATGGGGCTTCTCTTCAGAACTACCAGTTTCCACAAGTGAACAGACAGTTGACTTTTCTTGCCACTTTGGATTTACCAGACTTGTCTAGGATTTTGAATGATCCTATTTTACACTCTCGTTATTGGCCTGTCATCCCGGAAAAACTACCGTCTGACATCCCTAACTTTGACGGTCGATCGAGAGAAGACCTGAATAATCATGTTATGACATTCCATCTTTGGTGTTAGTCCAAATCATTGATGGACGACTCCATTAGATTACGAATTTTCCAATGAACTCTTACGGGTTCGACAACTAAATGGTACATCGAGTTACCACAAGGATTCTTTAGTGACTTTAATACCCCATCCATGGCTTTTCTAACACATTATCAGTTGCCAATTCGATATGAGACAAGAACCAAAATTTTGAGTTCTTTTAAACAATCTTCTTCCACTCATATTTTTTATCACATCCATGAGTGGAGGAGGAGAAGACGATTAATCAAAGTTCCCCTTCTTGATTAACTATTGGCTGAGTGGTTTACCAAATCACTCATTAGTCCTATTTCTCGTGATGTTTCCATGGGTGGTGCCGTCACTGAAGAGTAGGCGATTAGTCGTGCTCAATATCTAGATCTTGTTTATTCGCAAACGGACACACTTTACGACTTAATCCCTGATGCTCCCCGTCCTTCCACGAATCCTACCCCCAAAAATTCAGTAGCTTCTCATGCTGTTGATGGTGTGATTGGCACATTACATGGTGAGACTCAGTCTCCACAGACCAGTCACACCACTCGTAAGTCTAATAATTCTAATGTACAAAATACTCCTACTCCTACTCCTTCCTCTGGTAAGACTGTTGAAGTTAATCGGTTCAATCCACACCTACCGGAAAGCATCAAAATAAAAAGAAAGGGAAGGGTAAGAATATGGAAGACAAAAATAATAATCAACAATATAAAAAGTCCAAAACAAAGCCCATGGATGACAAAGATAAACATAAACCTCGTTACCTTGCCTTATTTGTGGTGACGATCATTACACGAAAGTTTTTCCATGATGTGCTAAGGTTACTAAGTTCATCCAAGGGACTGGAAAACCTCCTACACTTGTCGTTTTGTCACAACCTTTCCCTTCTCAACAACATGCCCAATTGGTCATTCATGTCAAAGCTTCTCCTTCTACCTCATCTTATGTCCTTATGTGTACTGGTGACTCCAAGAAGAACGAAGTTGCAGTCGCAACTGGAGCCACAGATTATTCTCCGTCGAAGGAGAAAGTTGATGATCTACCACCTGCATTGGTTCAACCTCCTCCCTCCTCTCTGCCTCCAAATGGTCCTCTTCATCTCGAACGATTGGGTCTCGATACAGTTCTTCGCCCTCCTCCTAAGGTCGTTGTTCGAAAGTCTTCATTTAATCCTCACGCACGTGCTGCCCAAAACTATAGTATTGTAGAAGACGTTGCGCAAGCACCCTCTGCGATGTCGGCTCTCGAAGTCATTCAAAGTTTTCCTACTCAACGGAAGGCACTGTTAAAGGACATTGGTGGAATTGATCCTACAGATACCAATTTGATAATCTTTGACTTGGAAGATCACATTCCAAGGCTTCTTCCTTAGTTAGCGTTTCAGATCCAAGTTGTTGTTGAAAACAAAAATATATGTAGAACTGTTATTGATGAAGGAGCCTCAACTTGCGTTATGTCCGTTACTTGTTGGAGAGCTATTGGATCTCTTGCCCTTATTGAGTCACACAATACCCTTAAGGCCTTCAATGGTACAGGTTTTAAACCTTATGATGTTCTTCCTTCGTTGTCTATTACGTTGGAAGGTAAATCAGTCAATGTCAAGGTTGAGGTATTTGATGCGCCTCTTGATTATAACCTTGTACTTGGCCATAGCTGGATTGATTCCATGCGTGAAATTATGTCTTCCCTTTTCCATGTGTTACGATTCTCGCACCAAGGAAAGGTTGTTACTATTGACCAATTGGCCTTCTTTAATTTTGATTCCCATACTAGCAACGCGCCTTTTATCTCAAAGACACCTCCTGGTTATGAGAATGTCGGCGTGGGTCTTTTAAAAGATTCAACTTTGATGGGTACATTTCCAATCCCACCACCCGATATTCCCCCTCCTTTTGTTGCCTCTATTAACTTGATATCCACCACTGCTTGTGAAAACCTTGCGTCATATGACCCATGGATAGTACCTAGCCCTGGTGATCAACTTCTTTACGATGACAAAATTCCTTTAAGCTCGGTGAAATCAACTTATCAAGCTATTCAATCGATAACCCCCTCTCCTCCTTCTTTCTGTGATTCATCTCCTGATCTGTTTCACATGATATTTCCTACTGATGAGATGATCATGTCAGTCATGTATATGGAAGATACTCCATGGGATGATGGGCATCATTGTTCCATTATCTTCCTAGAACATGATACCATAGAGAGTTACCAATGGGTTTCGACTCCGTCGACCATTGTTGTTATTTCTTCCATTCCTGAGTCAACACATGATGTTTTGTATGAAGGGAACTTGAGTAACATTTCACCTACCATTCCTCTTGACATATCAATTAAACCTAGAGTCATGGAGAATGTTCATATCATGGCCTCATGTTCTACTGATGAGGTCCACACTTATAAAGCCCCTTTCCATGAATTTAGTGACGTTTTCACCTGGAGTTATGAAGAAATGCCAGGTATTGATCCTGATATTGTTGTGCATGAGATTAAGACATACCCGAATGCTAAACCCATTCGATAGAGACTTCGCCCGGTACATCCACACAAATCTGCTGCTATAAAGCTTGAAGTTGAGAAACTTCTTAAAGCTGGCTTTGTCGATCCTGTGGCTTTGACCGATTGGGTATCCAATCTCGTTTCGGTCAATAAGAAACAAGGCATGGTCCACGTTTATGCAAATTATATGGATAGGACAATTATCCGACCCCCTTCGTAGACTAGATCGTTGACGACTGTGCTGAGAGTGAAATCTTCTCCTTGATGGACGGTTTCTCCAGCTATAATCAACTTAATATTTTACCAACGGATCGACACAAGACTGATTTTATTTTCCCTTGGGGAACCTTTGCGTACTGGAAGTTACCTTTTGGTCTAAAAAATGTTGGTGCAACTTTTCAACGTGCTATGTCTTATGCTTTTCATGATATTAAGCACATCGTACAACCCTATCTAGAATATCTACCGTCGCATTCCATGCGTCGTCAAGATCACCTGACACATTTGCGGGCCATTTTCCTACTCTGTCGTTATTATCACATATGTTTGAACCCACACAAATGTGTTTTTTGTGTGGAGTCCAGTTGACTTCTTGGTTTTATCGTGTCTATACACGAGATTCACGTAGACCCCTTGAAGGTTGAGGCTATTCTTAATCTACCTCCTCCTTCCACACTATGCCAGCTCCAAAGTTTGCAAGGGAAGGCAAATTTTTTACGTTGATTCATCCCTAATTACGTTGAATTAACGAAAGGATTTACTTGGCTGCTCAAGAAAGGTTACGATTTTGTATGGGATGACACTGCCACCAAAGCCTTTGAAGCTTTGAAACTCACCTTAACTCGTACACCACTATTGTTTCCACCTGACTATAGCCGAGATTACTTCCTCTACTTAGCTTCTTTGGAATCTACCATTGCTATGGTCTTAGTCCAAGAGGATGAATCAGACGATGAGCATGTGATATACTATTTGAGTCGGAGTCTCATGACTACCGAAACTAAATACCTACATATGGAGAAACTGGCCTTGGCAGTTGTTCAAGCTGTTCAACGATTTCGTCACTACATCTTATTACACAGAACCACTGTCATTTCCGATTACAACCCCATGCAACATATCCTTACTCGACAATTGCTGGGGGGCAAGTAATCCAAATGGATAGTTATTCTCCAGGAGTTTGACTTGGAGTTTGAACGTGCCAAGTTAAGTAAATCTTTGGTTTTTGCCGAATTGATATGTGACCTTCCCTCTACTGTGACAGAAAATGTGACAGAGGATTCCTTACCTGACGAATCCCTCTTCTTGATCAGTTCTGATGACTTATGGTACAAAGATATCATCATCTATCTCTAGAATCAAACTTTTCGCCCTAATATTTCTAGTACAGATCATCATCATAAACAGTATCAAGCCCGCCAATACATCATCCTCGGTGATACCCTTTACCGCCATCGTGTTGATTCCATTTTTTGACGATGTCTCACCTATGATGAAGATGGGAAAGCTTTGATTGACTGTCACTCTGAAGCATGTGGTAGTCATATGTCTGGGTATGCCACTGCCCAAAAGATCTTACGAGCTGGTTATTTCTGGCCTTCATTGTTTAAGGATTGCATAACTACCATCCATAAATGCCATGCTTGTTAAACTTATAATCTTAATATCCGATCTCACCCCGCTCCTCTCCACCCTATAGTTTTCGTTGGTTCGTTCTATAAATGGGGCATCGAATTCATGACATGTAACCCTCACTCGGTCGAGGGGCATGGATACATTATTTTAGCTATGGATTATTTCACTAAATGGTTTGAGGCGATGCCTACATTTGACAATACCGAGAGAACTACAACATTGTTCGTATTCAATCATATCATTACTAGGTTTGGTGTCCCTCAAGCCATAGTCACTGATCATGGTAGTCATTTTTGAAATTTCATGATGTTTGAACTTACTGAAAAGTTGGGTCTTCACCATGAAAACTCAACCCCCTATTATCCATAGGCCAATGGCCAGGTTGAACCAATCAACAAACTTATCACTACTAGGCTTTGACGAATGATAGGAATTCATAAGACAAATTGGCACACGATGTTGTTCTCAACATTATGGGCCTATCAAACATCCGTTAAGTATGCCATGAGATTCACACCTTTCCAGTTAGTATATGGCATTGAAACAATTTTTCTGATTTAATGTGAGATACCATCTTTTAAACTAATTGTCGAACTTCTCCCTAACACCTATGCTGAAGAGGAACATCTTTTGTATTTGATGCAATTAGATGAAACCCGTCATGATGCCGCCTTAGTTATTGAAACTCAGAAAAAGCGTGTTAAAGCCCGATATGAAAAGCATGTGAAGCCATGTGTTTTTTCTGAAGGTGATTTAGTTCTTCTTTATGAGCAAGATCATGATTTGCTAGGGGCCGGTAAATTTGAGCCCAAGTGGCGGGGTGCTTGTATTGTCAAACTAGCGTTGGAGAAGGGAGCTTATGAGCTGGTAGATTATGATGGAATCCCTTTGAGTGAACCCAAAAATGGGCTTTACTTAAAGAAGTACTATGATTAAATCATTTTTGCATGAGTGCTTGTATTTTTAGTGTATCATACTCTTGTGTGCTTTTTTGTTGTTTGGTTTCACCCTTCAGTTGCTTACCTTGCGTTGTTCTTGGTTTCCATATGTCACTGTCTTCGCTACCCTAACTTGTCTTTGTTGATGGCGGTAGTCACAGTACTCAAAACTTAGCGTCTACTGCTTGGGAAATCTATGCATAGATGAATGAATTGATCAGTCTACATGGTGTTTTCCTTGGTTGTTCAACTAACAATATTGCGGAATACAGTGAAATCATCGAATTATTGACCGACATTGTTTCACTTGGAATCTGTCATCTTGTTGTACAACTCAATTCACAGTTATTAGTACTACATTTGAGTAATGTTTATTCCATTCGAAGTCCTATGTTGTTAAGGGTATATTTATGAATTCACCTCTTCGAACATCATTTTGATTACATTGAATGTCAACACATTCCTAGATGTCTAAATAAATTAACATATGCATTGGCTAATTATGTGTTAGATAGACATTTGAGACATTTATAAAATCCAATCACACTTTGTATATACAACAAGTAAGCTGGTAAAAGCCTCATATATATATATATATAACGATAAAAATTTACAAAAAAATGTTTTTGTCCGAAGACCAAAATATAAAAAATGTGAAGCACATGGCTTCATATACAATAGCATCAAGGATGTTGCTCGCTATAACACGCGATTTCTCATGCTACTCCACGCAACAATCGACCGATGGATGTAGACACGCCCACTGTGTGGCACTGATAATGCCTAGGAATATCATCTATAGAGGCATCTGGGATGTTCATTGTGAGTCCCTCCAAATTTTGTTCGATGGTCTCGAAGTCAGCAACAACTACTCCTGCTACACCTCTCTCCCCTCGCCTCTGGATAGGGGATGAACCTAAAGGATGGTAAGGTCCCACATCTGCATTATCAAAGAGCATTTGATTAGTCATTAGATAAACAACAAAAAAACATTTTATATCTTTAAAAATAACAAAAACATGATATAAACATAATTTCCTTCTTACCTATGTCCCCCCGTTAGGAACCTTCAGGAAGAGCTAGGTTTGGATCTCCACAGATGTCTAGCCCGACATATGCATAATCATCGACCATGAGCATTTGAGTCCTCAACTAGTCGAAGAAGATATTTTTGTACCTAACGATAGGACCAGCTACATGTCGGGCCATGAGGTATACCCACCTCATCATTCTCGCATCATGTGGGGCAGGTATACCCCACTCTACCTGGAAGCGTAAAACTGAGACCCTCTCTAGGAAGAAGGATACCAAAATCGACCCATATCTGAACTGTTTCAACCCACCACTTATGCACTTGGTTAGTTGGTTTTTCATACTTTTAAGAACCCCTTCACACCAGTTGAAGACTTGGGGCTCTATACACTCCAATGCATACTGAAAGTAGCTATGCAGAGCCATGTGGGGAGCTGCACTCCCTGCTGTGTGCATGATGGTATAGAGGATAGTCTGTGGAGGTAAGTCTCGAACATCATTGATAGCGACCTTGCCTCTATGTTTTTGGGTACCCGGCACACAATGTTCACTGATGTAGTGGTTCATAGGCTCACCACCTCCCCTGCTACTTATAAGGGTCACTCGCGAACCCCGACGAGACAATCCTGTTAGGAAATAGATATCCTCTATATCTATAGTGAGTATGTGGGCACCCACATGAAAATCTTGCTTGTTCACATCCCACATGTGAACTAAGTACTCAAGGAGTCTTAGCTGGGCCCTCATACCCTGAATCTTGAAGAATTTCAACAAGCCACACTGCCGGAGGGCCATTACTATTCCCGGGTCATTCCCGACGAAGTATTCTTCCTCTTCGTGCTCTCTCTCAGGCCATTCCAACATCTTGACCATGGAAGACCTGCCAAGGAACCATAAAAAGAAATTAGAATCATAATTTTCTTTCCTGGAGGGTTTTTCTTGTTGGATTCATCTTTTCAAACTTTTGGGTCGCGGATGTTGTAGGCCTGTGCATTTGCATAGTGCAGAGTCATCGCACCCTATCTTTAGGGTTGACTACGATGATCTTAGATCATCGCAGGTCCCAATATAGGGCGCCTGCGACGACCTCCGCTCATGGGTAACCCCAAAAAATCAAACAAAAGCATATTTTTAACCAATGAAAATCAAATTTTAATGCATGAAAATATGGAGGACATGAATATTACCTTTTCTATGGAGACGATTCATCAAATGATCAGTCGTGCACTCCGCAATCCGTAGTTGAAAAGTGAGGTAAAAAGATGGTTTGGAGCAACGTTTGGGTGAAGTTACTAATGAAATAATGAAATGTGTTTTTTTACCCATTTTATTGATTTTTATTACTTTTCATTTGTATATTATATTATTTTCTATGCTTCATCCAAACCCTAAAGTCTTAACAACTTTGCAAGTGATTGATTTTTTGCAAATTGAAAGAGTCTAGAGGTGAAACGTTGGAACAAGGGTTCACTTTTTTGGTTTATTTTTATACATTTGTCGCATGTATAGACCCTTTTAGGGTTTTTCATGAAAAACTCTGAGCAAGTATTAATTCTTTCTCATGCTCGTAAAACCATGAGAACGTAATCAAGTAGTATTTTGTTGTTTTTTCGAACTCATAATGGTGACATGAAAAACGAAACCTATGGAGTATCCTTTAAGCTATTTTCATGCTCCCTAAATATGAAAAGATTGTCGAGCGACCTTGTTCTTTTCACGCTCGTAAAAGTATTTGAAGAAAACATCTGATGAGTGGTAGATAATCACTTTTTTGGTCTCGTCAGATTAACTTATGAAAAAGGACCTGATGGAGTTCTCTTTAAGTGTTTTTCAGACTCTCTAAAATTGAAAAACCCCTGAGTTTTCTCTGTTTGGACTCGTTAAATAAACATCGAAAGACCCAGATGGGATCAAACCACTCCTTTTTAGGGTTCGTTAAACATACTCCGAGGGAATCGTCTGAACGATGATCTTACATGAACAAGCATATGTTATCCTCTTCAAGCTTGCGTAAAAATAAAGAGGTACTCTCCAGAAATGGCGGGGGAAAATTGGGAAAGAAATGTGTCTCTGTATTCATGTTAGTGGTAGTAATAGTCGCTCTTGAACATGACACCCCCCTTCATCATTGTATCCAGGTTGGGAAATCTATTTGTATCATTGATCATATGCATGTCCATATGTCAGGTCCTCCTTGAGTCAATGAGGCCAATACCATTATCGTGTCGTTCATATGTTGAAGAGAAGTCCAACCTAAACAAGCCTCCTATCAAGTCGACCATCTGCAGTTATAAATATTCTACCATGCCGGCCTTCCCCGTGTCAGTTTCAAATTACTTCATACTCTAATCTACCTCAAATATGTTACATATTTCATGTCATTGATAGGGGATACATCAAGGCCCTTCAGTGATGAGTCTTTTCCCGTCGACTTCAACTCATCATCCAGGAACAAGACTTAAAAACCATTTAGTACCTTAGAGCCTACATGCCTCAATGACAAGTTTCTTTGCTTTCAAGAGTGGGTTCACATCATTGACCCATGATAAGTATATTCCATCGAGTGTTAGACTTCAAATAATTTATTCACATTCGTTGGATTGTACTGGGGTACCTTGGGAGTCATTGACATCAATGGTGATTTCCCTCACACTTGTAAATGGTATTCATTAATGACTGGTAATCAAGTGTTTTCTACCATGTTCGACTTTAGCACCTGTAATCACATGGTTAGATTTGGACTTAGAGACGATGAAAATGAAGACCCTCGATCTTATCATTTTGGTCCAGGTTGAAACAGAGTATTCATGATTTGTATTGACACATAGATCCACTTTGTATGTCTCGTGTCTATGTCTGAATTTGAGTTCTTTAGAACATAGATCCACAATGTATTCCTGGTGGCTATGATGAATCTTGATGACATGGATCCATAGTGTATATTTAGTGGCCATGACTCACTTGAAATTTTGTAATTTGAGTATGGGAATGCCTACCTCAGACAATGGTATATTATTATGCAGATGCTTGATTGTTTGTAGGTTCCTGATCGATGCGCTCCTTGTTTCCGACACACACATTCTACAAAGTATTTCGGCTGTCACGAGTTCCAACTTCATACTTTGGGGGGAATTCTGCTACACATTATTTTGGTCACCTCAGTGATCACCTGACATGATGTGTTCATGTTCACTAAAAATATAAAAAGAGACTTTCTCCAGGAGAAAAGTGATTGGACTTCTTCTATCAAAAAACCCTATAAATGAAGGTCGTCACACCCTACTCTATTCATAGGGTGCGACGATGCTTGATCATTGCATACTACACCATACTTGGACTGCGACATTGTCGAAGGCTGCTAAGTACATAGGGTGCAATGATGCTTTAATCTTGGGAAAAGTCAAGTTTCACGAATGTTCTAGAAGGGGATCTTCTAGAAGATGAGGTGGCCTCCAATCGCTTTGGATCTTACTGTTATAGCGGGAAAACCCCTATATCGACTACACCATGGTTCTGAAGTGCAGGCGGAGCTAACCGTCTAAAGTCTCCTACTTTTTACAACTATCCCGACATTGCCCCACAATCATACATAAAAGACAAAGTATAGGGATCCGGTAGGCATACCTTAAACTCTGCGTCCGGTGTCGATCCCTTTGTGCTCAGTTGTTTCTCGACTGTAGATATTCTCCCAAGGGAAACCTGCATTCACCAAAAGACAAACAAGAAACTACAAGAATGCATTCTATATATGGATTAGTGGATTAGACATCATAACAAATAATGTAAACAAATCGTAAAGATTTAAGACATCATTTGGCAAGATGAAAAAAGTATTTCTTTATGTTAATCTCACAAAAGTCGTTTACAATATGAGACCAAAAACTACTCATTGAACTCAGTCCTGGGATCCTCTTCACCATGCACCAACTGCTTCCATGTATTCTTCTCCTCTTTAGTTCTCTCTAGGGAAATGACAAGGGTTTGCAATGGAGGAAAAAAGGAATTCTGGCTCAAACTCACAATGTGGTTGCAAAATATTGGGGCAAAGGGGGAATACTAAAATGGGTGAGTTTCTATGCTCTCATGATTCCCTTTGGAATGGGACCCCAACACATTCTTTTATAGGCCAAAAAGATAGTAATGGTTGGGGTGACTGGCTATGGGCGGTCAAATGGTTAGGTAACAGCTTGAAAACCCGTATCCCTTTGCAATTTTTATTTTTCGTACTTTTTGTGAGTGTACGCGGGCTATAGTGGTGCAGAAAGCGTGTGTAAGCAGGCAGTAGTGGTGCAGGGAACATACACCTTCAAAAAAATGGTTTTTTAGAAGAGCTGTTCAGTGACAGCTTAGCAAAGATAACAAGTAAGATGGCCTGATGCCAGGTATGCATGTCTAGTGCAATTTAGGGTTATAAAAGATGCCCCCTAATGTGTGAGGTTATAAGAGCATCTGATGGATGAAATACATTACAAATATTCACCAACGTACGAAGCGAGTGAGCCCAGGGACCAGAGTTCAGGAGGTGCTATCTGCAAAATAACAATTTTTCTCACCGAGGCCGGCATACCCATGCTCGGGATGAAATAAAATCATGGCTGCCAATCAAATACACTGTAGATCCATCTCATATAGCTATATAAAGTGTAGCCGTGAGTAGTACACAATGGATCTAAATCTAAAAAAAAATACATACATGTATAGTATCCATCTTCAAGAAGCCAATGACGTCCGATGACTGGAGATGAGGTCTTCAGAGCTCAAGCAACAACTTCAAAATCTTCAAAACTTGGGTAGGAGTGTAATATTAGTGTATGAATTCACTACCCATAGGTCTTCTATGGCTCGTCGGGAACATACAAGAGGATCTCGGTGATCAGGCAGAGAACTTCATTGATTTTGAGCAAGAACTTGATTGGACTTTCGGGGTGGTCGGGCATGAGGAAAAGAGACAAACTATAGAAGGGTCGACTCAAGTTTAGTAAAACTTCCCTTGGAAAAAAGCACGACAAAAGATGAGACTCAGGCAACATGGCATTGACATAAGTTCACGATGCAGGAGGCAACACGAACTCTCCATATGTTTGGAAGGATAACCAAATGGAGGAGGACACAACTCTATGTAGTGAGAACAACTTCCTAAGGTCATATTGAAACCTAGATCTTGACGAACAAACATAAGGATGTGCTTTGTCCAAGGGCAACTCATTATTCCGTCAACAAAAAGAAAATACTTTTCCCTTCCTCTTTTTGGGGTATATTTGATTTTTTTTTGTCTTTTTCAATAATTTTGGAAACCTTGAAAACAAATAAAAGAATGCTACGTTACAAAGGAGGAACGAGTGTCGTAGACATACTAGTTCCAAGCCCAAGGAACACACTAATGCTCAGAGCAAGGGGACATATGCAGGAAAAGGACACTCGAGAAAAATCCTCCATGGGTCAAGGTGTCAAGACGCAGAGGTAAAGTGCTACAAGGCTTGCGTATAAGGCATGCTTCAGATGGTTCAGTTGAGAGCAACATGGAGCCGTCATTAGGCCAAAGACACAGGAATGCAAATGCGATTGATAAGACATAATGATAACATCCTTCGATGTAATTTTAATGAGCCCAGAGAAGGTAAGCTCGACGGTTTTTCATTTTTAGAGAGTCTAAAAAAGCATAAAAGGAGACTCCATTGGGGTACCTTTTTCGAAGGTAGTCTAGTCGGTTCGAAAAAGGGGTAAACTAGCACCAAACATATGTCTATTCAAAATCATTTTAATGAGTGTGACAAAGACAAGATCATTCAACAATCTTTTCATATTTAAGGAGTCTGAAAAGAGATTAACTATGGACTCTGTAAGGGATGTTCTTCTGGACCAATTTAACGAGTGTGAAGAAAAAGGTCACTCAACCATCTTTTCAATTTTAGGGAAACTGAAAAGAGCTTAACTATGGATTCAGTGGGGGTTCCTTTTTCATAAATTTAGTCCCTCGGGCTCGAAAAAGGGTTAAATTTATACCTGAGAATACTCTTCTAGATAACTGAGGCCCCTAGAGTATACCTTTGTTCGTACATTTGACCAGCCAGACCAAAAAAGGGGAAAAATACTACCAGACAGACGTGCCTTTGAATTTTAGTTTGGCGAGCGTGAAGGGAAACAAGATCGCTCAACAATATTTTCATGTTTAGACGGTCTGAAAAGGGCTTAAAAGAAGACCCGTTGTTTTGGGAGTCCCGAGGGTGAAACCAAGAGTGATAACATATCATACATGTGAAGGCCCGAACTCATAATCAAGATAGGAATAAAAGGACTCCCGAGCCTAAAATCATTAGCGACCACATGGACACCAAAATGAAACTAAGATCTACCTAGGGCATCCATGTGAAGGTAGGCTCTACCACTAAATTACGACACTTCTAGAGAAGGAGTGAGGGTTCCGTGTCGCAATTCAGTGGGATTGAACCTATGGCAAAATGAAAAAGACAACAAGGTGCAACAAGTGGAGGTGGAATCCTATCTTAAATGCACAAAGTTGGAAAAAAGACTTTTCACCAAAGGACCTTAAAAATGCCCCAAATCTCAAAAATTTCATCGAACCAAAAGTAAAATGTATCGTAATATCCCAAAAGAAATTCGAGAACCACACTAAACGATTTTCAGGCTAGAAAAAGTGACAAAAAGGGTCCAAAAAGTCTATAAATAGAAGCTGGCAGCTCATTATCACCATTATAAATTGAGAATTGACAAAAAATTCAAAAACACCCCTTTGCCAAAAGAGTTGATTTCAGGAGCTTCAGTGGACGAAACGAACTTCCGCTTGGACCAAGTAAGTACATACTAGCCCCTCCTGCATTTCTTTTCTTCCTTTTCACATTTCCTTTTTGTTTTTTGGGGAGGCACTGACCTTTAAAAAGGTCGGCCCTACGTGTACACGGGCAGTAGTGGGACAACCCACATATGCCTACGTGCATAAAACAATCTGCATGCGTGCATACACGACTGTGTCCAATACAACCCGCGTACACCCTCCAATATGTCTAAAAAATAAAAAGAAAGAGTTAACTCCCCATGAATTTGTCATTTTGTAGGATGTATGTCCATTAGAGAGAGAGGGAGCATGAAGACATTGATTTTTTGGTCTCACAAGACCTTGCTGCTATCGCTGTATTAGCGCAATGTGGGTTGTTGAAATTCTTCCAGTGTCCGTTTATGAGAGCACAACCCAGGTTCCTGAATGCTTTGATAGATTACTGACATCCTGATGCCGAGGCATTTATGCTTGAGGGGTAGTCATTGACTCCAATGACTGAAGATATTTACTTCTTGACAGGTCTCTCGAGGAGAGGGGATCTAATCAACCTGCGTACCTTTCCCCCCGAGCCTCACAACATTGAGGAGTTGATTGGACTCCATTGTGAGGATGGTACTGAGAAAGTGGGTTCTCAGGTGTCGATAAACAAGATCAACAATCTATCGCTGAAAGTGATAGTGCTACTCATTGGGCAGATCACTGGATCCATGACGTTACATCAGGCCTCCCAGGTGCACATGCTTAAATTCATGGATTTTCGACTAGAGTACAACCATGCTAGATTGCATGAAGAGAAAACTAACAGAGTGTCGGATACAGGAGAAAAAGAACTTTGGATTCGGGACTGTTCTGTGTTTGTTTTTCTTCGAGAGGGTACCCAGTCTTAGTCTGCGAGAGACGATACAAGGGCACGTGGCCTCTCTCCCAGCATTATGCAGATGGGTGGTGTTGATGCCGCGACAAGGGGGAGGGACGACCATAGAGGCCTTCGATGATAATTTTTTTGACTGGTGGGCATGACAGATTCTGACAATAGAGGACTACCCCTATGCCGGGATCAAATTTTCTAGAGATCCTGACATGCCTGTACCTCCTGGAGCGGAGCGAGGAGAGATGGGTACGTTTTTTTTTCCAGAGTTATTTAATTTTTATTTCTTTTTATATATATCATTTTTTTTTTATACCAGAGTATTTGACAATTATGTATCTGTTATGTACAGATGTGGGACCAGTGCGTCCAACAGACTTCTCGAGGACTAGGTGACATCCTCGACCATAGGTAGGACCAACCTCAGCCACCGGACCAACAACAACAGCAGGGGGGCCTCCACCCGGAGAGGCTGAGAGAGTATTGAGATGGGTGGAGCGGAACCTCACCGCTCTCACTTGCGTAGTCCCTATGATAGAAATCGAGGATCTGCCACTAGCGATGCAACCTCACGTAGTTGGGGTACCACGGACCTGGGTCCAGCTCTTCCGGCGTTTGGAAAATGCTGTTGTTCATTATGGCAAGGCCAACATGCCCCACCCTTAGCTAGGATAGAATACTTACGTGTCGAGGAACCTTTTGTATATTTTTGAGGGCATAAGCCCCGTGACTCTTACTGGACATATTTTTGAGGCGCTTACGCCCACCCATGTACTTTGATATTTTTGATATATATATATGTGTATTTACATCTTTTTACGTCTTATGGATTACATTTATTTTACAAATATATTTACATGTGTGTGTGTGTGCTTTTTCTTACATGTGTGAAATATGCCAATCTAATACATGATTAGCTAGGGTATCTATGATTTGATTCAATCTCCTAGGAACATGGATATACATAATGTAATCAAAGCTTTGTTCTAAGAGACATACCCTAAGGAACCGTCAGTGTAGAGTAGGATCATAAACGTGGTAAACCCCATTTAACTAGGACATAACCAGCTGAGCGTCTAAGTAGACCCGGAGATGAGATATACCATGCGACAAAGCATCATGAAACAACTCTATTGTATTCGATGACATTGTTTGTGGCATCACCTAAATAGATACCTCCTGAAGATAACAACTGGCCTTGAGGTGTGAAAATCACCCAAGCTGCGGAAGCAAGCCTCCGAGTGTGTTTCCTAGCGCTGTCCGCAAACCCAATGAACACCTCTGATTCACTTGACATATGCCACAGTGAAAAAGATGACATCAAAAAATGACACGTCCATAAAACCAAAAGACAAAAACTAAAAGAGAAAATGTACAAGACCTATACATATGTACAAGAAGTCACCCAAGGAAACCCACCTATGAGTAATACTTGTTGAGGTAGAGCCCATTTCTAGGCTTCGCCAAAGCATTTCCCTCAAAGTCTACCAGAGGATAAGAACCCTTCTTTAGAAGCTCCTTCACGATGAAAGGTTCGAACCATATAGGTTTGAACTTGCCTGCCCCCAGGGGATCCTTATCTTGGTCATAGACTAGGACAAGGTCGCCTTTAGAGAAAATCCAAGGAAGAACGAACCGATCATACTGACACTTGACTTTTTGTTTGTGAGCCTCGTTAGCCAAGGTTGCATCCCGACGCTGCTCATCGAGCTGCTCAAGATATAATAAACAGTCTTCAAGCGGTGAAGTGTCTGGCAATAATTGTACTGCCAATTTTAGAGACGGGATCTGACACTCTATATGCTAGACTTCTTCCAGCCTGTAAATGTGTTGAAAAGGGGAGAAACCGGTTGCAGTCTTAACAGACGTTTGATAGGCCCATAATGTCGAGTACAACATCAAATGCCAATTTGACTTGGCCAAATTGATCGTTCGTTAAGAATAATCTTAAGGGACTTATTCACAACTTCCACCTGACCATTCGCTTGTGTGTAGTAGGGTGATGAATGTTCTTGCCTCAACCCAAGCTTTAACGTTAATTCGAACATCATTTTATTCTGAAAGTGACTGCCATGGTCAGTGACAATCTCTCTTGGGACACCGAACCTTGCTATTATCTGGTTAAACAAAAAGAGACCTGCTGTCTCTCCATCATATTTAAACGTTGGCATAGCCTCGACCCACTTCATGAAGTATTCTACTGCTACAATGATATAATGGTTCCCCCTTGCTAAAGGGGGGTTGTATGTAGTGTAATCAATCCCCCACTTGGTGAAGGGACCAACTGTGATGACGAGAAACATGGGAGCGGGGTGTGCCCTCATCTTCCGAGAGAAGATATGACACGGGTGGGACTTATTGACCGATTCAACACAATCTTTGATTAATGTCAGCCAAAAGTAACCAGCTCGTAGAATCTTTTGGGCTGTTGCCAACCTAGACAAATGACCGCCACATGCTTCAGTGTGGCAATTGTTAGGCACAATTTTCACTTCTTCATGAGTGAGACACCGACAAAGGATGCAATCTACACCTTGATGATACAGAGTGTCCTCAAATATGAGATAGTTCTTGGCCTGATGGCGTTTACGTCGACGCTCATCACGAGAAGCAGAGGTGGGGCACTTCAAAGTCTGGAGATAGACTAGTATATCTCCATACCAGGGGTCCGAAGATGCGATCAAAAATATGTCTCCTTTGATAGGTGACTCATCGGGTATAACATCACCTGATTCGACCGAAAGTTCCGAGATGAGTTCCACGAAGACCAACGAATTTTTGGATTTCGTCGAAAGAAAATCCAAGTCGAATTCCTGGAGGATAAATATCCATCTACTGCTCTTTCCACCGATTACACGTCGTGTCAACACGTATTGAAATGGATTCACAATAGCAATGACGGTGGTCTTGCGAAAGACGATCTAATGATGGAACCATTGGACAGCATGAACTGTTGCCAACACAATTTTTTCAACTTGGGAATAATTGAGTTCTGGTCCAACCAGGCCTTGGCTCACGTAATAAATCATGTATTCTGAGAGTAAATCATCTTCCTGAACCAAGACCAAATCGATGGTCAACTCTGTAGCGGCCAAGTTCAATAAGAAATCTTTATTATAATTGGGTGGCTAAAGCAGAGGGGCAGACATGAGGGCACGTTTAAATGCTTCGAAAGAGCACTAAGTGGCTTTGTCCCAATGAAAAGGAACGTCCTTCTTTAGTAAATGCATGAAACCCTTTGTGATATCGACATAGTTTGGGATGAAACGCCGTAAAAAGTTCTCTTTTCCCCGTAAACTCTGAGGCTGAGGGATTGTGCATGGGGGATGCAACTGAAATATCACCTCAACCTTTAGAGGATTGACCATGATCCCTGTTGTTGAAACTATGAAACCTAGAAGATGACCTGATGTTACACAAAAACTGCATTTGTTTGGATTCAAGCAAACCTAGTAGTAGCGACATCTCTCAAAGATGAGTTAGAGGTGTGTGGGATGATCAACTCTCTTACAAGATCATGATGCTAAATCATCAAGATAAGCCTCAACTATGTGTTTGAGATTGTGGAAAGAAAAATACATGGCCTGTTGAAAAGAAGCTCCATCATTTTTCAGACCAAAAGGCATCTTCCGATAAGCGAATGTACCCCATGGACAAATGAAAGCAGTTTTGTGTTGGTCTTCGGGTTTGATCTGTATCTTATTGTATCCCGAAAAACAATCCATGAAAGAAAAGGCCTCGCAACCTATGCATTCATCGACTATCTAGTCAATAAATGGCATGGGGAAATTATCCTTTGGACATGCCTTGTTCAAATCATGGAAGTCCATACATACATGAATCATACCTTGTTTTCTGTTGACTAGCATAGAATTTGACACCCATTGAGCCAATTGGACGAGGTAGATGAAACCAACTTTAAGAAGTTTCTCCACTTCAGCCTTAATAGCTGCTGCTTTCTTAGGATTAATCGAACGAAGCTTCTGTCGGACCGACTTAGTGTCAGGATATGTCGTGATTTCATGTTCAACGATTCTTGGATTTAAATAAATAAATCCAAGAAATTCTTTAAATAAATCCATGTAGATTTGAATCTTCTCAGGAGAGTAGTCCACTCCGACGAAGACATTCTCCAGGACGCTAGGGGTTCTGGAGATATCAATAGGTATCATTTTAGCGATGGTTTCCATATTTCCTTCAGCGTAAACAACATGTGTAGCCAAAGGATTGATAGGACAACTCCTATCTCCAGTCATAGTCAGAGTGAATTCACCCGCTTCAATTCTTCTTAACTCTGGGAGAAAATAAGGTATGTGATGGAGACCATCCCAGGGTCTGTCCAGACTATTCATTGCCTCAATAATCACCTCGTCTAAGGGAAAGACTAAGTCTAGAGAATCAGTATCGGCGAGGGAAACTTGAGCCAAAATAGGCTCGAGAACCGGATCTAACTCCTGCGTGGGAGTCAGATCGGGGTCGACGGAATCTTGTTGGACTATAGAGTATGCAAATTCTGCCATGGACAAAGGCATGGCCCTGCCATGGTGCCCTATCCCTTCCATCATGGCAGATGGGGCAGGAAGAGTCCACAGATCATTAAAATAAGTCGTGCGAAACGACGATATTTTCAAGATTTTAGCCCTAGGCTGGTTGGGGACAACCGATATGTACTTGACATTGTCGGGCAGAGGTGGGTAATCGAAAGTACCCATCAAAGGTGGGCACAAACCAACCCCTATGTTGACGATGCTGGGCTGAGGGTTATCAATCATCGGGAGCGTGGATACCCCTGATGAAGGGTCAGAACGGGAGAAGGATAACTGATCAATGGACATGATCCGACCCTCATGTGGAAACAACACGACCAGAAAACTGTCACGACCACTGCTTGCATAGCATAGGTCCAACTCCTTCATAATAAGAGATTGTAGTCGAGAGACACATTGACCACTTCAACCTCGACACACACGGTCTTCCCCCCTAACTGCACGGGGAAAGAGGGGATGATTCCATGTGGTCGAAATGAACGCCTGTCAAAAGCGGTAAGACAAGTAGGTGACAGAGGCAAAACGTGTTGGCCAATGGCCTTCCAACATGCCACAAACATCACGCATGTCGAGGCACCCTCATCAACCACCATGCAGAAAATGTTCTGAGTAAAATTTTTCATGGTGTGAGCCACTACTATCTGAAATGCCACGTGGCAAGGGAGACGAGGTTTTAAGTCGATCGTATCAAGCATGATCGTTCCTGGATTACAAGTCTCAACAGATCCTAAAGCAGCTAACAGAGCCTTTCTTTGGGAGGGGCAGCTCTAGAGGACTTCCAAAGCAGACATTGCACAAGGGGTTTGAGACAAATCCTCCACCACAGAGTATTTCTGGGCAACCCTTGCATTTGGATTGTGGGAATATTTCCTGAACGCAACTTTTGGGATGCATGTCATTGTTTCACCCAACGTCTTCTCAATCCGGAGAGGAAGAGGTGGGTTTTTGACTTCTTTACCCTTTTCATAGGTGTTTGGCATTCCATATTTGCATGTCCTAGTTGCTATATCAACGCTACCTTTCATAATGTACACATTCATGGACGAAGGATTACTTGAAGACGAAGGGGTTCCCTAATTGCTCCCTTCCACACTTGAAGAGGCTTGAGTTAAATTTTTCCCATGTGGAAATGGGTTCATTAACACGACAGGTTGTTGCTGTGCCAATAACTTCTGGGCCTTTGCAAGCCGAGGGCACTAGTGAGTCGGATGGTCTTTCGTGAAAAGATTACACAAATACTTCTTCTTCTTCTTTTCTGTGTTTTCCCCGCCAACATTATTGGTAGGTTTCTTATCCCCCTTACCCTTCTTTCACTGCTTCTTCTTTTCATCAGGCTGCTGGGTGGACTTTGGGTTTGTCGATTGCACACTGTGTACATCCAATGTTTGAGTAGGGGGAGCAACCAAACAAGTGGTCTGGTTGGTCGTTGTCTACTGTATTGACAATTCCTGCAATTGATTTGACAGCTGATCAACGGGCTTCATTTGCACTGAACCAACAATACCATCAACATGTGGTCTAGACCTCTGTCTGGTCTTGTCAAGTATCGAACGTGGTGCATCTAGAAAAACTTTGTAAAGTAAACTAGACTGAGAGTAAATCAGTTCTAGCTGTTGATCTCTCATTATCGCTTCTTCTTCTGAAAAGACCCCCTACGTTGCGACGTCTTTAGATAACTATGGTACCAAATACTTAAGGAACCACTCAAGCAGGAATGCTGGTGGGAATGATACTTTTATCAAACTCTTCCGGCATCTCCATTCTTGGATGTGGTTTGAGATATGGTTCACCTTTGTTTTCTCAAAGTTGGACAACAACTCGGTGCCGACGTCGTATCTCATAGGTAATTGAAAATGGTTTAAGAAATCCATTGCCAATTCACCAAAGGTAGAGTATCTTGAGTGGTCGAGCTCGATGTACCATTTCGCAACACCCCCGATGAGAGTGCGTTGAAACAAACACAACTGGACAGAGTCATCTCTCAAAGAGTTGGACGAGCACCATAAATGGAAGGTAGTCACATGATCGCCTGAATCTTCATCAGGATTAGCGTCAAACTTTGGAACGCCGAAGGCAACTTGGTTGGCATGGGAGGCCAGCGTGGATTGTGACAGATGGGGTCGTTTAATAATCTTGTCAAGTCTGGCAAGTGCAAAGTTTCCAGAAACGGTAATTTGGGTTATTGATTATAACCAGGGAAAAAGGAGCTTGGATTTTAGCTGGCACTAGGTTGCTAGGAAAAGTTAGGTTATTGGCCAGAGTTCTGGTAATAACCATGGCCGTGACCAGTGTATGAACCCTGTGCTTGTTGAGATGTCATTGGCTGAATCTCGTAATAGGATGTAAAAGGTTGGGCTTGCATTGCATTCTAAGGATTTTGGGAACCGTTGCCCCTGGTTGATCTGATGGGCATAGATCCTGAGCCTTGCCCAGGGTTCCATTGGCTATGGAAGGGCTTTCCCCAGGTCGACATCCCTGACGAGGGAACTGATCCCTACCACGGATTCTAAACTCCTTGTGAGGAAGGAAATCCTATGTTTTCACCCTGTGCAGGAATAATACCCTGTATAGGATTTTTTTGTCCATAATCGGGGTTTCCCTCGGCCGAGACGAAAGCTGACGAGAACGTGTTGTTACCAAACGTGCTGAAGAAAGAGAATGGTGTCGAACCTACCGACATTCTACAAGAAGGAAGTCCTTGACTACCTGCTCCAAATGAAGTATTGTTTATGTTCGGCCTAGCGGAGTGCTGGGGATCACCGCCAAGTGAAGGGGACGAAGGGGTATATGACCCCCTTCGTAAGGGAAAGCGTTATAGGGAGCTGAAGTGCCCCCCATGGATCCTTGTAGAGGAGCATTTGAGCTCCCTGCCCCTAGACCTAAAGTCTGTAGAGTGGAGTAGGAAAGGACAGAGTTCGTATCGAGGTCAGGCATCTCGTATGAGAACGGAGGGCTTGTCACACTCTGGGTGAAAGGAGCAGTGATCACCACCATAGACAGAATCATACCATTGCCCGAGGTAGAGGTGGTCGAGACCATAGTGGTCTAGACCCACGACGTTTGGTTACGAGTTGGAAAACCCCTTGCAGTGACATCCGTAGAGGGAATATGAGGATTCCCTGAATAAGTAGCAGTTGTCTCCATCCCTACTTGTGACACTACCTGACGCTCGTAAGATTTAACCTGTATGGCGATGGGTGCTGATAGATCAGTAATTAGAGGGTTATATGGACCAAGAGATTCCACTCCAAGGTTAGAAATGGTTGGTTCCTCTGGAATCAAATGTTCTCCTCTCGGAGATGGGTCGAGCTTAGTTTCCTGTGGCCTGGTCACCTCAAAATATCCTTGCTGGTCTAGTCTTCGCCTTAGCGGTGGCGGGAGTGGCTCCAGATTAACCGACGATAGGCCAAGAAGCCTCCACGATCGATGGAGCTCCTGATCCTCCACGATGTGAGAAGATCAATGACACACTAGATCTTTCTATTAACATTAAAGATCATCACACACTAGAAAAAGCTCCTATGAGATAAGACAAGCAGATCACTAGCTAGTTGGAAGAACAGTTACACCAGCCAACACTAGAGCAACTTACCGGTGCAAGTGCAACTCAAATACAGAAGCACCCTCTGGGTATACTCTACAAAGCATGGCCCAATGTCTGCCCTTGGTAACACGGTATACTCCCGTAGTCACATGTGTAAGTCACTAAGATAAAGGAAACTAGGTTGCCAGCGCACGAACAATCACTGGGCGGGTACAGTCGATAGTTGGGTGGACCGCAATGAGCAGGGTATCAAGCCCAAAACCTATCAAGGGTATCGAAAGAAAATGTTTCGAAATATGACTGAGGACCTCGAATGGATTTGAGACCCATGAAGCTCTGTGACAAATGCGATCAAAGGAATCCCAAGATAAGCCCTCTATATGCGTTCCCCACTACGTTTGGTCTGGATTTGGAGGGGTTATCTCCGCTACCTTTCCACACACAACCTCGTGTTTAGCCCCTGTGTTAGAGGGGGGTCCCAGATAAATTTCATGGTTACTGGAATTTCAAGCACTCCCTAGCACAGACTCTTATGTTTGTTTTTGTAGCCTTGAAGAGTTTCCTCTCCAATCCTAAATCAAGGCTCTAGCCTAGACTAAACTGATGGACCCTTCAAACACGAAGTCTAATAATTTTTTTAATTAAGCGTTAATTTTAGTGGCTGTCTTAAGTCAAAGGGAATGGAAGTGAAACCAATGATGTTCTTTAAGAGACGAAAGAGAAGAGCATAAGATGAAATTGAAAACAAACTACTCTTTCTTCACAAATAAAGATTTTCCAAATTAAACTCTTTCACCAAACTTTTCGTAACTACTTTTCTCAGATCTTTGAAAAAAAAAAAAAAAAACTTAAAACAAGATTTCGCTCAACTATGAGCTATTTAATGTCCTAAGTATTCAAGTAAATAACTTAAGAAAACTTTCTTTTTCCTTGGTAAATGAAGGAACTAACCTAAACTACTTTACCAAAAAAAGAAATGATTTTTTTTTTATTGTTTTATGCTTCAAAACAAGAAATTTGAAAATGAATTCATTTCTTTTGTTCTAAAGCAAAAAAAGGGAAAAATGACGACAAGACAAGACCAAGAAATAACTTCTGGCCCATCGTAGATCGCAGGGATTCATTCACAATACCAAATAGGCAGATCAGAACAGACTCACAAACTTGTCTAAAAACCCTAATAAAGGAAACACAAGAAATCTTTGATAAAAAGAAAGCTATGCTGAGGTCAAACCTAGGCTACAGACTGCTATAACAGAGACCATGGCTAGATCAAGAAAACCCTTGAGAATTGTGACTTCTGATAGGGAAGAGGATGACTGCCTCTTCTTAAAAATATTTTCTCAACACAGGCAAGCTACTGACACTTCAACAACCTGCGTATGTACGCGAGCTGTCCAAAGGTAGGGCATGTGTGTACGCGTGCAGGCCCACTACAGGCCGCGTACACGCCTATAACTTCTCAAAAAAATGAAAACCAACAGTCAAGCACATGCAGGGAGTACTAGTATGGAAGACCAGAATCCCTTAAAGACATAGAAGCTTACAAAAACTCAAGAAACAGTAAATAAACTGATTCAAAACACCCAAAAAGAATATCCCCAAAAAACCCTAGAGGTTTCCCTAGTACGGTCGCCAATTCTAAATCAGCGGGAAAACCCCTCTACAGACTACACCAGGGTTTTGAAGTGCAGGCAGAGCTAATCGTCTAACGTCTCCTACTTTTTACAACTATCCCGACATTACCCCACAATCATACATAAAAGACAAAGTATAGGGATCCGATAGGCATACCTTAAACTCCGCATCCGGTGTTGATCCCTTTGCGCTCAGTTGTTTATTGACTTTAGATCTCCTCCCAAGGCCAACTTGAATTCACCAAAAGACAAACAAGAAACTACAAGCATGCATTCTATATATGGATTAGTGGATTAGACATCATAACAAAGAATGTAAACAAATCGTAAAGATTTAAGACATCATTTGGCAGGACGGAAAAAGTATTTCTTTATATTAATCTCACAAAAGTCGTTTACAATATGAGACTGAAAAATGCTCCTCGAACTCAGTCCTGGGATCCTCTTCACCATGCATCAACTACTTCCACATATTCTTCTCCTCTTCAGTTCTCTCTAGGGAAATGGCAAGGGTTTGCAATGCAGGAAAAAAGGAATTCTCGCTCAAACTCACAATGTGGTTGCAAAATATTGGGGCAAATGGGGAATATTGAAATGGGCAGAGTTTCTATGCTCTCATGCTTCCCTTTGGAATGGGACCCCAACACCTTCTTTATAGGCCAAAAACATAGTAACAGTTGGAGTGACTGGCTATGGGCGGTCAAATGGTTAGGTAACGGCYTGAAAACCCATATCCCTTTGCAATTTTCATTTTTTGCATTTTTTGTGAGTGTACGCGGGCTGTAGTGGTGCAACAAGCATGTGTACGTGGGMAGTAGTGGTGCAGGGAATGCACACCTTCAAAAAAATGGTTTTTTAGAAGAGTTGTTCAGTGATGGCTTGGCAAAGATAGCAAGTAAGATGGCCTGATGCCAGGTATGCATGTCTGGTGCAATTTAGGGTTATAACACTTACTCGCTTCTCTGATTTGGTGGGATCATCTTAATATCCTCATCCATCTCTCTTTCACACTATATAAAGAGGGATATCTCTTGGAAAAGGCTAAGGTTGAATAAGATAAGAATTGTATGGAGGGTTCTACTTCATATCATGCTTGAGAGCCTCATTTCAATTCATCAAGTCATTGTGGATCTTCTTCATTCAAGGTCAGAGCAAAGGTGTGTGTGTTGGAGAAAAGGGCCATTGAAAGGGGACCTGGCTACATCAAGGCTTTGGTTGTAATCTCCACTTTCATTTAATATGATACAACAATATGTTTCTTTCCCATAAAACTAGTCTTGTTTTATTGTATGATTCCTTGATCACATGCATAGGTTCTTGTTGAGTATATTGTGTTTCCTTCACTTTGGTTGGCTTGTGTTCCCTTCCAGGTTCAATTTCATTGGAGCATTGGAATGGAGCTAGGATGGCAATGGCAACAGGAAACAACATTTAAAAGGTATGTTGTTTCTATAGTGGGAAACCCCCCCTACGGACTACACTAGGGTTCTAAAGCGCAGGCATAGCTAACCGTCTAAAGTATCCTACTTTTAAGAATTATCCTGACAACACCCCACATTCATATATAAAGTACAAAGTATAGGGATCCAATAGTCTTACCTTAAAATTGCTTCCGGTGTTGATCCCAATGCATTTGGTTGCTTCTCGACTGCAAATATCCTCCCAAGGCTAACGTGCATTCACCAAAAGACAAACAAGAAACTACGAACATCCATTCTATATATGAACTAATGGGTTATATGTCGTGGAAAAATGTAAATCGAACATAAAGATAAAACACATCATATGGTGGGACGACAAAAGTACTTCTTTATATTAATCTCATAAAGTCACTTACAAAATGAGATCGGTGACTGCTCCTCGAAACTGGTCATGGGATCCTCTTCACCAAGCTCCAACTGCTTCCACATATCCTTCTTCTCTCACACTTCTCTCTAGAGAATGGGTATGGGTTTATGGATGAGGAAAAAGGGAAAGAATAAGGGATTCTGTCTCAAACTCACAATGGGGCTGCAGATTCTTGGGGCAAGGGAGGATTATGAAATGGGTAGAGTTTCACTGCTTTCATGCTTCTCCTTGGAATGGGACCCCAACACCTTTTATATGCCAAAAATATAGTTATTCGGTTGGGTGACAGGCTATGGGCGGTCAATTGGTTAGGAAACTACCCAAAAGCCTGTATTCCCTTGCAACTTTTTATTTTTTACAACTTTTGTGGGTATACACGGGTTGTAATGGTGTAGCTAGCATCCGCACGTGAGCAGTAGTAATGCAACTAGTGTACATATGGAGGAAGTAATGGTGCATGGCGCATACATATTCAAAAATTTGGTTTAGCTATTCAATATTGGCTTGGCAAAAATTGTAAGTAAGATGGCCTGCTGCTAGGTATGCATGCCTGGTGCAAATTAGGGTTGTAACAGATGCCCCCTAATGTGTGAGGTCAGAAGAGCATCTGATGGTCAAAATACAATATGAATCTTTACCAAAGTATGAAGCGAGTGAGCCTGGGACTAGAGTTTAGGAGGTCCCATCTGTAAAATAACAATTGTCTCACCGAGGTGGGCATACCCATGCTCGGGATGAAATAAATCATGGTTGCCACTCAAATACACTGCATATCCATGTTGTATAATTATATAAAGTGTAGCCGCGAGCAATACACAACAGATCTACATCTCAAAATCAAAGATATACGTGTATAGTATCCATCTTCAAGAAGCCAACGACGCCTGATGGCTGGATATGAGGTGTTTAGAGCTTGAGCAACAACTTCGAGATCTTCAAAACTCAGGTAGGAGTGCAATATGAGTGTACATCTTCACTACCCATAGGTCTTCGACGACTCGTCGGGGAACAAACAAGAGGATCTTGGTGATCAGGCAAAGAACTTCATTGATTTCGAGCAAAGACTTTGATTGGACTTTTGGGATGGCCGGGCATGAGGACAAGAGACAAACTGTAGAATGGCCGACTCAAGTTGGGTAAAAATTCCCTTGGACAATAGCACGATGAATGATGAGACTCAGGAAACATGACATTGACATAAGTTCACGATGCATGAGGCAACACAAACTCTCCATATATTTGGAAGAATAACCAAACAGAGGAGGACACAACTCTATGTTACGAGAACAACTTCCTAAGGTCATATTAAATCCCAGAGCTTGACTAACAAACGAAAGGATGTGCTTTGTCCAAGGGTGACTCATTGTGCTGCCATAAAAAAAAAAAACTTTTCCCATCCTCTTTTTGGGGTATATTTGATTTTTTTTTTGTATTTTTCAATATTTTGAAAGCTTGAAAAAGAATAAAAGAATGCTATGTTACAAAGGAGGAACGAGTGTCACAAACATACTAGTTCTAAGCACAAGGAACACATTGATGCTTAGAGAAAGGAAACATCTGCAGAAAAAGGACACTCGGGAAAATTCCTCCATGGGTCAAGGTGTGAAGACGCAAAGGCAAAGTGATACAAGGCTTGCGCATAAGGCATGCTTCAAAGGTTCTGTTGAGAGCAACATGGAGCCAAAATGAGGCCAAACATGCAGGAATGAAAATACGATTAACATGACACAATGATAGAGTCCTTCAATGTAATTTTAAACGATCCCATAGAAGGTAAGCTCAGTGGTTTTTCATTTTTATAGAGTCTGAAAAAGCGCAAAAGAAGACTCCACTGGGGTACCTTTTTCGAAGATAGTCTAGTCGGTTTGAAAAAGGGATAAATTAGAACCAAAAAGATGTCTATTCAAAACCATTTTAACGAGTGTGATAAAGACAAGATCACTCAACAATCTTTTCAATTTTAAGGAGTCTGAAAAGAGCTTAACTATGGACTCCCTGCCTTTTTCTAGATTTAGTCTCCTCAACCTGAAAAAGTATAAAATCTACTAAAGAGAACTCTCCTGGCGAGATGAATCTCCCGAGGTGTAACTTTTTCCTCCTGAATCTACAGGCCGAAAAAAGGGGTAAACTCATGCCAGTATATTTTTTTTTGAACCAATTAACGAGTGTGAAAAAACAAGGTCACTCGACGATCTTTTCAATTTTAGGGAGTCTGAAAAGAGCTTAACTATGGACTCTGTAATGGATGTTCTTCTGAACTGGTTTAACGAGTGTGAAGAAACAAGCTCACTCGATGATCTTTTCACTTTTAGGGAGTATGAAAAGAGCTTAACTATGGACTCCGTGGGGGTTCCTTTTTCGTAAATTTAGTTCCTCAGGCCCGAAAAAGGGTTAAACTTATACCTGAGAATACTCTTCTAGCGAACCGAAGTTCCTAGAGTATACCTTTGTTCGTACAATTGACCATATGGATCGAAAAAGGGGTAAAATATTGCCAGACAGACGTGCCTTCAAATTTTAGTTTGGCGAGCGTGAAAGGCAACAAGGTCGCTCAACAATCTTTTCATGTTTAAAGGGTCTGAAAAGGGCTTAAAAGAAGACCCATTTGTTTTTTGGGAGTCCCGAGGGTAAGGCCAAGAGTGACAATATATCAGACATGTGAAGGCTCAGACTCGTAATCAAGAAAACACTAAAATGACTTCCGAGCCTATAGTCATTAGCGACAACATGGACACCAAAATGAAACCAAGATCTACCTAGGGCATCCATGTGAGGGTAGGCTCTACCACTAAATTACGACACTTCTAAAACAACAATGACAGTTCCGTGTCGCAATTCGGTGGGGTCGATCCTATGGTAAAGAGAAAAAGACAACAAGGTGCAACAAGTGGTGGTGGAATCCTAACTTAAATGCACAAAGTTGGAAAAAATGACTTTTCACCAAAGGACCATAAAAGTGCCCCAACTGCCAAAAAGTTCACCGAACCAAAAGTAAAGAGTATCGTAACATCCAATGAGAAACTCAAGAACCATGTTACATGATTTTCAAGCCAGAAAAAATGACAACGGGGGTCAAAACATGACAAAAAGGGCCAAAAAAGTCTATAAATAGAAGCTGGCAGCTCATTATCACCATTGCAAATTGAGAATTGACCAAAAAGCCAAAAACACCCCTTTGTGAAAAAAGTTGATTCCGAGAGCTTCAGTGGATGAAACAAACTTCTGCTTGGACCAAGTAAGTACAAACTAGTCCCTCCTGCATTTCCATTTTTTTTTTTTTTGGAGGGGCACACACCTTTAAAAAGGTCAGCCCTGCGTGTATGCAGGTTGTCCAAGCACAGCTCGCGTATGCATGTAGGTAGAGAAAATCCTGCCTGTGTACATACGCAACTGTTCCCAATACAACCCACGTACATCCTCAAACATATGAAAAAATTAAAAATGTATCATTTGACTCTCCTTTGAACTTTTCATTTTGTAGGATGTATGTCCATTGGAGAGAGAGAGCATGAGGACATTGATTCAATGGTCGAGGAAGACCTTTTTGATGTTGCCACATTAAAACAATGCGGGTTGTGGAAATTCTTTCGGTGTCCACTCATACAGGCATAACCTAGGCTACTGAATGCCTTGGTGGATTACTGGCACCCAGATGCAAAGGCTTTTATGCTCAAGGGACAATCGTTGACTCCAACGACTGAAGATATTTATTTTCTAACTGGCCTCTCAAGGAGAGGGGAACCAGTCAACCTTCGTGCTTTTCCCTCTTAGCCTCACAACATTTCTGAGTTGATCGAACAACACTGTGAGGCCAGAATAGATAAAGTGGGTTTCTAGGTACCGATCCACAAAATCACCAACCTATCATTGAAAGTGATAGTTTTACTTATTGGGCGGATCACTAGATCCATGAATTTACATCAGGCCTCCCGGGTGCATATGCATTGCACAATACATTGCTTAAATGCACAAGTGTTCGATTGGAGTACAACCAATCTAGAGTGAATGAAGAGACAACTCACAGAGTGTTGTGGGCGGAACAACAAGAAATTCGGGTTTGAGACTGTTCTTTTCTCTTTCTTCTTCTAGAGGGCACCCAGTCTTAGTCCTCGAGAGACAATACGGGGGTACGTGGCTTCCTTCCCAGCAGTGTGCATGTGGGAAGCATTGTTGCCATGACAAGGGGGAGGAAGGACCATCGAGGCCTTCGATGCTACATTTTTTGACTGGTGGTATCGACAAATTTTGGCTATAGAGGACTACCCCTATGCCATGATCAACTTCTCCAGAGATCCTAACATGCCCGTACCTCCCGGAGCGGAGCGAGGAGAATTAGGTACATTTTGATTTTTAAAAGTTTTTTATTTTTTTATTTCTTTTTTATATATATCATCTTTTATTTGTACCAGAGCACCTGACAACTGTGTATCTGTTATGTACAGATGTGGGACCAATGTGTCCAGCTAATTTTGCGTGGAGCAGGTGTCTCCCATGACCAAAGGCAACAATAGCAGCCACTAAACCAACAACAACAATGGGGTACCTCCAGCCGGAGAGGCTGAGAGAGTTTTGAGACGAGTGGAGCGGAACCTGTCTGCACTCACTCGTAATGTGTCTATGGATGAGATTGAGGATCTCCCACCATCTATGCAACCTCATGTTGTTGGGGTGCCACAAACCCGGGTCCAGCTATTTTGGTGTTTGGAAAATGCTATATTCCACTATGGCAGGGCCAACCGGCCTTGTGGTTAGCTTAGGGTGGACCATTTACGTGCCGAGGGAACTCTTTGTATATTTTTGAGGGCATAAGCTAGAGTATCTGTTATTTGATTCAATCTCCTAGAAACATGGATATACGTAATGTAATCAAAACAATGTTCTAAGAGACGTACCCTAAGGAATCGTCGATGTAGAGTAGGATCATAAACGCGGTAAACCCCATTTAATTGGGACACAACCAATTATGCATCTAAGTAGACCCAGAGGTAACAGATACCATGCAACAAGGCATCACAAAGCAACTCTATTACTACACTATATTCGACGACATTGTTTGTGGCGTCACCTAAGCAGATACCTCCGGAAGATAACAACTGGCCTTGAGGTGTGAAGATCACCCAAGCTACAGAAGCAAGCCTCTGAGTGTTTTAGCTAGCACTGTGCACAAATCCAATGAACACGTCCGATTCACTTGACATCTGCCACAATGAAAAAGATGACATCAAAACGACACGTCCATAAGATCAAAAAGACAAAAACTAAAAATGTACAAGAACTATACATATGTAAAAGAAGTCACCCAAGGCGACCCACCTATGAGTAATACTTCTTGAGGTAGAGCCCATTTCTAGGCTCCGCTAAAGCGTTCCCTTCAAAATCAACCAGACGATAAGCACCCTTCTTTAAAACTTCCTTCACGATGAATGGTCTGAACCACATGGGTTTGAACTTGCCTGCCCCCAGGGGATCTTTATCTTGGTCATAGACTAGGACAAGGTTGCCTTCGAAGAAAATCTGTGGACGAATGGACCGATCATACTGACACTTGAATCTTTTCTTGTGAGTCTCATTATCCAAGGCTGCATCATGTCGTTGCTCATCGAGTTGATCGGGATATAATGAGCGTTCCTCAAGCGGTGAAGTGTCTGGAAATAACTGTACTGCCAACTTAAGAGATGGGATCTGGCATTCTATAGGCAAGACTGCTTCCAACCTGTAAACAAGTTGAAAAGGTGAGAAACTAGTGGTAGTCTTTACAGATGTTCGGTAGGCCCATTATGCCAAGTATAACATCAAATGCCAATTTGACTTGGCCGAATTGATCGTTTTCTATAGAATGGTTTTGAGAGACTTATTCACAGCTTCCACCTGACCATTCACTTGTGGATAATAAGGTGATGAGTGTTCTTGCCTCAACCCAAGCTTTGATGTTAATTCAAACATCATTTTGTTCTGAAAGTGACTTCCATGGTTAGTGACAATCTCTTTCGAGACACCGAACCTTGCTATTATCTGATTAAACAAGAAGAGAGCTACTGTCTCTCCATCATCCTTGAATGTTGGCATAGCCTCCACCCACTTGGTAAAGTAGTTTACTGCAACGATGATATAACGGTGCCTCCTGGCTGAGGGGGGTGGCATGTAGTATAATCAATCCCCCACTTGGTGAAGGGGCCAACTGTGATGACGGGAAACATGGGAGCAGGATGTGCCCTCATCTTCCTTGAGAAGATATGACATGGGTGGCACTTCTTGACCGATTCAACACAATCTTTGATTAACGTCAACCAATAGTAACCAGCTTGTAGAATATTTTGGGCTGTTGCCAACCTAGACAAATGACCACCACATGCTCCAGTGTGGCAGTCGTTAAGCACGTGTTCCACTTCTTCATGGGTGAGACATCAATGAAGGACGCAATCTATACCTCGATGATACAAAGTTTCTTCAAGAATAAGATAGTTTTTTGCCTGATGGCGTATGCATCAACGCTCATTATGAGAAGCAGAGGCAGGGAACTTCAAAGTCTGGAGATATACTAGTATATCTCCACACCAGGGATCCGAAGATGTGATAAAAAACGTATCTCCTTTAATAGGCGACTCTTCAGGTATAACATCACCTGACTCGACCAAAAGTTTCAAGATGAGTTCTGCAAAGACCAACGACTTTTTGGATTTTTCCAAAACAAAATCCAAGTCGAATTCCTGGAGGATAACTATCCATCTACTGATCTTTCCGCAGATTACACGTTGTGTCAACACATATTGGAATGGATTCACAACGACAATGATGGTGGACTTGCAAAACAAGATATAGTGACGGAACCGTTGGACAGCATGAACTGCTGGCAATGCAATTTTCTCAACATGAGTGTAGTTGAGTTCTGGTCCAACTAGGCCTCGACTCAGGTAGTAAATCACGTGATCTTCAAGAAAATCATCCTCTTGAACCAAGACCATGCCGATGGTCGACTCTGCAGCGGCCAAATACAATAAGAAATATTTATTATAATTGGGTGGCCGAAGTAGGGGGGAAGACGTGAGGGCGCATTTCAACACTTCGAAAGAGCACTGAGTGGCTTCATCCCAATGGAAAGGAATGTCTTTATTTAGTAAATGCATGAACCCTTTTGTGATCTCGACATAGTTTGCGATGAAACACCATAAAAATTTCGCTTTTCCCTGTAAACTATGATGTTGAGGGACTGTGCACGGGGGAGGCAACTGAACTATCACCTCAACCTTTAGAGGATCGACCATGATCCCTGTTGTGGAAAGTATAAAACCTAGCAGACGATCTGACGTCACACAAAAACTGCATTTGTTTGGATTCAAGCGAATCTGATAGTAGCGACATCACTCAAAGATAAGTTGGAGGTGTGTGGGATGATCAACTCTCTTATGAGATCGTGATGCTAAATCATCGAGATAAGCCTCGACTAGGAGTTTGAGATCGTGTAAAGCAAAAGACATGGCCTGCTGAAAAGTGGCTCCAACATTCTTCAAGCCAAAAGGCATCTTCCGATAAGAAAATGTACCCCATAGACAGATAAAAGCTGTTTTATGCTGGTCCTCAGGTTTGATCTGTATCTAATTGTATCCCAAGAAACTATCCATGAAAGAAAATACCTCGTAACCTGTGCATTCATCGACAATCTGGTCAATAAAAGGGGTGGGGAAATTTATCTTTTGGACATGCCTTATTCAAATCACGGAAGTCTGTACATACGCAAATCGTACCCTGCTTTTTGTTGACTGGAACGAGATTCAACACCCATTGAGTCAGCTGAACGGGGTAGATGAAACCAACTTTGAGTAGTTTCTCTACTTGAAGCTTAATAGCTGTTGTTTTCTGAGGATTAACCAAATGAAGCTTCTGCCAGACATTCTTGCATCAGGATAAGTCATGATTTCATGTTCAATGATCCTTGGATCAATGCCTAGCATTTCCTCGTAAGACCAACCAAAAACGTCGTAGAATTCTTTAAATAAATCTGTATAGATTTGAATCTCCTTAGGGGAACAATCCACTCCGATGAAGACATTCTCCACGATGCCAGTGGTTCTGGAGATATCGATAGGTGTCATTTTAGCAATGGTTTCCATATTACCCTCGGCATAAACTGCGTGCGTAGCCAGAGGATTGATAGGACAAGACCTATCTCCAGTCATAGTCAACACAAATTCTCCTGCCTCTATTATTCCTAACTTTAGGAGGAAATATGATCTGTGATGGAGATCATCCCAGGGTTTCTCTGGACCAGTCAATGCCTCTAAAATCGCCTCGTCAAAGGGAAAGACCAAGTCTAAGGAATCAGTAGTGGCAAGGGAACCTTGAACCCAGGTAGGCTCGGGAATTGGATCTAACTCTTGTGCGAGAGTCAGATTGAGGTCAACAGAAGCTTGCTGGACTATAGAGTACGCAACTTCTACCGCGGATAAGGGCATGGAAATTCCATGGTGCCCTATCCCTTCCATCATGGCTGACGAGGAAGGACGAATCCATAGATCATTAAAGTAAGTCATGCAGAACGATGACACTGAAAAGATTTCATCCTTAGGCTGGTCGGGGAAAGCCGATATCATTTTGACATCGCCAGAAGGAGGTGGGTAATCAAAAGTACCCATGAGAGGTGGGCACAAACCAACCCCCACGTTGATGATGCCAGGCTATGGGTTATCAATCATCGGGACCGTGGATGCCCCCGATGAAGGGTCAGGTCTGGAGAAGGACAATTGATCAATGGTTACAATTCGATCCTCATGTGGAAACAATAAGACCCGAAAAACTGTGGCAACCACTGCATGCATGTCATATGTCCAACTCCTTCCTAACAGGAGGTTGTAGTCGAGAGGCACATCAACCACTTCAACTTTGATGCACACGGTCTTCCCTCCTAACTGCATGGGGAAAGAAGGAATGATTCCATGTGGTCTGAAAGAATGACTGTCAAAATCCATAAGAAGAGTAGGTGAAGGAGACAGAATGGGTTGGCCAATGGCCTTTCAACACACCAATGACATCACACATGTCGAGGCGCCCACATCAACTACTGTGCATAAAATGTTTTGGGTAGACGATTTCGTGGGGTGAGCCACTACTATCTAAAATGAGACGTGGTATGGGAGATGAGGTTTCAAGTCAATTGTATCAAGCGTGATAGTTCCCATATTACATATCTTAGAGGATCCTAAGGTGGCTAGCAGAGCCTTTCTCTGTGAAGGGCAGTTCTGGAGGACCTCCAAAGCAAACATCCTGCAAGGGGTTTGTGACAAATCCTCCACCATAGAGTAGTTCTAGATGGCCCTCACGTTTGGATTATGTGAAGCCTTCTTGAACGCCCCTTTCGGGATGCGTGTCATTGTTTCACCCATCATTCTCTCAATCTGGAGAGGAACACACTTGTTTTCGGCTTCTTTACACTTTTCAGCAGTATTTGGCACTTCGTAATCATGTGCCCTAGTAGCTATGTGAGCTTCACCTTTCAACATATAGACATTCAAAGTCGAGGGATTTCTAGACGACGAAGGGGGTCCCTGATTGCCCCCATCCACGTTCACAGAAGATTGAGTTAAATTTTTCCCATGAGGGACTGGGTTCATTAACACTACAGGCTGCTGCTGCACCAATAACTTTTGGGCCTCCGTGAGTCGAGGGCACAGGTGAGTCGGGTGGTCTTTCACACAGAGGTTGCACATATACTTTGAATTATTTCTCTCTGTGTTTCCCCTGCCATCATTATTGGTCAGGTTCTTGTCCCCCTTACTCTTCTTTCGCTATTTTTTCTTCCCTTCATCCTGTTGGTTGGCCTTTGGGTTCGTCAATTGCACACTGTGTACATCCGACGTCTAAGCAGGGGGGTAGATGACCTAGGAACTGGGTTGGCCACTGTCTGCTGTATCAACAATTATTGCAATTGGTTTGACAACAGATCAATGGTCTTTGCTTGTGCTGAACCAACAATGCCGTCAACATGTGGTCCAGACTTATGTCTGGTCTTATCAAGAATAGACCGTGTTGCATCTGGAAAAACTTCATAAATCAAACCAGTCCGAGAGTAAATCAGCTCTAGATGTTGAGCTCTCATTATCGATTCTTCCTTCGAAAAGACCCCCGACGTTCCTACGTCCTTGGATAACTAGGGTACCAAAGACTTAAGGAACCATTCTAGCAGGAATGCTGGTGGAACTGGTACTTTAATCAAACTCTTCCAGCGCCACCATTCTCAGATGTGATTAGAGATGTGGTCAGCCTTTGTCTACTCAAAGTTGGCCAACAATTCTGTGCTGGCATCATATCTCACAGGTAATTGAAAATGGTTTAAGAAAACCATTGCCAATTCACCAAAAGTAGAGTATCTTGAGCAGTTGAGCTCGATGTACCATTTCGCGACACTCCCGATAAGAGTGCATTGAAACAGACGCAACTAGACAGAGTCTTCTCTCAAAGAGTTGGATGCGCACCATAGGTGAAATTTGGTCACATGATCGCCTGGATCTTCATTAGGCTTTCCTTTAAACTTTGGAATGTTCGAGGGAAACTTGGTCATCATAGCAGGCCAACATGGATCGTGACAAATTGGGTCATTCAATAATCTTGACAACTCTGGCAAATGCAAAGTTGCCAAAAATGATAGCTTAGGTTGTTGAGTATGTACAGGAGGATAGGAGCCTAGGATTTGGCTGGCACCAGGTCGCCAGGAAAAGTTAGGCTGCTAGCCTAGGTTCTGGTAAAAACCATGGCCTAGTTCGACATTTGGATGCTGTGCTTATTGAGACGTCAACGACTAACTCCCATAGTAGGATGTTGAGGGCTGAGAAGGGATTTCTCCCGACGTAGTGTTCCAAAGGTTGTGGAAAGGGTTGCCCCCTGTCGATCCGATGGGCATAGGTACTGAGAATTGCCCAGGGTTCCATTGGCCATCGAAGGGGTTGTCCCCGGTCGACATCCCTGATGAGGGAACCGATCCCTGCCATGGATTCCAAGGTCCTTGAGAAGTGTGTGCCCCCTGTGCAGGAATAGTACCTTGCACAGGATTTTGTGATCCAAAACCAGGTTTTCCCTTGGCCGAGATGGCAGCTAACGAGAATGCGTTGTTACCAAACATGCCAAACAAAGAGAATGATAAAGAACCCACTGGTGTGGTACTAGAAGAAGGTCCTTGACTACCTGCTCCAGATAGGTTGTAGTTCATGGTCAGCCAGATGGGTTTCTGAGGAGCACCACCGAGCGAGGGAGACGACGAAGGTATATGACCCCCACCACAAGGGAAAGCATTATAAGGGGATGAGGTGCCCCCCATGGACCCTTGCAGAGGAGCGTTGGAGCTCCCTACCCCCATACCCAAAGTCTGTAGGGTGGAGTAGGAGAGGACTGAGTTCATGTAAAAGTTAGGCATCTCGTATGAAAACAGAGGGCCCGTCGCACTCTACGTAAACGGTGTAGTGATCGCTACCATGGACAGAATCAGACCACTGCCTGAGGTAGAGGCGGTCAAGACCATAGTGGCCCGGACCTGCAAAGGTGAGTTAGGAGGCAGAACACCCCCAATTTTGGCAGCCATAGAAGGAGTATGAGGACTCCCTGACGAAGTAGCAACATTTGCTTCCATCGCTGCTTGCAGGATTATCTGATGCTCATGATGCATTACCCTTGGAGGGGCTATCTATTTAAGAAGTGGCATCGAAAAGTCAGTGATTGGAGAGTTATACAGACCGAGAACTTCCACTCCTAGGTCAGAAATAGTTGGTCCCTCCGGAAACAAATTTTCTCCTCTCGGAGATGGCTCGGGTACATCTTCTTGTGGCCCAGTCAACTCAAATGACCCTTCCTGGTCAAGTCTTCGCCTTCGCGGTGGCGATAGTGGCTCCAAGTTAACTGGAAACAGGCCCAAAAGCCTTCACGACCAGTAGATCTCTTGATCTTCCACTGTGTGAGAGGATCAATGACACACTAAGTCTTTCTAACGTTGAAGACCAAAACACTCACTAGAAAAAGTTCCAATGAGATTCAACAAGCAAACCACTATTACTAGTTGGAAGAACAGTTACAACAAACAACACTAGAACAACTTACCGGTGCAAGTGAAACTCGAACACAGAATCACCCTCTCGGTATACTCTGCAAAGTGTGGCCCGATGTCTACCTTAGTTACCATGGTATAACCCTACAGTCACCTGTGTAAGTCCCTAAAATCAAAGGCAACTAGGTTTCCATCTTGTGAACAACTACCAGATGGGTACAGTCGACAGTCGGGTGGACCACAATGAGTAGGTATCAAGCCCGAAACATATCAAGGTTATCGAAAGCAAGTGTTCTGTAAGCCGACTGAGGACCTCGAACGGATTCGAGACCCACGAAGCTTCGTGGAAAATGCGATCAACGTAATCCCAAGATAAGTCCTCTATATGCGTTCCCCCGCTACGATTGGTCCGGCTTTAGAGGGGTTATATCCACTACCTTTCCACACATGACCTCATGTTTAGCACCTGTGTTAGAAGGGGGTCTCGAATAGTTTCCATGTTACTGGACGTTTTCACTCCCTAGCACAGACTCCTATGTTTGTTTTATAGCCATGAAGAGTTTCCTCTCCACCCTAAATCAAGGCTCTAGCCTAATCTAGTTAATGGACCCTACAAACACAAAGTCTAATTAATTTTAATTCAACGTTAATTTTAAGTGGTTTATATTAAGTGAAAGGAACAAAAATGAAACTGATGGTGTTTTTTAAGAGACGAAAGAGAAGAACAAATGTTGGAAACAAAATTACTTCTACAAAGATTTGCAAATTGAACACTCTTTAACTAACTTTTCTCTCTAAGATCTTTTAAAATAAAAACTCAAAACTGAATTTCGCTCGACTGTGAGCTACTTAAAGTCCTAAGTATTCAGTAAAGAACTTAAGAAAGAACTCTTCTTCCTGAAAAAACAACTAACCTAACTACTTAACCAAACAAGAAATTGAAATTCATTTTTTTTATGCTCCAAAATAAGAAACTTGAAAATGAATTCTTTTCTTTTCTTCTAAAGAAAGTAACAAAGGAAAAGTGAAGACAAGATGAGACCAAAAACCAACTTCTGGTCTACTGCGGTTCACAGAGAGTTAATGACAATACTAAACAAGTTGATCATAAAAAACTCACAAAACTTGTCTCAAACCCTAATCAAGAAAACACAAGAAACCTTGATAAAGAAAAGATAACTGTTGTCAGACCTAGGCCAAAGACTGCAAGAAATAGAGACCAGGGCTAAATCAAGAAAACCCCTGAGAAATATGGTTTCATTAAGGGAAGAGGATGACTACCTCTTCTTTAAAAAATATTTTCCCGACACATGCACACAACTGATACTTCAACAACCTACGTATGTACGCGGGCTGTCCAAAGATAGGGTGCGTATGTACACGTGTAGACCCACTGCAAGTCACGTACACCTTTGTGACTTCTCTAAAAAGAAAAATTAACAAACAAACAAGCTAGGCAGAGAGTACTGGTATGGAAGACCAGAATCCCTTAAAGACACATAAACTCAAGAAACAGTAAATAAACCAATTAAAGACACCCAAAAACAAAAATCCCCTAAAAAACCCTAGAGGTTCCCCAATATGGTTACCAATTTTGCTATAGTGGGAAAACCCCCCTACAGACTACACTAGGGTTCTAAAGTGCAGACAGATCTAACCATCTAAAGTCTCCTACTTTTAACAACTATCCCGACAACACCCCACATTCATATGTAAAGTACAAAGTATAGGGATCTGGTAGTCTTACCTTAAACTCCGCGTCAGGTGTCGATCCCAATGCGTTCGATCGCTTCTCGACTGCAAATATCCTCCCAAGGCTGACCTACATTCACCAAAATACAAACAAGAAACTACGAACATGCATCCTATATATGACCTAATGGGTTAGATGTTGTAACAAAATGTAAATAACATAAAGATAAAACACATCATATGGAAGGACGAAAAAAGTACTTCTTTATATTAATCTCATAAAGGCACTTACAAAACGATATCGATGATTGCTCCTCGAACCCAGTCCTGGGATCTTCTTCACCAAGCTCCAACTGCTTCCACTTATCCTTCTTCTCTCACATTTCTCTCTAAATAATGGGTATGGGTTTATGGATGAGGAAAAAGGGAAAGAATAAGGGATTCTGGCTCAAACTCACAATGTGTCTGCAAATTCTTGGGGTAAGGGGGGATTATGAAATGGGCAGAGTTTCATTGCTTTCATGCTTCTCCTTGGAATGGGACCCCAACACCTTCTTTTATATGCAAAAAATATAGTTATTCAGTTGGGTGACGGGCTATGGGTGGTCAATTGGTTAGGAAACTACCCAAATGCCCATATTCCCTTGCAACTTTATATTTTTGCAATTTTTGTGGGTATACGCAGGCTGTAATGGTGCAGCTAGTGTACGTAATTGGGCAGTAGTAATGCAACTAGAATACATACGCGGGAAGTAGTGGTGCAGGGCGCGTACATCTTCAAAAATTTGTTTTTTAAGAAGAGTTATTTAGTATTGGCTTGGAAAAAATAGTAAGTAAGATGGCCTGCTGCTAGGTATGCATGCCTGGTGAAAATTAGGTTTTTAACAATTTTCCATCTCTTGTTAGCTAGTAGACTCAATAATTAGAACTTAGGCAAAGTTCCATATTCTGTTATGGTTTGTTCTAGTTTCCAGTGGATCTAGGGAGATCTGTTTATGTCCGCATTTATTGATTAATCATATAACAACCATGCCTTGCCTTGCCTTGACATGTCATTATATGCCTTGCCTTGACATTCCATGCCTAGCCTGGCCATGCCTTACCTTGACAAGCCATACCTTGCCTTGACAATCCATGCCTTTCCTTGTGATGTCTTACCTTGCCTTAACATGCCATACTTTTCCATGGGTTGTCATGCCTTACCATGAATTTCCTTGCAATGCCTTGCCTTGCCATGCATTCCCTTGCCTTTCCTTGACATCCCATGCCTTGCCATGTATATCCTTGACATGCCATGCCTTGCCTTGAAATTCCTTTCCTTGCCTCGCCTTGCCCTACCTTTCCATAACATGCCTTGCCTTGCTTTGATATACCTTGTCTTTCATTGACATGCCTTGCCTTGACATGCCATGCGTTGCATTGACATGCCTTACCTTGACATGCCATGCCTTGACATGCCATGCCTAGCCTAAACATGCCTTGCCTTGACAAGCCATGCCTTGCTTTTCCTTGGCATGCCATGCCTTTCCTTTCCTTGACATGTAATGCCATGCCTCTTGCCTTGACATTCCTTTCCTTTCCTTGACATGCCAAACATGCTCAATTGGAAGTATTGGGCGACATACATTCATCAATTGAGACTTGCACCAGGGCCAAATGCTTCAGTTTGCAATCCAGAAAACATTATTGTTCAATATGGAAGCATTGAGGTTGTAATCAAATACACAAACATTTATGAAGAACTAGATGTTGATGAACAATGTTTGTATTGTTCCAGAATGGTTGCATGACATCTTCTTGGGATATGGAACCCCAACACTGTACAATGGACCAATGTGCTTGATACTTGGTATGTTGTCTATTCTAGGGACACTTTACTTGATGTTGGTCACTTCATAAAAGTTTTAGCAATAGGAAAGAGGCTAATATATCCCTACACACTATTATTGCACACTATCCTACAATATAAAACCAAAATATAAGGCGAAAAATTACCGTGCCCAAAAGAGCAAAGTAAAGGACCTAGAAATTATAATAAATTAAATAGAAACCTTAAAAATAAAAAATAGTGCCGCAAATGCAAATTCAATATTCAAAAAGAGGGTTGGAATTTTCTCTTTTATGCAAATACATGAGGGCTGAAGATAGAAAAAAAAATTAAGCTTAAAATGAGATGGCAATTTTGGATTTTGTCATGAGGGATGAAAATACAAGTTTTTAATCTTAAGTATGAGTTGTAAATGCGTGTCAAGCAAGCCTAAAAGAGGGTCAAAAAATTGAATTTCAACAAAGCTCATGCTCTTTAAGAATTTATCCCATAAGGTATCCAAGAAACAAAGCTTGAAGAGTTTTCTTCTTGACTCCCAAAGGAGGGAAAAAACCAGCAATGCAAAAAAATGAAAGAGCATAAAAAACTAGTGATGTGAAAGGCCATAGAAACTATGCTCAAGATATGAAATAAGTTATGCTCATTTAATCTAGCAAGTAGAGAATGGAATGCTTGGACAAAAATGAGGTTGCAAAAGATATTTTGACTGGACAAAAGAGTTTTGAAAATTGACCCCATGTGCCAGATTTGCATTGTGCCTCACTGAGCAAAACTCTAGTTCTGAATATCCTCTAAAAAACACTTTTTTCGGGCAATGGAATCATAGAAGAGGGGTCCCCCTAGCTGGAATCTGGTGCCAAGAGTCCAATGGAACTAACGGTTCATCGATCCGAGGCATGGTTTACGTGTTATGGCGAGTTGCAACTCACCTCCTGAAGACATTCAAGGAGACAATGACAATTTGGTCCCGTGGCACAAAATCACAACCCAATGACATAACTGAAATTCGTAAGTTCTGGAAGGTCTGTATGGCCAATGCCCACGTGACCATGGTGCCCATAATCAATCGACACAGGGGTTGTGAAAGTTGACCCCATGTGCTGGATTTGCATTGTGCCTCACTGAGCTAAACCCTAGTTCTAGAGATCCTCTAACAAACACTGTTTTGGGCGTTGGAATCACAGGAGAGGGGTCCCCCTTGCCAGAATATGGTGCTAGGAGTTTAAGAGAATTGGAATTTATTTAATATGAGGCACAACTTGGGTGCTATGGCGAGTTTCAACTCACCTTCTGAAGCCATTCAGGGACACAATGACAATTTGGTCCGGTGGCACAAAATCACAATTGGGTGACATAATTGAGTTCCGTAAGCTCCGGAAGGTTCGTATGGTCAACTCCCAAATTATACAAGCTGTCAACCAAGGTTCAATGTCACAAATTGCCCCACCTTTTCCCTGAGGATAATCTAGCACCAATACAATCATTCCATTCAAAATCATCAAACCATGTTAATTTGAAGCAACTGACCATCAGTTCATCTAAATGGACATTTGATTGTGTTGTTTGCAACATCATCCACATTATGTTTTTTGTACATCTTAGTAACAACCTTATTGGATGGTATGCATGCCAAATTGGCATGGAAAAAATCCTTATGGATTATGTGCATGCCAATTTGGCATGCACACAAGCTAATAAGGTTGTTGTGCATGCCAAATTGGCATGCACACCAACTAATAAGGTTGTTGTGCATGCCAAATTGGCATGCACAACAACCAATAACACTGTTGTGCATGCCAAATTGGCATGCACAATAGCCATAGGGCATGCACATTAACCTCAATCATAATAGTGTAAGTCAAATATGATGAATGATGATAAAGGTAATCACATTAACCTCATATATCATCCGAGACCAATGGAGTTGTATCTATGTAAATACTATAAGCCCTGTGATAGAACCATATGTATGTTAGTTTGACTAAGCTATGTATAAGCAAGAGATCATAGCACTCAAATACCACTCTTGTTTTAATACTAGTGAGATAGGAGAACTAAGGACCCTATATTAGATACAACATATAGAGCTATCATCTTAATCACAATGGTAGTCTAATTACTCTTATAAATAAGCAGTAACTTGACCTTTATTCCCATATTTACTCTATGTATGATTGCCTTCATGATCAATGTTATGACTCTAATAACTCAATGATTACTATTAATATTAATTCAATCGGTTCAAGTTGGAAAGAGTAGTTATTAAGGCATAGGCTTTGGCAGAGGTTCCAGGGCCAATCCCCGCAGACTCCCCTTTTGGTTTGAAATTGTTATATGTTGTATACAATGTATGTTCTATCCACTATATTTAGAGATTGCACTAGAAGGTTCTCCAACGATATATAACTTTGCTATAGTTGGCGTGGTCCACCAGATTTGGTGGACTCGCCAACTATTTTGTTTCAAAATTCGTTCACGGGTTGTCCTTGTGCATTTCCTGCTTGCCACGTGACATCCCCTGCCAAGTCAACAAGCCACGTCAACATGCTAACGTCAGTATGCTACTTGTCACTTCCCTTCTCTTTCCATGTGTGTTGTATAGACATTGATGTCATCTGTACGGGTGCCGACATCAGTACTACAGATGCTGATTCATCCCCCGCTGATTGGGCTAGGTTGACCAAGCTTTGACTACGAATATCTTTCAATCCATAACTCCGTTTGATGATCCGTTTGTGTCATTAGAAATATTGTGACACACTCTTCATGGTCATGCCATTTTCATGAAGTTTTGGGAACTTTTAATTTTTTCCCTTTCTCTATCTGCTGGAGCCATTTTGAGCATTCTGAGTTGCCTATGTGAGTTCTGAGCTGTTCTTAACCTTCTCTGGATCCTTTTTGGATCAATATGTAACTGGTTTCAATACTATACAGTTTAAGCAAGGTATATAATTTAGTGTAATCAAGTAATCATCACATATCTGTTATAAGCTTGATAACATGTAAGCCTAATTACTGATATAGGATATACAAAGCAAGTACGTATTAAAGGTGAAACACATATACCAATATAGATATCATATTAAATCCTTAGTAATAGTATCAATACCATTGATTTCCTTATATGGAACCAATAGTACAAAGAGGTGGTATCTCTAGTCCAACTATCATGATCAAGCTACTTACTGCATGTACTATGCTTGCACTTGTTATGATTATGTTTGTGTGAATGTGTAGATTAATGGTACTAATACTATCATATAAACTACCCCAAGTAAAAGTACGAGATAGTGCGACGAGCATTGGATTAAGCAATATCAATATGCTTATTACGATAGGTGGTTATGATATAAACAAGAAGGGTGGAAAACAAAGACTGGAATCATACTAGATTCTGTACAGTGTCCAAGTGCACTACGTAATCAATGATTCAGATTGATTTCTTAGGGAGATATAGATATGATATCATCGTGATTACTATGAAGCTTCATGAAGGATTATCAATACTATCTATCCCATTGAATAAGTGAATGCTTATACAAAACATATCGTATACAACTCGTATATTATAAGAGGTTACTCTATTATATAAGTGAGATCAATGTTCATTACTACTTTGGTTAGGTTACATTGTTTCATCAAACTCTAAGCTAGCAATCAAGTGTTATGGTTATACTTATATTGATACAAGCTCTATCATGTTGAATACTTGGAACCCATATCCCTGTTAGAAATGATTGATTACCATTGATTCACTATCCTATGAGTATTGCTACATGTAGAGAGTAGTTATGGTCACTGATTACTAGTAAGTAATGGTAATGATTCTATGTATATTATAGCCCTTTGATTACCTTATTACTCTTATTGAGCTTAGTAAGGTAAGTATTCTTAATTTCATGTATCTTTGTAGTTATAGCTCTTATTATAATAAGCTTGTATGTTCAACTAAGTAGTAAAGTTCCATAACTCTTACAATACAAGGAATACATGATGTGTTAAAGCTATAGTATGATATCCATTGAATAGTGAATATGTAGAGATCAAACAAGTACTGATTAGAGTAATATAGTGATGGAGAAACATGATTCTATCTATAGATCTTAGTTTAGTTTGAATACTGTGTCAATACTAGCTACTTGCTTAAAGATGACATAAAGCTCCTATCGATGAAATATAGGTACATGTAGAAATAAAGCTGGTTGTACACTCAATTATGGAACTAAGCATACTGGTTACATGTTATCAAGCTTAGTCATATCTACAATATTTACCTAATTTGTGTTCTAAGCATTTAATCTACTCTATTAGAATATGGAAACAACAGGGAAAATAGGAACACACATATATAATAGTTACATAAATGAGGTGAGATCAGGTTCACAATGAGATTAGCCTACCTATTATCCGTAATGAATACAGGTTCAACTTTATGTACTAGTATGTAGTTGTAAGGGGTATTGCTTATCCTGTTACATTAATCATACGTGTTATAGCTTATATCGTGTTAGCTCACTATAACTAGTACCTTATAACGAGCTTTGTTCAGGTTACTGGGCTTTAATCATCATAACCTTTATAGTACTAATACCATAAGTAATGACTATCTAACCTATTACTTATAGTAATAAAACATAGAACACTATGCTTGTTTGAATCGTAATGGATCGTATAACTCTAATCAAAGTTGATACTATGATTACCCTAACTAAGCTTATTTCCATATCTAAACTCATACCTTATTACTGGCTTTGTAATGCAATATCATAACTGATAATCCTATATGGAATTAGAGAATACACTAGCTTACTATCAATCCCATACAAGAAGAATTAGAGAATACACTAGCTTACTATCAATCCCATAGAAGAAGAATTAGAGAATACACTGGCCTACTATCAATCCCATAGAAGAAGTGAGAGATGTTGTAACTTATGAACACTGAATATCTTGGTCAAACTTGAATACTGATATAACTTAAAGGTTATACATAAGAAAGTTGCACATTGAATGAGTTGTAGTATTAAGCTACCCCCTATGTTACTCTACACCTATTGACTAGTGCTTATGATTACAATGGTTATAAGAGTGGAACCAATGGACTCCAACTTTACATGTTATACTGCATTCATTACCCATATTAGCTTATGTGTGATAATTAGGGGAATACGCTTTGCTTATACACTCTCAATCTACGCTAATCGTATAACATAAAGCATCATTGATTACAAAGAGTGTGTTAAGTAGAGCTAAGGTCAATGGTTCTCATTAACAACACATGAATAAGGTGGATCAATCATTGATTACTATAATTAACCAATGATAGTAATACTATATGATATTGTTATATACTATATTACTCTATTCAATGGACTTACTTCTACTCATGTATGTTAATAGAAAGTACTAGTAAGCTTTATATAACTAAGTTGGCAGCTTATACGAGTTCAACAATTCTTGTAATCAACCTAATAGCATGTGATAAACATGTGTATATATTATGAAAATACCATTATCTTATTCATAGTAATTATGAATATTCCACATTTAACTCAATGGAAACAGAAGTAGTGGTATCCAGTTTATAGTTGAATCGAGTTACAAGTGAGAAGGCTAAACAAGGCTATACTTTCATAGAGGTTTACGTGGAACAACCGTTACATATATTTTGTAATAATCATCATAGTAATCAAACATGTGCTGCTTATTGAAAATATAGCTCTTGCTTGAATATCAGAATCGAAGTGGTGAAGTAACATACTTAAATGATACTATTTATACTTGTGATTACTCAGCCTAACAAGGCCCACCGATTAGTGAACAACTCATACTATGCTTGTTATTGATTATGATGGTATTCTATCTCCGTAATAGAACTAGTATGAACACTAATATTACAAGACCTTTCTTACTAGTATAAGCTCATGTACGAAACCAAATGCTAAGGGTCTCAAATTAAGCTATATCGAATAGTATCAATAATGCGTGTTCTTCCCTTTTCATGAATAGTGTTTATTATGGTAATGCTTATAACATGCAGGTAGCTTACAAAGATCATAAGAAACAAGTAGTGTTTACTTAAGATTCTATAACTAAGCTAGTACTAATGCCATAGAGATAATAACATATGGCTGCTGTGCATGCCAATTTCACAACAACCCTATGGCTTTTGTGCATGCCAAATTGGCATGCACAACAACCCAATTGGCATGCACATAAGCCATAGGGATGTTCTGCATGCCAATTTTATTGTGCATGCCAAATTGGCATGCACACAATTCATAGGGCTACTGTGAATGCCAAATTGGCATGCACAACAACCCTATGGCTTCTGTGCATGCCAAATTGGCATGCACATAAGCCCTATTGGCTACTGATAATAATATCTTAACTAGATGAGGTGGAAGGGAGGAATAATCACAATGTCGACGTGCATTTAGAGGGAGTAGGAGTCTATGTGACATTTAGAATGTGTGAATGGAATGAAGAGGCAAGGGAGAGGGTGGTGGAAGAAGGAGGCCATTATGGCTCATCCTCTAGAAACCAAGACTGAGATGATCCTTCTCCATCAAGTGAAAACATGTACCTATGGAATCATGGAGGAAGGGGGCATAGATAGGGGGTGTTTCTAATGTCTTATGATAATCTATTTAACATTCATCATGGGAGTAAGACTAGGTCAACCAATAAAGGGGAGGGATACATGTTGCAAAGGTGGGTTTATATGATAGTGATGATAGATTATAGCCCTATTTCATCTCCTCTGAATTTATCTCTCTATAATTTGGAGTGGACACTTTGGTTTGAGAATTAGGCTTGCAACCTATTAGTTATAGGGTGTCACTTTTGGAACATTAGGAGTGATCTATCTCAAATACCATCAGAGTGGTTTCTCAAGAAGGAAAGGGCATTAGGAAAAATGAACAAGGAACATGGGAAAGTAGTCACAGTATTCACAAAGGAAGACCTATAAAATGTATAGCATAGTCCTCAACAATGAGGTAGAAACAACTTATCATAGTATATTTTCTTATAAGATAAATATGGAAGTCAAAAAAAATAAAGAAGAGGGAGAGAATAGTGGGGCATGACATCTATTTCATAGGTGGATGAGGGGATATTTTAGTGGATTCCATACATTGTCTTTTCACATAGTAGGGATGCATGATTCCTAAAGTTGGTGGACATTTATTGTCACATGAAGACTTTCATAACCATGATGGTGGAAGGAGGAGATGCCTAGTTGATTTTTTTTCTCAAGAAACTGAACTAGTTGTAAGAGAAACTAAACCACATAAATTCGAAATATAACAACCTAATCCATGATATTAATAGGTTTGAGGCAAGGAGTGAGGAGCTAGGTGAGGATGGACACCCTATGAAGATGAAAGACAAAGAATAGGACAAAATGGAAGCAGTCTAGGATGAAGAAGTTGCCAAGGCCAACCTTGGGAAGGACACACCTCATATCTTCATGAAAATTGACTTAGAATCTAATGAGTAGCATTTGTTTAAATAAATTTTATTATAGGGTTAGGTTTTATTTTGACATTAATAGGTTCCCGTTATCTTTATTTAGTTCTATTAGACTTGAGAAAGTTATAATTTAATCTTTTGTTATGATTGAGGCTTTACATAATCTTTGTATGGGATAGGACAAATCTCAAAACAACCCTATAGTGTATATTTTGGAAGTTATGAAACTATGTTTTCTTTGAGAATAGGTTGCACCAGGGACTGTATGTAACTCTTTTTGTATTTTATTAATAGATATTCGTTATATTACCAAAAAAAAACATTTTCAATTTTTAATAAAAATAAAAATAAAAAACTATATTATCAATTATAGTATCCTAACAAGAATATATAATGCATCAAAAGTTTCCTTTTCCCTTAATAAGTGCAAGTTAAACTATCAAACCTAACTTAATAGTAGTGATATATACTATTTTTTAGTAACATACAAGGATTAGTTCAATTGGTTCAACAAGGCATTTTTCCTACATGGATTTCATAGGTCACAGGTTCAAATATGACGAAGTCTTATTTGAATTCCTAGTGATAAAATAAACTTTGCTTATTACAATATCCTCACCTAGTGCTCAATTGTCATATATATACCCAACCCATAATACAAGAAATTAATGATGTGATAGGTTATTTTGTTCTTATTGAACACAAAATTCATGAGGCATTAACAACATATATATTTTTTTACTTGAAATCCCATCCACATCTAGTTGTAGGTGGTAGTCAAACTTGTAGTCTGAGAAGGTATGGTTGCATTGTGCATTAKACTTTTAGGCTCTAATAGACTAAAGAGAAAATTATAGGATGTGTTTTGAACAACACCCTAACTGATATGGTATACCAATGAACCATACAAGGTCAATTTGGGCTTTGGAATTCCCCAATGACTCAAACTAATTGAAACTAAGCTATAAGGACCAACTAGTGATTCCAATTCAAGGGAATTCAAGTTGTAGGATGTAGTGAGAAATTCAGTTAAGGGAGCTAACCATGTACACAACTTGGAAAATGCCTTKTTATTCTACATACTAGTGTGTAATGCCTAGACACACCAATGAGATTATTGTAGGGAGAAAACTGTGTGCTATAGAGGGAAAATGMAACAAAGTTGCATTTATATTGAATGGTAAACACAATGAAATTCACCAACAAGGAAAAAAAMAAAAGGGAGGCCAATCTGAGCTATTCTCGTGACTTAAACTAGCATTAGAGAAAAACCAACAATCAAGAAAACACTAAATTATTCGTGGGTAATTGATTGAAGGTGAAATTATATTGTGGGATCTAGTTTTCACTGTGAACTGGAAATACATTAACCGATGATAAAGTAAGCAATAACACAATGAGTAATTAACATGTTAATACAATCACACACCATAAAAAAAATATCTATCCTATAAACCCCAATGGTAAAACCACCATTTGATGGTTTCTACTCATGCTCAAGAATTGTTAGAAATAAGAGCTATATACTCTCAATAAATTATTTCATGTATTCTTACTCACTAGTGGTTATTTGCATATTGTTTTTGGATTAGAGACAATATTTTCTCCTCGTGGACAAGCTCAAAATTCTCTTCATCCTCTGATCTTTGAGCAATTTGATTCATTCTAAGTCCTCATTCTTCTACTACTATGTACTTATTTCCAAGCTACATTTTTTTTTCCATCTGTCTTGGGTGGAATGCCAACCATCAAGTGATTCACTTCATATTTGTATGACCAAAATGAGATCTTTGGCCTTTGGTATTCAAGTTGAACCATTGACTTCAAAATTTACCAATATCAACTTTTTTACAAAATTTGGAGGAGAGTTATTTCAAATTCATTTTAGATCATGAACAACATAGACCCTTCATATATCATCTCCAAGAAATCATTGTTCCTAGATGATGCAAGAGAATACTTGATGTATGTACGATCCTATATCACCCATAAATATTTCCATTCAAGTTTTACAGTTTGTTGAATTTCATTTATAGTTCCTAGTATCTAACAAAGGCCAAAGGGATCACAACGTAGAGATCATGACATAAATCTAGGAGGTTTTTAGCGATGATGTGGACCCAATTGACATGGTAAACTATGATCATATAGTGATGATTTGGAACCAATTGACATGTTCAACTTTGATTATCATATTTCCAAGAGGTTAGGGGCCTACAAAAGGATGATCAAAATTGATTTGTGTATAACTTTGAATAGCTCAACTATTGGTAGATTGGAGTAGCTCAACAATAGGGAGCTTGGGATAGATCAAAGGAGGAAGGTGATCCAAGCATACTCTACATAATCATATATAAAGGTTTAAACTCCAGAATCAATATTACTATTTTAAAAGTTAAAAAAGTTGCCTAGGTTTTGCAAAGAATTTCAATTGACAAAGATACAAGAAAAATACTCTTATGCTTAGGAGGCCAACTTCCAAGGAAAGCATGGATCTCTTGCTTTATCTTGGATATAACAAACTCATTTAGGGCTTGTGGGCTTCATTGACAGCTTTGATCAATTTGGCACAACTCAAGGAGAGATGCAAAAGAAATCAACTATGGAATATGAAGCATTTTACATGTATGAAGAAAAATATTCAGAATAATTCTTCAAGAATAACAATGTGGCATTGAGATTGACAGTAACCTTCAGAGTTTAAAAACAAAATGAAAACAATTCAAATTTTGACAACAATAGGTATAGTCAATTCAAATAGTGAATACATACTGAGCACACTCACATTGGTTTATGAAGGTTGGTCATTGTATTGTTTCATTGTTTGACAAAATATTATCTTCTTCATCATGAAGCTTGTTGATGAATGCTAGGTACAAGGAGAGATTGTTGATGAAGTCAAATTCTTAAAGGTCTATTTCCCTGATGCCCATAGGCCCATGAAGGATTTAGGGTTCTTTCAATAATTTATTGTAAAAACCCAATGTTTTTCAAGGCATTAAGGTCTCTTCAAGTTCCATTTTCTGTAAAGATAGGGTCCTAAGGTCCGTTACCACTCAATTTTTCCTCTCTAGATGTGCAAGATCTTCATTGAAGACAAATCGAAGGCAAATCGGAAGACAAACCACTGTCACCTCAATTTTCCTTCCCACTCTTCAAGGTGATCCAAGACCACCATTAGGGAGGCTTCACTACAAAAGATTTAAGTTCTTCAACTCACAGATTCCCAATAACAACTATATGCTTAACCCTCTGCTTTGCATGAAAGCATATTAGGACAACACCCCGTTCCAATGAGATGGAAATGAGTTCACTTCAATTTCCTCATATGATCCATATGAGGAATCCTTGTTATATATATATATATATTCCTGATCAAAATAGGCATATGCAAGAGCTCTCTTGAGATTACAATTCATAATGAATGAAGAGGACCCCCTTCACCATGTGATATACAAATTTTCAAACATGATAACATAGTTTTGGATACACAGAGGGAGCTAATTCTTGACATATAACATTGTAAGAGTATTGATCCAGTAATGAGGCAAGCACTTGGGTGATTGAGGGTTGTTATATATCTCAAAAGGTGGTTATGTATGGGCCTGGTCAACTGTTTTACATGCTCCTTGATCTATTATATGCAGAACTATAAGAGGAATAACAAAATACACAAATTTTACAGCATATGGAAATACCCTCCCTAATAGTTCTTTCACAGTTCTCTTTGAAGGATGTTTTTTAAATAGTAAATTTCAATTGTTAAATACTCTCTAATGCCAATACAACAAGATGTAAAGCAACTGCTAGTGCATTTCTCAGAAAAATGCAAAGACCAATTTTTAGTAATGGAAACAAATTTATCTCAAGCATACAACCAATATGAAGTTCTAGGCACAAAAGTGAGTGTTCTAATTTACAACATGATTCTAAAACCTTCATGTGAGGATTGGAATAAGAGGCTATCAAGCTTATAAAAAATTCCATAGACACATTTTGTCAAACAGTTAAGTTGTTACCTTTCAGTCCTCTGATTATACACAAAATTTGTATGGTATTCTTGATGTTGTTGTAAGCATGAGATTTCAGGGCTGAATGGGTTGAGAATAAATATTGAAAGATTTGTTTCCCTACAACTATATGGTCAATGAATAAAGAGAGGATCTGGACACTTACAAAACTAAAAAGAGAGTATGTTCATGGTGGACTACTCAATCAACAGTAGAAGTCGACTTCCCCACTCTAATATATTAGCCAACAATGACGCATACCATACCAGAGGTGAATACCACGATTTTTGCAGAGTTAGTGCGCCCCTCAAGTGTAATACGATTTCTGGTGGGTAAACTTGACCTCTCCACCAAAGATATGCACCCAACACACCCTAAATTTCCCTCCACTGCAGAGAAACATCCTTCCATGAGAGTATGCTATCCAATACAAAATATTTGAGAGTATGCTATCCAAACTCAGTCATAAATCATGAAACATTTCTGCAACCAAGAGAAACTCAACTATGAGAGAATAAAATCAGCTTCTATGAATATCAATGAAGAAATCTGGATGGGGGCATTAAATATTTCCCAAAAATTCCTGAATGCACATTGCTAATTGTTTGCTTTTCCTTGCGCATGGGGTCTTTTAATTTTTGAAATCTCGATGGAGACATTACATATTTCCCAAAAAATTGTGAATGCACATTGTTAATGGTTTTCTTTTCCTTATGCGCAGGGTCTTTTAATTTTTGAAATCTCGATGGGGACATTACATATTTCCCAAAAATTCGTGAATGCACATTGTTAATGGTTTGATTTTCATTGCACACGGGGTCGTTTAATTTTTTTGTTTGTTTGAATAGTCAGAGCTAAGTTGGGCGCCATTAGCACCAGATTTAGCATCAACTATTGATAGAAAATGTAATCGATTTGGGGCACTAAACGGGGCACAAATTGCATCTCATTTAGCGCAAATTATGGAAGATTGTGCAAAAAGGAATAAACAATGTGTTTGGGAGGTATCTCACCCACTTTGACAAGAATAAGATCCATTATATGCGTGAGTAAGTGATTGAAATTGACCAGAGGATAGCTATCAATGTTCTCTATAGTTGGAGGATCAAAATTTCCTTAAGGAGTAGGAGGAGGAGGAAACTCATATCTTCTTAGGGGGATGTCATCAATACCCCACAAAAAAGCCTCTTCTTCTTCTTTTGTCCAACTAGAGGGTTCACATTATCTTGATCCCCTCCCATGGAGATATTCAAAGCATTTGGTGCTTATACTAGTTCACTTTACGAGGAATCAAGAACTTCAAGTCTATGCCTTGTTGGAGGTAACCCCAACATGAATAAAGGAGGAATACTTTGGTTCCTCCTAGAATGATAAGGAGACTAATAAACCACTTTGAAATGGTCTAAACTAAGTTGAAGATTGTAAAGATTTGAAAGTCAAAACGACACATTTGGATTTCTAGTGTGACACCAATCAACAAACCACTATAGATAAACTTTGAAAAGGCAACGAGCAAACACATTCCTTCAAATTCTAGCAGACAATGATTAAATCCCAAGGTCCAATTAGTAAGGAGATAAAAAAGGGCCTTCCAAATTTCAACCTAGGTCAATGGTGAGGGCCTGAATAAAACTAGTGAAGATATGGGAGATAGTTATAGTAATCCCACAAAGTTATCATCCAAGGTGAAATCCCCTTTTAAAATAATTAGGGAACCTCCAGGGATGGATCAAATAGTGTTCCTCTATATATCATAGGTATCACAAGCACTTCTCACTTGTAGCCACTCATGAAAAACCTAGAAGAGGTCTCTAAGGTTACCTATTCACAATTATAATAAGGTAGAATAGTTGTGGATTAGGATTTCGTGTTGGGTAGGGATACATGAAACTTCATCCTATGGGAAATTTTTTGGGTAGGAGGAGTCACTTAGAGTAACAAACCAACTAGTCCAGGGTCCCATTGGATACCATTGTATACCAATACCATTGCATACCAATGGCAATACCAATGCATACCATAACATACCATTTTCACATACCATTGCATACTAATACCATTGCATACCAGTACCAATGCATACCAATACCATTGCATACAACTGCATACCAATACCAATGCATATCATTGCGTACCAATACCATTTCATATGAATACCATTGCATAACATTGTGTACCATTGCCTCATAATACCATTGCATACCATTTCATACCAATGTCTCGTCTAACCATGTCAAATTTTGAACTAACCCCTAACCCCTAACCCATTGAACCTTAAAGACTTAATCCATAATCCCTAAACCCTTAAGCCCTCAACCTTAGTTAATCACCAATCCCTTAACAAAAAAGCACTAAATCCCCTAACCCCCAAGCCATCGACCCTTAAACACTTAAACCCTAATCTCTAATCCCTTAATCCATAAACCCCTATGCCCTAAGCACTTAAAAATTAATCCCCTAGCCCATATTGATCCCTTAAAGAGATGGATGTACTCAAAATGTGTGTCATTAGTACCAATGCATGTGCAAGAAACCATATCTCCTCAAACCAAGGGCCAAAAGTGGGACAACCTAGAACATTACGCATAAAGGGTGAAACATCCCACTAAACCAATCTCAACAAAACCCCAAAACCATGTGCTAGAGCATGAAACATTGTGCTAATACCATCAATCATATCAAAACCATGGGGCACTCTAGAACTGTGTGCAGGGTAGTTAGGCCTCCTCAATAAATATTCCAAGATGTAATTACCAAGGGAACATTCCATGATATGATTCAACCAACCTCCTTGAAAGATCAACCACATGCTAAAAATAGAGCCCCAAAGCTAAGGCACTCCTCATGAATATATCTCAATCATTGAAGGAAAAACACACTTTCCAAGGCATGGACCTTAGGGATATGTTCCCTAGAGTCAGGGCACACTATCTCAAGGAGTATAAAGCAATGAGAAATAAACTTAGGGAAAACCCTTAGTTGATGGGTATCCCACTCCATGAGTGTGCTAAGGGTAAAAAAGAAGTGAACCATATATGTAACACCCTCATCAAGCCTAGTTCTCTATTAATATTCACACGTAATATGCAAGCTTCCAAATATGAAATGATTCCCCAAGAGTTGATGGTAAATGAAAAAACAAGTATCAAATCCACAATGGATAGCCATCAAGACACACATCCTCCAAACACAACTTGCTTGGGCAGGGTCTTCAAACTAGTACAATGCCTCATACAATGTGAGCGGTAACATGTAGAATAGGTCAGCCATATGTAAGCCAATTGATTTACAAGACCACTATTGCAAGATGAGGCAAGAGGGTATATTTAAGAGTTGTTAGCGGAATTGCAAATGACAAAATGTCATGCTTCAAGCAATTAAAACAAGCCTCTGTGAAAAGAGGGATAATTTAGCTCGTGTGGCATATGAAAGCACTATATATATATATATTTCCAAACGAAGCACTATTACACCATAGATGGCCTTTGTGCATTCATTAATGGAAGACATCATTAATGCACGTATCTCACAATGATTTGAGTAAGCACGTATCTCACAATGATTTGAATAAGCAACTTTGTTAACTTCATTATTTTTATATTGTTTTCATTTTATTGTTGGGCATAATTTTTTTTATTATGTTTTATTAAGAACTAAACATAAAATAATTAAACAAAATAAAAAAATTTAATCACCTAGAATTAGGTGAAAATATAATAAATTGAAGCTCAATTTTAGTTTCCTATTTCATATCAAAACATCAATATTCAATCTCAATGATTTCTCTAAGTCTTAAAACCGTCCCATACCGTCAATGCATTCGCCTAGTTTAACCATGTAAAATTTCATCGCATACAATCACATTTTGAATAAATTCCAACATTGGCCCCATTCATTGCTCACTGTGTTGAGTCGGTTGATGAGATGGCAGATGACTGTGTTGGAAGACATTCCATGAATTTCAAGATATTTCCGACAAAGATTCTATAGATGGGAATGGCAAATGATGAAAATGACTAGACCACATAATGAAGGTTCATGCAAATGTGGAGGACGTCGAAGATTATGCGGGTATGTCAGGCATCTTTGACTCTTGAAACCCTTACATACCATCAAGGCATGTGTCTCATCTAACCATGTAAAATTTTGATCTAACCCCTAAGTTATTGACCCTTAAATCCTTAATCCCTAATCCCTAAACCCTTAAGCCCTCAACCTTAGTTAATCACCAATCCCTTAACACAAAAGTCCTAAATCCCTTAACCCCCAAGCCATAAAACCTTAAACATTTAAACCCTAATCCCTTAATCCATAAACCCTTATGCCCTAAGAACTTAAACATTAATCCCCTAGCCCATAATACCTAAGCCATTAACTATTAAAATACCTAACCCATAAGTGCTAAATCCCTTATCTCTTGACCCATAATCCCTTAAACCATAACCCCTAATTCCTTAACCCTATGTACCCAAAATCACTAAATCCCATAATCCTCAAAGCCCCTATCCACTTAACCCCCAACACCTCAACTAATTAAATATTTAGGCACATCCGACGCTAAAACCCATTCATTKCTCACCGTGTGACATTGGTGGATGACATTGGAAATGGGAAGGTTGGAAGATGTTCCATGACATTTCAAGAKAGTTTCGACAAACATTCCGTAGATGTGAATGGCAGATGATGACAATGASACTGCATGATGAATGTTTATGCAAATGTGGACGATATCAAAGATTATGTGAGGACATCAGGTATCCTTGAGTCTTGAAACCCTCGTATACCATCAAGGCATGTGTCTAGTYTAACCATGTCAAATTTCAACACATATAGGAACAATTTGAAGAAATTTCAAAGTTGGCCCCATTCACTGCTCACCGTGCGACATCGATGGATGACATTGGTGATTGGCGTGTTGGAAGAGGTTCCATGAAATTTCAAGAGATTTYCGACAAATCCCTAAATCCCCTAACCCCTGATCCATTGACCCTTAAAGCCTTAATCCATAATMCYTAATTAACCCTTAAKCCCTCAACCTTAGACATTAATCACTAATCCMTTAACACAAAATATCTAAATCCCCTAACCCCTAAGCCATCAACCCTTAAAAATTTAACACTAATCCCTAATTCATTAATCCATAAACCCCTATGCCCTAAGMAATTAAACATTAATCCCTTATCCCATAATCCMTAACCCATTAACCATTAAACTACCTAACCCATAAGTGCTAAATCCCTTAACTCTTGACCCTTAATTCCTTAAACCCTAACCCCTAATCCATTAACCCTTAATCCCTATACCCCAAATTCCTAAATCCCATAATCCTCAAGGACCCTATCCACTTAACCCCCAACACCTCAACTAATTAACTATTTAGGCTAATCTTGTTGCATCCAGTGCTACTTCTGGTGCAATTTCTGGCACTAACTGGGGTGCTAAATCCAGAGCTAAAAGGGGCGCTATTTCTAGCTCTAAAGGGGGCACTATTTTTGATGCTAAATTGGGTGCAATTTCTTGCGCTAAATGGGGCGCAATTTTCGATCCTATTAGAGCCTAAATTTTATGGTCGGCGCAAAAAATGCCATAAATAGCCCCATCTCGATAAATATCGTTGGAGTTTTCAAAAAATTGAAGAAAAATACACTAAAATCAACTTTGGAAGCAAAAAAGGGAGCAAATCACAGGGATTTGTTGTAGTGTTTGTTATTTTCCGATCATGTTCATCTTCTCCTGTGAAATGAGCATGATGTATTTTAAACTTCATATATTTATTCTGGTCTTTTTCTTGAGGATAATTTCTTGCAATATGTCCCATCTTCTAGAAAATGAAGCATCTGAAGCTTGAAAGATCTTTATGAGAATCTTGTCCTTTATGAGGCCTCTGAAATATTTTGTGAGAGTGAACTTCTTTCTTGTTCTTTCCTGTTCTTGTGTGAGCTGTTAGTGCTTGATCTTCATTGCTTTCTATATTTTCCTATCTTACCTCTAATCTGGCTTCTTATTGAGTACACTCTTCCCACGACATTCTAAACTTAGTTAACATTCTTGTATAAAAGATTCCTTGGATGAAGGATTCCCAAGAATTTGGTAGACCATTCAATGTGGTCATCGTTAACTCGACTTCTTCAACTGAGTCTCCAATAGCTTCAAGTTGTTCTTTAATTTGGGACACTCTTGTGAAGTAATATTGTATGGTTTCTTAATTTTTCATCTTCATATTCTTGAGTTGTGTCCTCAAGGTAATTTTTCGATTGATGTTCTCTCCTTCAAACAGACAGGATAAGGAATCCATCATTTGTTCTGGGGTTTTTAATGCTGAAACATGAGGAATCAAGTGGTTATTGATGGATTCATAAATGATCCTCTTTTATTTGATCAAATCCTTCTTATATTTGGCTTTGGCCTCATATCCCTCTGGATCTTCAATATCTTTTTCAACAAAACTTACAAGGTCATTCTATTCTAGAATGATCATTTGATGCAAACCCCCTGCCTTTCCCAGGGTCCGCGTGAGCTCTCGGTCAAGGATCGATCAAGAAGGGAGTTGAATATACTCTTAGGGTCTCTGCTGAGCCCCAAAACAGTTCTACACAGGTCCCAATTAGTTCTCTGTATAGGTTTCCAAATACCCGTGAGTGCCCTCCCCTGACGCTTTTCTTCTTAAAAGAAAAAAAATAAATTTTCAGGTGCTAGCTCCCTCTGATAAGCCATTTTCCCTCATACAACCACAGGCTATGACCCAGGTCTTAACCCAAAATGCGCTAAGCCTTCGGGCTTCGAGACTCTTGGAACCCAACACTACTCCGATCTCTAGAAGTACCCTGCAGCCGAAGTTATAGATCAAGCACCACGTATCTCCCCCCCCTTTGGGATTGATGGTAGATGGTGTTTTGACCTTCAGCCCTTGGTTGCCTCGATGCTATCCTCCTTCCTTCGAAGGCTTAAACCTTCGAATACACTGATCTTCACCACGTGTCCACCCTAGGTCCAATGGTTTACATTCACCCTTACACTTTGGGCTTCGGGACTTCGGCGGAATGGCCCTTTGCTCCTTGCAATTATTCCAGAGCTCTAGTCTTCCAAAACTCCTAATCTACCGACACGTGTTCTAGAAAATTGGATGGTCATGATTTGTTCGTCTCTTTGAGACTTCAACTATCTTAGCTCCCTGTACAACTTTAAACCTCTGAATAGGAAAAGTGATGAAGCTCTTAAGGGTTATCCACCTTGTAAATTCCCCCAGATTTGATGGTCATCAACTCTCTAGGTGATCTCCCACTATATCTCCACCGTAGATTTCTTGAAACTCTTCCCTTCAAGGAATTATGGTCGCTGGCTCTCTTGAGCTTAACCTCCTGAGGTAGATAAGACCTCAGTCGACCCTTTCGGTGTGTGCCTCCCACACTATAAAGTGTTGGGACTTAGAGGCTTTCTAAGTTTCCTTCCTCTGTACTTATGGTGGCTATCTATCCAGATCTTGGGTTCTAGAGGTATGTGAGGCCCCCGCCTCCCCTCTGTGCACTCCCATCGAACTTTTAGATGTTCGGACTTAGAAAAATTTCTAAGTCTTTTCTCCTCGAAGGCTCAGATCGTTATCTCTCCTGAGCTTGTTCCTCCAAAGTTTTAAAGCCTTGGGTGCACTCCTTGTGCCCTTGAAACTCTGCAACAAATGACTATTCTCCTCTTCACCGAGAGTTTGAGAATGAATCAGTCTGTGCAATCCTTGCATGGCTCTATGCTTTCTCTGCACTACTTACTATCAAATATTCAACATTGTCTCTGCTGAGCTTCTCCGAGTTAAACTTAACTTTGTCAACGCACTCCTTACGAACAATGTGCCCTCCTTGTACGAGCTCTCAGAAGAGAAACAAATGAAACTTATTCTAACTCCACAGATTCATGTATTCAATCACATAATACATTCATAAGTACAATAACAAGTATAAACAAAGAATTTAAATGAACATAAAGCCTACCATTCATTCAGATAAACACAGTAACAACAAGACCAAACATTTGTATTTAAATCCTCTATGTTCTATTCATTCAACTGATAATGTACATAGGTACAAGCAGTCCTCCACTGCTCCTTCAACAATCTTATACAATTCTCTCTGGCTCTCTTAATAACAACTATTACAAAATGAGCAGCCCTAATTTCAAAAAATGAGCAACAACAACCTTCTTTGGGCATAAGATACAAGCATATATACAAGAGGGGATTCATCGATCATTTCCCCCCAACAACCTAATGCTATCCTATCAGAATTTAATGCATCCATCTACTAAGGAATTTGGAGTTAATAACATTTACAAATAAGATAAGAGATGATGCATAGCCTCTGTATAATACAACCTCTACATTAAAGTGATACTGATCCGAGAATATCTTTGGGGATGGCCTCAACCTCCAATCATTAATTACATTTCTTTTAATAAAATTTTAAATTCAAAAAGGTGCGCTCTCCTTTGTGTAGTCCAAATCAGCTCCATAAATGCGCTGATTGACGTGTTGCTCTCCAACCTGTCCTCCTCTTTTAATGATGATGTAGATGGTCCTGCATCATACTCCTCTGACCAAAAATTCATGGACTCCTGTCCATGAGCTTCTGCACTGTCCTTCCTTGATTCAAAATATCTACTTCACTTACCTAGCTGGCATCTTCTTCTGGATGGCCTTTCCACTTTACAAGGTATTCAAAATAAGTCTTCCTTCTAGTCCTTTTGTCAATTATCTGATCTATGATCTTCTCCATTTGTGGCTTCTCTGCTACAGGAATTTGATTTTCCCATCTGATTTCCTTCTGATCATCTGATCCTCCTGCTTCATATTCCCTGTAAGAATACATGTCTACAAAATTAAAAATATGTGATATTCCCACATTGTTTGACAGCTCTATCTCATAAGCATTTGCTGCAAACTTTCTAAGGATCTTGCATGGTCCTATCTTTTTCATTTTCAATTCGTTATATGTTCCCCTTGGGAACCTTTCCTTCCTCAAGTGTTCTAAAACTTGATCTCCCACTTCAAATTGAAGCTCTCTCCTATGAAAATCAACTCTGTCTTTGTACCTCTTGTTGTTGTCTTGCAACTACTCCTTGATCTCACCATGAAGTTTCTGCATCTTTGCAACAAAATCTTCTGCTCCTGCACTTATGAACTCATTCTACCCCAAATCTCTTAGTTTTTATATCCATATTGGGTGCATTCCATACACAATCTTGAATGGACTTCTCCCGGTGCTCCTATTTGGTGAATCATTGTATGCAAATTTTGCTTGTGGCATAATTTGATCCCACTGACTGTGGTGTTCAATGACTAAGCTCCTCAGCAAATTTCGAAAACTTCTATTTACCACCTCAGTCTATCCATTTGTATGAGGGTGATATGCTGAACTGAAGGAAAAATATGTCCCCAATTTCCTCCACAACGTTCTCCATAAATGAACAACAAATTTGGTGTCCCTGTCTGAAACAATGCTCTTGGGAAATCCATGCAGTCTCACAAATTCTTTGAAAAATAGGCTAGCTATGTGTGTAGCATCCTTTGTCTTTTGGCATGGTATAAAGTGTGCCATTTTCGAAAATCTGTCAACTAACACAAATATGGAATCACTTCCCCTCTGGGTTCTTCGCAATCCCAACACAAAATCCATGTTGATAGCATCCCAAGGCTTATTTGGAATAGGCAATGGATGATAAATACCAGTGTTCTATTGTCTTCCTTTCGCATACTGGCAAATTTTGCATTTGTTCACAAATTTCTTTGCTTCAGATCTCATACCTGGACAATAATATGAGCTACTCAACTGTGCGAATGTTTTATCATGGGAAAAATGTCTTTCTAGGCCTCCACTATGCTTTCATTTTAGCAGATTGTCTCTCATTGAGCATTTTGGCATGCATAACTGGCTGCTTTTGAACAACATTCCATCATGAATCAAATATTCCATCCATGGGATCCTATCCCTTAGCAAAGGATTTGCACAAGCTTCATAATCTTCTTTGAAATTTGCATCTTCACCATATATTTCCTTAAGCTGTTCAAACCCCAAGGTTTCCACTTTGAATTCCTGGATAATCAAACACCTCCTACTCAAAGCATCTGCAACTTTATTTGCACTACCAAAAATATTCTTGATAACAAAAGTGAAATTTTGCATAAATTCCACCCACTTTGCATGCCTATGATTCAACATCTCCTACCTGGTTATGAACTGTAGAGCTTGATTATCACTATACAACACAAAATCCTTGGGAATGGGATAAAGCCTCCATTTTTTTCAAGGCTTGAATCACTGCATAGAATTATTTGTCATTTGTGGAGTACTTTTTCTTGGTATCATTCAACTTCTCATTGAAATATTCTACAAGTCTGTTATCCTGACTTAAGACTGCTCCAATCACTACTCCACTAGCATCACACCTTACCTGAAATGTCTTTCCAAAATATTGCAGAACCAGAATTGGTTGTTCTGTGATCTTATCCTTCAATATCCCAAAGCTCTTCTCAACCTCTTCTGTCCACTTAAAATATTTGTGTCTCTTCTTCATAGTGTCTAATATTGATGCACATATACCACTGAAATTTCTAATGAATTTCCTATAGAAACTTGCTAATCCATGGAAACCCCTTATCTCAAATATACTCCTTGGTGATGGCCAATCTTTGATAGCTCTCACGTTTTTTGGATCCATGTTCAACTCATTGGAAGAGATAAAAAAACCCAAATATATGAGTTCCGTCTTCATAAAATATGACTTCTTTAAATTTATCAACAACTTCTCTTGCTGCAACCTCCTCATCACTAATTTCAAGTGTCTCAAATGTTCCTCTGCAGTTTTACTGAAGACTAGTATATCATCCAGATACACAATGGAAAATTTACCTATGAAGTCTTTAAGTACTTCATTCATCAAACTCATGAATGTACTTGGGTAATTTGTTAAGCCAAATGGCATAACAAGCCACTCATACAACCCTTCATTTGTCTTGAAGGCTATTTTCCATTCATCTCCTTCTCTCATTCTTATCTGAAGATAACCAATTTTTAGATGAATCTTTGAAAAATAACTTGCTCCACTTAAACAATCCATCAAGTCATCCATCCTAGGTAAAGGGAATCTGTACTTGATAGTGATATTGTTGATGGCTCTGGAATCTGTACACATTCTCCATCCCCATCCTTCTTAGGACTCAATACAATTGGTACTGCACATGGGCTTAAGCTCTCCCTGACTAAACCCTTTTCTAATAGATCTTGGACCTGGTTCTTGACTTCTTCATTCTCTTGAGGTGTCAACCTGTATGCTGCTTTGTTTGGAAAAATGGCTCTTGGAATAAGATCAATGTGATGACTAATGATCCTAATGGGTGGCAAGGAGCAAGGTAACTCATCCACCACTATATCAACAAAATTTTCCAGCAGTTCCTGAATTTCTTTAGGAAGATCATCCATAGTAGTGCTTGTAAGGATGACTCTAGGATTTCTCACTACAACAAACCACATGTCCTGTTCTTTCTTGAATTCATTCAAGAGATCCTTCCCACTCATGAGAAGTATGCTTGGGATGGCTTCTTTCTTCACTTTCTTATCCTCTATTGGAAGCACCGTGTGTGTCCTACCATTCTTCTCTAGGGTATAAGTATTTTTCCTCCCATGATGTATGACATTTCTGTCAAACTGCCATGGCCTTCCCCACAAAACATGACATACATCCATGGGTATTACATCACATAAAATCTCATCTTTGTATCCTCCTAATTTAAATTCAACTTGGAATTGTTTACTTACCATTACCTGGTGTCCTTTTTGCAACCATGAAACTTTATATGGATTTGGATGTGCAATCATTTCCAACTCTAGTTTTTCCACCATCTCCATGTATACTAAATTGTCGGTTCTTCCACAATCTATAATTACCTTGCAAAATCTGTCCTTGGTATTGCAAGTAGTCCTAAATAGACCGTTTCTCTGTACTAGTGATTCCACCTCCTTCTCTGGTTTCAAGAGAATTTTCCTCATCATGAGGGATTTTCCATCTTCAGCTGCTTCTGATTCAACATTTCTTTTCTATGCTTCAGAAATGTGATCTTCTCCTCCTTTCTTTTTCTCGGGGAATTCCCAAGACATATGTCCTATCTTTCCATAGGAATATCATCTTATTTATCCTCCTCTGCCTCTTCCTCTTCCTCGAGGAAAATAATTCCTTCCACCATACTGTCTCCGTCTAGAACTTCCTCCTCTTTGTATGACTGTGGGGTTTTTTAGTTTCAGCCTTGGGTTTCTGGGACTTGTCACGAACAATTCCCTTACCTCTGTGTGGAATTTTTCCTTTGCCTCGTTGGCTTTATTTTCTGGCCAACTTCTCTTCTGCTTTCAGGGCAGCCTGATAAACATCTTCAACTGTCCTCATAGTCACCATGCTGATTTCATCCTAGATTTCATATCTCAGGCCATTAATGTATCTGACGATATTTTCTTCATCACTTTCATGATGTTCAACTCTAATGTTCATCTTATAAAACTCTTTTGTGTACTCTTTCACTGTCAGGCCCTTCTATCTTAGGTTCTGTAGTCTCATGAACATATTTATTTGATAATCCTTGGGTATGAATTTAGCCTTTAGCTTGGCTACCATTCTGTCCCAGCTTTTAATTTTTTGTTTGACTTTTCTTTTTTTGTCAGCCTACAGTTCATCCCACCATAGTTTTGCATGTCCCTTTAACATTGTGATTGCATGTTTTACCTTCTTCTCATCATCAACCTCTTCATAGTCAAAGTATTTGTCTAAGGCTCTTATCCAGTCCAACAACTCTTTCACATCCAAATTACCCTCATACATTGGGATTTCCATTTTTTCTCTAGCTCCCATTTTTACAACAACTCTCAGCAAGCATTCTTCTGCATCATCTTCTCCTGCAACTCCTTCAACTTATACTTCTTCACTTTCGGCCTCACTAATGTCACCTGCATCTGGCGCTCGTCTTTATGCAGTTTCCATGGTATCTAGCCTTGCACGAAGTTTCCTCATTTCCTCCGCCATTGTAGATTCGCTACGAGTCTGTCCCTATGTCTTCTTGGTGGAATGATGCTAATATTTCTTAACACAAAGATTAACTTATGTCTTTGATACCACTTGACGCAAACCCCTTGCCTTTCCTAGGATTTGCGTGACCTCCCGGTCAAGGATCGATCAATAAGGGAGTTGAATCGACTCTTAGGGTCTCTGTTGATCCCCAAAACAGTTTTACATAGGCCCCTATTAGTTCTCGGTGCAGGTTTCCAAATACCCTTGAGTGCTCTCCCCTGGCGCTTTTCTTCTTAAAATAAAAATAAAAATTTTCAGGTGCTATCTCCCTCTATTAATCCCTTTTCCCTCATATGACCACGGGTTGTGACCCGAGGCTTAACCCAAAAGGTTTTAAGCCTTCGGGCTTCGGGACTGTTGGCACCCAAAACTACTCCGATCTCCCGAAGTACCCTGTGGCTGAAGTTATGGATCAGGCACCACATATCCCCCCCTTTGGGATAGATGGTCAATGGTGTCTTGAACTTCGACCCTCAGTCACCTCGACGCTATCCTCCTTATTTTCGAAGTCTCAAACATCCGAATACACAGATCTCCACCACGTGTCCACCCTGGGTCCAATGGTTCAGATTCACCCTTACACTTTGGGCTTCTGGACTTTGATGGAATGGCCCTTTGATCCTCGCAATTCTTCCAGAGATCTAGTCTTCCGAACCTCCTAATCTGTCGACACATGTCTTGGACAATTGGATGGTCATGATTTGTTCGTCTCTTCGGGACTTCGGCTATCCCGACTCCCTGTACACCTTTAAACCTCCAAATAGGCAAAGTTCCGAAGCTCTTGAGCGTTATCCACCTCGTAAATTCCCCTAGATCTAACAGTCATCAACTCTTCGGGTGATCTCCCACTAGATATCCAACATAGATTTCTTGAAACTCTTTCCTTCAAGGAATTATGGTCGATGGCCCTCCTGAGCTTAACCTCCCAAGGTAGATGAGACCTCTAT
>ML778895.1:347137-363277 GCA_009831015.1 Picea engelmannii
AATATTTATGCTTTTGAAGTGAATGAATAATTTACGTAAGGCAATTATATGTTAATTGAATTATTATTTTGTATTTAATAAAGCTGGGTCACTACACAAGTCCCTTGGTGCAAATTTATGCTGCCAACATCTAACAAGCCTCCTTTCCCTATATTCTTTGAGAAACATCCCCTTTAATATGGAAACTCCTTTTCAAGAGCTTATTTCTCCTTTTATATGACTATAGGGTGTCTCCTTATCCATATCTAAGTCATTGAGAGAGTTCTTTATTGATTGAGTTGATGCTTGAATATTCCCAGAGGAACCCAGACAATTGGCTTCAAGATAGTGCCTAAGGCTGGACAAGGTTGTAATTTACCTTTTCCACTTATTGGTAATAAAAGATCTTGTTTTCCCCCCAATTTTGTCTTCATTGTACATTCATCTATATGCTTACTTTGAATTTGACATATTACATGCACATGTTTATGATCGTATAACTACTTTCATCGCAACCCTAGTCTTGTATCTGTCTTGCAGGTTAATTCCAGTGGAAGATCATGAGTTCTTCAACGAATTGGAGTAGGGATTGACATCAAATGGGAGAACAAGGTGCACCTTCTTTTCTCCTTTCCGTCCCTACCTTCTCCTAAATAAAGTAGTTATTTTCTTTGATTTTTGTGTGTTTGTCGCTGTGGGGAGACGATTATCTCTTTCACTTGGTCTTGCTCTACTGTGATTACTACCCACGATCATAGGGGAAAAATCCTTTAATCAGGGCTTTGGACGCTATGGAAAACCTAGATATTGTTTTATGAATGACGAAGTTAATACAATGAAGAAGAGAGAGGTATGACTCTATTTTTCATGGTTTTCTTAGTTTAGAGTTTCTAGGGTAAATTTATTTGCACTTTGTGTATGTGCCATTATTTACTTTTCATTTTTATCAATAATTTATATGCATTTATTCACTTGTAAAGGTTTAAAACTTACAATTATTCATGTTGAATATGGCCACACATGAACCTTATAGGCATATGTTGTTTTCATTCATACATCCCTACAACGTTTTCAAAAGTATTTCATGTTGTTTGTGAGGTATAATGGTCTTGTTAGTTTTCAGATGGAACCTTGAAAATAGTTCATTTTATATAGTGTGCAATCCCAACTCAAATTGGAATAGAAAATTAAAGTAGAATTAATTTATCTTGTGTGCTTTTAATATTGCATCCTAAATTTTTCCTAATGTATGATTATGTTTCAAATATCATTCAAAATTACGTTTTCAGGAAAGTTACTACCCCACAAATACCATAAAGCTCTATGATATACTCACAAGACCAATACAAATAAAAAATGAAATCAACTTATGAACAAGGTGCATACATTAGTACATTGGTGGAGACCAATTTAATCATTTGAGGAAAATAAACAATATTTTTATCTTTTGTTGTTATGAGTCCTAGAGAGAAACTTATCATCCATTTTGTTTTCCTCATGTAGTGCCCCGATATGATAGGGAAACCATAGGAGGTATCACCCCTTCACATAATACTAAAATACAATAGAGGTGACTATCTGTGTAGAGTTGTAGAATCATTTTTTTTCCATGGAGAACCCACCTCCACTACTTCCACTAAGAAATGCATGAGTCTATCAACAATGATAGTTTTTCTTTCAAGAATTCTTACAAGGTTTCCTAGTAACACTATTTCTTTTTCCACCATATCGATCGAAGGATTTTCCATGAGATCCACAAGTGATATGAGTAAACCTACACAAATATCTCTATTCTTATTCTCTCAAAGAGAAGAAAGAGTATAAAGGGTTTTAGCTGCATATTTTTTCCCTCTCAAGAAACCATTAATAGGAAAATCTTCCTAGGTAGGAATTGCTCCAGAAGCTCCTACTGCAACCTTACAATCTTTTATGAGTGAAAGAATTAAAATGGTACAATTTGGATTTTTTTTTTTTAATCTATTGATGTTTCTGACTTTATCACACGTATAATGGGATCGAGAGCTCCAACATTTGTTATTTCACACTTGTTTTAATATAATGACTAATTCAACAAAACAGTGATTGCATTTTCTTGTGTTAGGGGATCCATAGAATGTAATAATGAAATTAATGGATTTGCAACTGTTAAATTAGCTATCATAATCCTATTTTCCATGTCATTTTTCACATGTAACCTCAATTGTTCCATTGCCTTCCTTTGCAACTCCATTGATGCTGATTTCAAATCTTCTACCAAAATTTTGAAAAAAACCTCTAAGTTTTTAGTTTCAAGTGTCCATGATGTTGTAGTTGTCCTTGATAATATTGATACATGTTGCATGATCCCACTTTATCTATTTTCCTCTAAATGTGTTGAATTCACAAATCTAACTATACACTTTCCTTGAGATCTAGTCTCCTTTAGAGCGAAAACTGGCATGTGGGGACGAAGTCACTACTAGCATCTATAATTCTCTACAAATATAATTGTTATAAGAAGAAAAATCATTCAAATATCGTGACAAGTCTATGTAATAAACCTCATCTACAAGAGAAGAAGAAAATGTGTCCAAGATCACATCACCACTACTAGTGGCAAATGAAAAAATTGATATCCTCATTGGAGTAGACCTTGTTCTCTGTAAGGAAAAAAAACTATAATTATTCTCATATGTTTCTTCTTGTTCACTAAACCAACCTTTTTCTTGAAAATTCTTCTCTATTGTTCCACCAAAAACTCTACTTTCCACTGCTCCAACTTTACCTCCTCTCTCATTAAATTAGGGATGAAGGCTCTAATAGAATTGGGAGTAGGCCTCCCAAAACTATATGAATCACTTTTTCTACCACTATTGTTCTTTCTAAAAAAATTCAAATAGCTATTGGATAGAGAGTTGTTGCAATTAAACTATGAATTATTATATGGATGGTGTTTGGAATGAGGATAAAAAATGAAAAACACCTTGGCATCTTTAAATCTATATGTTACAATACATTAAATCTAAAAAGGGATAAAAAATCAATCACTTTGGATCCTATTGGATTCGCAAGGACATGACCATTACTCAAGAAATTTCCTGGATGACGGTTTGGATGTAGTGGATCTCAAATAGTATTGGGTTAAATATGAATAAAAATGAATGGTTTTTGTTGAATATCAAGTAAACCAAAGAAAGAAAAAATAAGGGCTCCAAAACCAAACTAGATAAGGCTCTTGAAAGTATTAGACATGTCTACTGCCAAAGGTCTAATGTGTTGTAGATAGGTGTAATTAGAGTAGGCCCTATGTGGGTTTCAATGGTTAACAAAGTTACCGACTTAATGAGAAATGTGACCTCAAAACGAGAACTCTAGCCCTTTAAATCCATATTTTTGCATAAAAACATGAAAATCAACCCCCAATAAAAAAGTGGTACTACAAATAACACCATTTTTTCTAAGCGGGTCAAAATTACAACATTTTTCAAGCATGGCCTTCAAAAATCATACATTAGCTCAAAAAAACCTTAAAATCAACACCTAGATAAAAAATGATGTTACCTAAAGAAAAATGTTTTTTTTTTTTCAAAACGTCAAAATTATAGATAATTTGAAATCTTATTATTAATAATTGGTACCATTAAAACTAAAACCTCAAAACCAACCATCAAATTAAAAAGTACTACTACCAGTAGCACCCATGCTAGAAGTGGGGTATTAAAATGACACATTTTTTTTAAAGTGGTAAAAGAAGTCATCACTGCTATAAACAAAATCATAAAATCAACCCTTAAATGCTTACTTTTTAAATCTTAGTTTATCACTCCAATCACAAGATAATACATAATGCCATGAAAATATCACCCTATACTTTAAAAATTCAACATCACTTTTTAATATTTTTTTACTTTTAATAAAAAAAGTAAATACAAATTACATTGAATGAAACATAAATTATTTCTTAAAAGTATTGTTACATTGTCCATATTCAAAACATATGAGCTAAGAAATTTTATTATATTCTGCATAATCAAAACATATAATTCATAAAACATAGAAATGATTCATAACTTCATGTAAGATCATATGTAAGTTAAATTCTCATTTATGGTTACTATACAAACATCATATGGATAAAAAATACATAAAATGTTTCATACACTTATTCAGATTGACTCATGGATTCTTAAATACCATCAGAGTCTACATTGCGTTCATACGAATGATTGGATGACGATGTATATGATCCATACTCTTCTCTATTGTCGATGAATGCACCATCTGAGTCTAAATGCATGCCCAACATTTCACATGTCAAAATCCTTTTAGATATACAAATAGGTTCAACAGACTCCCATCTTGGAGTTATTTCTTGTGGAAACAACTTCTTGATAATATCCGTTGTCCTAGAGTGAAGAGTTCCTCCCTTTTTCAAATTGAAGTCATAAACAAGTATGTAAACATCCTCTAATTTTAAGAGATCGGTGCAACAACGAGTTGTATTTTGACCCTTTATTTTTCTCTTTCTATTGACATGTTTATCAACCACCATCTATGGATTGTACACACCATTGAACGAGTGTGTACCTGTTGCATACCAATGCACTTCAATTGCTATAACATCTTCATTTTATTTGTCAATATTTATAACCTTTTCAATCCAAAATGGATAACCATGTGGATCTTCAGTTGCTAAGACTACAATCACACTACCCTCCTTAATATCAAGTACTGAACCCCTGTAAAGGTCTTCCATGGATTCACGTTGTGCACATGATATTTGAGAACCAATATACATTTCTCTTTCCTCTGCTTGTGTAAACTCAATAACACCTTGAGATTCTTGTTGTTCAACAATGTTTCTTTCTTCAGATTCATTTGGCATATTTTGTGGCCAATGAAATGGAGTCTTAAGAAAAGTATCTTCATTTGTTGAGCTTGAAATTATGTCACTTTGACCATTGAAAAAATACTCCCACCAAACAAAATCAACAACATCAAAGTACTCATATGTATCTTTAATGGACTTTTTAAATTTCTTCTAGGCATTCAAAATAATATACATCTCTATTATGCCTCTGTGCATTATGGATTTCAACAAATGATTTTAATAACAATAACTTTGAAGGAAATATTGGACGATCTGGGAAGAACTTAAAAAATGCTAAACCTGATGAAGGCCCCCATTCTGCAGTAGTTGAATACTTCTTTCCCCATATAAGTGTTTTCCTATCAAATTTTTTGAAACAAAATTGATATTGGAAGATAATGTCATTAAGTTGTTCAACGCATTTTTCTTCACCATGTGATCCCTGAATAAATCTTCGCATGTCAACAATTTCTTCTAATATGTGAAAAACAAGCTCTGGAATGTATGATTTCTTAATACATTAATTTAATGATGGTAGGCTTCCAACATTTTCCCTCTTCAATGTTACTGAAAAATGACTGAACATTTGATCAATATGATCATGAGCATGTCCAACAAGAAGGAAACCAACTTTCACCTTTTGAAAGATTCCTAGTCAAATAACCATGCTTAGATATCCAAACACAATTTAATTTTTGTCTTCATGACTATTGTTGTCTAACTGTAGATATAAAACTTGAGGAATATTTATAGACCAGTGAGTGAGCACATGATGAATTATGGTGATGGTCATATTTGCATCATTATGAATATTTGGAGTTGTGAAGTAAACCCTTGGACACATTTTTCCATTAAAAACCATACAACCAACCAAGTGAAACTGAATGGAATTCTCTTCTTGTAATTTTTTTGGTGTACGAACAAAATGTGGTAGAAGTGTTTTCTTCTAGTCCATGCCATCAATTATCATACCTAAATATTTTTTTAGAGCATCATAACACTTTTTATGATGTTTGTACAACTTTTTCCTTTCACTTGATTGTTGATTCTGACGTTCTTGAAGTGCCTTGGCTATGGAATCTGCACATGACATAAAATGAAAATATTGATAATATGTTTTCATAGTTGATAACTATCCAATTTAAAAAAAAACAAAATAGTAAATACATACCTCTTTCTACCCCTTCAGATTTATCTCTTCTTGATTTAAGAGTAGCACATATATTGCAAATCCTCATTATTGAGTTCTTAGGAATATGAACATTGTTGAATGGTTTCTTCCATATTATTGTAAAATATGCATATGTAATAAAATTACCATTTCCTTCAACACCTTCAACATATTCTTTGAACAAGTTGTAGATTTCTCTCTTTGAGAAATTATCTGGAAGATGTATTGTGTCTCTATATGGCATGCACTCTCCATGTTTGGAAAAGAAGTCACACATCCATGAAAATGTAGTGTTTATTAATTTCCCACTCTCTCGTCCATGATGCACCTTTGAATAAAATTAAGGATCTTTTTCCAACCTTGTTTGGATTCTTGATAGACAAAGATTACAAATTAAATGAATTTTTTTGAAATCCTTTCTACAAAGTAAAATATTCCCATTGTGATAATCATATCCTGTCTTGGTGGATATCATGTATCCCATTAAATATGAATTTTTCATGCTCTTATTCATTGACAATATGTCTTCCTTTTATTCAAGGCATACATGTAGTCCATACTTTTCAAAAAATTATTTTGACAACATTCACTTGAAATCAAATCACTTATGGAAACTAATTTAGTGAGAAATAATTTCCTAGACCTTTTATAGCTAGAATTATTTGGATTGATATAAAAAGGTCTAGTCCTGGTCCTAGACACAATGTTTCTTTGCAATGTCTCCACTATTTCACCATCCTCACTAGAAAGAATTTCCTCATCACTAGAAGGAATATCAAGCAAAACATTGTCAGGAGATCGAACAAGAGAATGCCAATCACTTTGATTTGTTGTAGTTGAATGATTGAGAACATGGTATTCATTCTTAGGTCCATCATCATATTCATTGATAATCTTGTTGATAAGAGGAATACCAAACTCACTAGAAAAATGATCACCATCATGACCAATGTCATTGGATCTTCCATGAAAATATTCACTTGAAGGAAAATCATCATCACCCTTAAGACTATCAATGCCATTAAACTCTTCTTTAACAAGAATGTCTTTATCATCATCAATACCATCATTAGTGGCTCTAAAATATTTGATTGGAGGAAAAACACCATCATCACCATTGGTGCCTTTAAATTGCCCACCTGGAAAAAAATGTCCACCATCGATATAATCATCTTCACTACTTTTAAAATCTCCACTTGAGGGAAATTATTCATCATCCTCATTAGTGCCTTGAAAATCCTCACTTGGAGGAAAATATCCATCATCTTCATCTATACCTTGAAAATGCTCACTTGGAGGAAAATATCCATCATCTTCATCAATACCTTGAAAATGCTCACTTGGAGGAAAATCATCATCAACATTGTTACCTTAAATTCCCCACTTGGGAAAGAGTGTCCACCATTGGCATAATCATCTTCATTTCTTTTAAAATCCCCACTTGAGAAAAATTCTTCATCATCCTCCTTAGTTCGTTGAAAATCTTCACTTGGAGGAAAATCTTCATCAGTACCTTGAAAACCCTCACTTGGAGGATAATCATCATCATTGTTGGGTATGTGTTATATTCTTTGCATGTGTGTGTGTGGGCGCATCAGTTATGACAACTGCGTCTGACGATCCCTTGTAGTAGTGCTCTATTTGTGTCATGTGTGTCAGGCGCTTTCCTATGGGGGTCCCAGGGGGGGAAGGTATGCCCCCCCTGGTTATGCGCAACGTTCGAGGCAATGCCCCAAAATTTCTTTTGGGCAGTTTTTTGCTATTTTTAGCGGTTTTGTAAATTAATCCCAGATTAAGGGATTAGGGTTTTGGTATCTACAGAATACCTAAAAACATTGTATATATATTGTATGGTGAATGGTGAAATTCAATATAATGAATATAAGAAAGGTTTTCCCGGTTGAGGGTTTCCAGTATAAAATCTCTGTGTACTCTGTGTATGAGCCATTGATTAAATTCTGTATTGCTTAAGAATCTATATGCATTGCTTTACTTCACAGGTTTAAAACTTACAATTATCAACATTGTTGCCTTTAAATTCCCCACTCGAGAAAGAGTGTCCACCATTGGCATAATCATATTCACTACTTTTAAAATCCCTAATTGAGGGAAATTGTTCATCATTCTCATTAGTGCCTTGAAAATCCTCACTTAAAAGAAAATGTTCGTCATCCTCATCGGTACCTTGAAAATCCTCACTTGAAGGAAAATCATCATCATCGACATTGTTGCCTTTAAATTCTTCACTCGGAAAAAAGTGTCCACCATTGGCATAATTATCTTCACTACCCCACTTGAGGGAAATTCTTCATCATCCTCATTAGTGCCTTGAAAATCCTCACTTGGAGGAAAATATTCATCATCCTCATAAGTGTCTTGAAAATCCTCACTTGGAGGAAATTCATCATCACCAACATTGCTGCCTTTAAATTGCCCACTCGAGAAATAATGTCAACCATTGGCATAATCATCTTCAATACTTTTAAAATCTCCACTTGAGGGAAATTATTCATCATCCTCATTAGTGCCTTAGAAATCCCCAATTGGAGGAAAATATTCATCAATACCTTGAAAATCCTCACTTGAAGGAAAATTATCATCCCAATCATTCAAATTGTGATCAAAGTCTCCACTTCAACCTACATTTTGATTATTTTCAATATTATTAAACTATTGAACATATTGATCACCATCATATTCCTCCTCTTTATCATTGGTGCCTTCAAAGTCCTCTGATTTAGGACTTTACTAATGAGCATGATGAATAACATTGCTTGCACTTTGATCAAACTTCTGACTAGATGAAAAATATGACACCTCATTTACATTACAAGTATTCCCATCGCATTTGCTAGTCCCAAAAGAAGAGGTATGCAAACAATTTGTTGATGTCTCAGAAATAAAATATTATTTATCTAACGAAGCCATCACTTCTCATTAATAACATAAAATGATACAAATTCTCACCCTCCCAATGACATTCTTATAACTTGCAGAATGGACTTTTTCCTCCAAAATTCCCCCCCAAAATATTCCCTCCAAAATTTCCCCTCAAAAATTCCTCCCCAAAATATTCCCCTCCCCCAATTTTTTCCCTCCATTATTTTCCCTTCAAAATTAAAACCAACTTTTACTCTATTAATTTGTTATTTATTTGTTAATTACACTATTTTTCATGTTTGTTTATTTATCCCACATTCATTAAACTTAGTGATGATCCATATAATATTAGGTATATATGTACACATTCTTCTTATTTTTTATTTATCTTACATTTGTTACACATAACAATAATTTATATTATCTTTGTTATATATACACAATCTTGTTTTATCTTTTTATATTATGTTAGATATTGAGAAAAATTCATTAAATAGTTTGGAGCAATCTACAAGGGAGAAACATCATGAAGACATTCGAGGAGAATCTAGCATTTCAAAGGTTACTTATTTTTTAAATTCTTACCATTTAACAAAATTTTTTTATAACATCATCTTTGAATCACATGATATTTTTTCATGCGAAAATTATAAAAAACTGTAAACTTTTTTAGATGTTTTCTAATTTTTTTCTAAAGAAATCACATTTTTTTTTTTTAAATTAAACATTTTTCAATGAAATTTTAACAAAATTATTATGATTTTTTGGAAAAAAAGAAAAAGAAAAATTGGGTGTACTTTTTATAAAATTTTTTATAGTTTTTAATAATTTTTTTATAGTTTTGGCCCATGGTGGTTAGTGGGCGGGATTCCCCTCCACGCAGGACCATGACTTGGCCTACGGGGGCGCTCGGGGCGATGTCGGGCATCGACCCAAACCCCCCGCGAACAAGTCATAGTCCCATGAGACACGAGACTGTGAATTGGACATGAGGGGTATGGGGGTATACCCAACATCGCCCCAGCCCCCATAGGCCAAGATTTGGTCTCGACATCACCCCATTAACCCCATGTGTCAATTTTTTTTTTTAAGTTGAATTTTTGTGGTCTATATTTTTTTTTAAATTTATTATAATGTAAACATGATGCAGGAGCATCGTAACCCCCCCAAGTCAAAGTGAACACTCTTGAACCTTCTAGAAGACAACATGGCCATAAGGATGATATTTCCTTGAATTTATTGAGTTTTTTAGTTATTTGTTGTGATATTTCTTTATCTCGAGGGATTATGAATGATCTTAGGAATTATATCGGATCCTTTCAGTGATCCGATCCTTATTGTGTTTGATTGGTTTAAATTGTAACCTTTGGGCGTTTGTAATAGAGGTTGGTACAATGTAAACCTAGCCATGAGGGAAGCCTGGCCGATAAAGGCCATGATGTGTAATTCAAGCTCGATTAATGGAAAGCCTGTATTATTTGTGTAACCTTGTCTTCATATGTGTGTTTAAAATCCGATTTTATAATCCATGGTCGAGTGAGTGTATGAGAGAGACCATGGACGATAGAGAAAGAGTTGGAGGTTTGGTGTCCAACGAGAGCTTGTTATAGGTCGGAAGAGCGTGAGAAATCACTTTCTATCAGAGGAGGAAGATCAATCATCAATCACAAGGTGGATCGACGACGATCCAATTTCTGAATGATATCGTGGAGGAAGTGATATGACCATCCATCAGAGAAGAGAAACAACAATACAGATCTAATTAGGAGGATCAAGATCTATAGTCTGTATTCCATCGGATGTCAAATATCGAAGGTTTCCTACAACATGAAATCATGAACAAGTTCGAGAGTCCAGTGCCTGAGAGTCCGACACATGTGGCATCCTTCGCTGTAATTAGAGTTCGATGATATGATATATGTAGTGGTTGAGGATAAGTTGAGAGGTTTCATATAAGGTTCTGATGGGGTCTACATCCCACACACCTTTGGAAATGACGAACGATGGAGATCAAATATCAGAAGGTGTAGATTGACGGTCCTTATCATGTTGGTTCTCATCCATCGGGTAAGTCTTGAGCAGAGGAGTGTTAAATCTATGAAAGGTATGATTTGGGGAACGTCACATTGACATCAGGGGCCAAGTGGTCCCAAAAAATTTGTGTAGTTTTGATTAAGAATATTCAAAAACTCAAGAAGGAACAATGATATCAATTGTGATTAAATCATGTCTAACACCATTAAAGGAGGCCTGTGTAGGGTCAGATCCATCTGTTTGTTTCAATATTAGATCGACATATGACATTATGTCAACATATCAATCCTTTGATATCAAACTTTGATCAAGTTAATTATATCGATTGTTGGGCTCTAAAGACGTCCTAAAACAACCTTAGTTTTAACATTAATTTATCAACTCGAGGATTCATCTTTTATCTCAAGAACATCAGCAAAGTCTATGCAGATAGCTTAAAGAGGCTAAAATCGTGTAGCTAAAGCAAACCTGAGTTTATCCACAATCAAGTTCCTCAAATGTTCATTTAAAGATTCTAATATTAAGATCTTACTTAACAGAATTGAATCTAACTGCTAACATGCAGTGAATGAAAAGGAACTAGCTAACCTGCTAAATTTATTTAACCTGAAAAACAATGATCGAATTTGAGTAAAGACTTGTAGAATTGACTATTAACTAGGAATTGAATTGCTGAAAAGGAAATAGTGAACTATTCTAATAGAAAGAAACTGCAATTGTAATCCAATTGTAATGGACAATAAACATAACTGAATGGAAAGGAACAACAATTGTAACTTTAACTGAAAGGAAAGACAATTGTAACCTATTCGAAAGGAACAACTAATACGAATCTTAGGTAAAAGGAACAACGCATATGAAAATGTGAGGAACTGTCAAGCAGAAAACTACAGTAATGGAAATTGGAATCAACAATCATTAACACTTGAGAGATATCTATCTTCTGTATGCAAACCGTATGAAATCATTAACACACTTATGCATTCATCTTAACTATTGTGAAAGGGAATTGAATCGTAAAACATAAATCAAACTAATACAATTATAGCCAAAACAATAGCTCCTTTAGACTGGGCCCTTGGTCCTTAGAAGCACTGCTACGAAAAACTCAGTATATAGAAATGGTGAAAACGATCAAATCTTTTATTAACTTCATAGTTGGTACATCATTCACAAAAATGGCTTGTGCAGAGTAACTCTGAGTCTGAATACTTGAATGTAACTCTTATATTGTCTTTTAGGATCTATTATCCTCTATATATACAATAATTTGAGTAAATCAAGCCATCTCGAGGATCGGAAGATCCTCAGGATTGCTTTACTATTATAAAGTTACAATATAGAAAATCGAATAATCTTTAAAACTGTTTTTGTGCCAAAAGTCCTTAACCTCCAATGGCTCATGCATCTTCAAGACATCCTTTTCTATTTCGGTTTTGACAATATTTAACCAATCTTGTAACAAAATCAAACAATTCCAACCGTATTTTAGAATTTATTCATCACGACTTCAATAATATCACTAGAAGACATATTAATCATTTTCTATTCTATTTATCCCTAATTAACAGAAAAGTCACTCAAGATTGTATCACAAACTATGTGAATAAGGAGGATATTTGTACCTTTTTCATAACCCAACATACCCCCCATCTTACCTTCTTGCATGTCCTCATGCAAGATGAGATCTTACATGTAAATTAGTGATGCTGTAAGGAGGGAAAGTTGGTTCACCAGGTCTCCTAAACCCATTACTTCTTTTGAGCTCTTCAAAAGAAGCATCCTCCCTTTTCTTGTTAATTTGATAATCCTTCTGACAACTTTCTGGAGGAAACCAGAAGATAGGGGGATTATAACTACACACAAATCCAAGAAGGTCCTTCCTCCAGGAGCAGTCTAGAATACTTTTCTACTCTGTAGGTAGCTACAAAGAAATTCCTGAACCTGAAGGGCTCCCTAATTTTGAATTCATTGGAGGATGCATCCCATCTCACCTTAACAACAACAAGAGCTTCTTCTTTGAGTTCTCTAAAGTATATGATGCCTGAACAAAGAACTTGTTGATGGATGGGGGATAGAGAATATCTGAGACCCCCCCTTTTCATAAAGGTTCTATGTTGCATAATGGCTGGAAAGGACTTTAAGGTCTCCTCTAATTCAAAGATCCAACTCTGTTTCCCTCTTTATAAAATTCTTGTGAGCCTTGCCCCATCTAACTTGGTTCTTAGTAAAGGATAGAAATGCCTGGAACTGAATGTCTCCAATAAAGGGACCAGGGTTATTTTTCTTGTCATATTCCAAAATGAAATTATGGAAGTACAATTCACATAGAAAATACTGTACCTTTTCTTACTTCTCTCTAAAACATTAAATGAACTCATGGATAGTGGAAAATGTAATCGACTTACCTGATCTGATAGCTTTTACCCTTAACAACAAGTAATCTTCTAGGAAGAATAGGGTATAATTGGTGGCAGGGGCTCTACAATTGATTGCATCAGAGTAAACATCACAAATCTCCTTGATTTGCTCCAAAGCTTTTTCAAATTGACTTTGCATTTTCTTAATCTTTTCTTGGGCTTTGGTGAGATCAACATATGTTTCACTTTCTGTTGCTAACATATCCTTCAGTTGTTTAACAACCTTTTGATGTTCATCCCTAGTGATCATTTCTTCTCTGGATTGAGATAAGGCTTGCTGAGCTTGTGCCAGCTCAGCCTTTAGCCTATCAATAACAACATCCTGTTCCCGAGACTGAGCTGCTCAATATTCTTCTATAGTGCCCATATCGTCTCTGGATTGAGTTAATGCTTTATGATCTTGTATAAGATCTGTTTTCAGTCTATCAAAAATAACATTATGTTCCTGAGATTGGAATGCTACATGTTCTGCCATAGTCATCAATTCATTCCTACTTTGAATCAAGCTTTGTTGGGAGTGTATCAATTCTTCCTCCAATCTCCTAATGGTGGGGTCTTTCTCGAGGGATTAAGGTATTTCTTCTGAGACTAGGGTATCTGTTTGTACCTCAGCATCAACAGTTTCTGAAGGAATTACCTCCTCATTCTGAGCTACTGCATCCCCTACTGTTATCTCTTCATGGTCTGTCTGTGTTCCCATAGAGTTTGTAGTGACTGTTCGTTTAGGAAGAGGGTTTCTTCCCTGCATTCTGGACCTTTTGTTTTTCTTTCTTTGGTGGGCCTTATCTGCTTCTTCTAGCTGCTTCCTCAATTCTTTAATAATTCCTCTGAGTTTTCCAACCTTTAGTTTTAATGCTTTAACTTTTTTAACGTTTCTCTTTAACAACTTGTTTTCCTTTTTCAACTTTCTAATTCTCTTATGGATTTTGCATGCTTTCTGTTTGTGAGGAGTCTCAAGGTATTCCTTATTTTGATCAGCAGGTAGCTGTTCTTCTATTCCTTCCAATTTCTCTGTCTGTTCAAGAGGGCTTCTTGCCTGAGGATGTGGTTCTTCATATGCTGTGTCCTCAGGAAATGACATTTCGATATCAGAGAAATTTTGAGCAGGATTTGAAGAAGAGGCTCGTTCTTGATATCCTTTTGATTTACCTCTGTCAATTGAGGCTCCTAAGCTCCCTAAAACCCGAGCTATTTATTCCTCATAGCTTTTCAAACATTGTTATGTCATATGCTATGATGTTGGCTGGGTTTCTTCTTGACTAATTCCCTGTGAAGTTTGTTCTGTATTCTCAATACCCTAGTCATTTTCCTGTAAGGGCTATTCTATTGTGTTCTGAATTTCTTCAGGGTTTCTTGTTCGTCTGCTTTTCCTCGTTCTCTCAATGGGGGTTTTAGGAGCATCTATTTCTCTTTTTCTCTGTCTCGTTAGTGGCCCTGCTTGTGGGGTTTGAGCCTTTGTCTGCGAGGTCTGAGCTTCTGTCTGTGAGGTTTGAACCTCTGTCATTTGGATAGGGTCTGTCTCGACTTTGGGTTGAGGAAGTGGAACTTCTGTTTGAGTAGTGGTCTCCCCTTCCTGTATCTCTTCAATTTCCTGTGATGGGTTTTCATGGTATAATTCAGGTTGTTCCAGTTACAGAGGTCTATTGGTCCCAGTAAGATCCCCCCATGTTAATTGTGTTTGACTCAGGGCCTTACTTACTATTAGTTTGACTAATCCATGGTGGTTGATAATAGTAATAGGATCCTTGGACTTCTGTGTTCTGAAGACAACCTCATGTAACATGGAATTTAGAAAAAAAGGTAGATTGATTACTAACCTTTGTTTGAGTGCCGCTAGAAATTTGAGGTGGCATGGTCAGATTACATCATATCACCCATCACATGTGATGTATCTCTGAATTACTCCTGCTAGTTCTTTCCATGGTTCACTAAGGGTGCTGGGGTTAAGCCCTTTTCCTTTTTTATCCAATTCCTCGCCAGGGTCTACGAAGGATTCTACAGCTTCTTTGAGCGTTGTGTATCTTCCCGTCCACTGAATGCATGAGTTAGGGAGACCTATAACCTCTGCTATGATTTTCGGAGTAACTGAAATTTGTATATATCGAACCATGGAGGTTTCTCCCTGCAAATTCTGAAATAATTCAAGCGTGATGTTCGTATCATAGCCTTGTAACCGGTTAAAATACTCTATCCACCCCAAGCGTTGTAGAATTTCTCTAGCCTACTTTGTTATCTGTGGTAAAGTAGGTTCCCTGCTCACACTTTGGCCACCCATCGTTCTATGAGAAAATGAGAATGATTATCGTTCCTGGTTATAGACTTGGTTAGACCAACATTGGGGAAAATATTACCAAAAATAGAAAATATCAGAGACGGTGAGTGTATAAAAATGTAGATTTTCCACTTATTACAATCATTACAATCTTATCAGAAAACATGCCAAATGTCCACTCCCATCATTATTGTAGAGGTCGACCTCGATCGTCAGCGTGGGTGAAAGTAATGAGTGTAGGTATTTCTGGTGAGAGGTAATAATTGCACTGCCGCCACCAATGGGGACCAATCATATATAATTTTTTTGAAAAAAACATATTAACGATAATCATTTAAAGGATAGTCTTCTTTCGTCGAAATTCGAATTAATTGTACCTATGCTCAGAAATGTTTTATGGATAAATAAATCAAATAAATTAAACCTGTTCATTTAAAAATATTCCACATATCATAGTGTTGTTACTTTTCCCAAATTTATTAAATATAGCCGAAATGATAGCCCCGTTATTGAGTAAAGGAAATCTAGAGACACA
>ML778895.1:364825-377416 GCA_009831015.1 Picea engelmannii
AGATGATGGTAAAGTCGTAGCTGGTGCCCATTAACCAGAAATGGAGATCCAGACCCATTGATGGTGCTTAAAGTGATCATGCCATTATCATTGAATTCCTTAATTTCATATGGTCCCAGCCATCGTGTCTATAATTTTCCTGGAAAATCGTGAAATTTGGAGTCGTAGAGAAGCGCCCAATCACCCTTCTTGATATGCTTGTCGTGCCAGGCCGCTCTCTGTTGCTGAATAAAAATTGTGCACTCCACAGTAGATAGGCATGCTTCATCCAATTTGTTGATTTGATGAAGGAACTGTTTGTGTGCCGCTGTTAGATCCAGTCCAATTTCCTGGGCCATCCTTAGGGTCTTAATCTCAAACTCGATTGGGAAGATGGGTTCTTTACCATAGACTAGGTGATAAGGAGAGTAGCCAATGGTGTTACGCCATGTTGTATGATAAGCCCATAAGGTATTTGGAAGCTCAGTAGCCCAATTCTGTTGGTTTGTTGAGACAATCTTTTTCAAGATTGCCTCCAGGACCTTATTTGTGCTTTCTACTTGCCCGTTTTCCTGTGGGTGGTATGGAGAAGTAACTATGTGCTTAATATGATAATTTTCTAGGGTGGTGGTGATTCTATGAGATGTAAATTGTGACCCCCCTTCATTTATTACTTCTCTGGGTAGTCCATAGCATACAAATAATTTGAAAAGAAATTTGATGACTACCTCTTCTATTGCATTTGGTAGGGATTCTACCTCTACCCATTTAGTCATGTAGTCTGTAGCAATTAGAATATAGGCCTTCTAATTTGAATTTGGATTCAAGGGGCCAACGAAGTCTAATGCCCATATTTCAAATGGTTCTATAAATATTTGTGCTTTCAAGGGAATTTCATCATCCTGGCCTTGTTTTCCCATCCGTTGACAACTGTCACAGGTCTGGACATATTTCTTTGCATCCTTGAATATTGAGGGCCAATAGCAACCCATCTGTAAAATTTTGTGTCCAGTCCTGCGGTCTGCAAAATTCCCACCATAGGGTTCGTCATGTCGTGCCTTTAGTATGTCGTATATTTCATCATCTCGTACACATCTGCAGATCTGGAGATTAGCTCCTATGTGGAAGAGATATCCGCTTATCCAAGCGAATCGTGCACTACACTGAATGATCATTTTTCTTTCCCTTAATGATAGATGTGCCAGTAATATTCCCGCTGCCATATAATTTTCCACATCAGCGTACCAAGGTGGCTTTGTAGTAATGGAAAACATATGCTTATCTAGAAATTGATCTTCAATTGTTAAGGAGTCATCTGTTTTGGGTATGCGGGATAGGAATTCTGCGACAAGATTTTCTCTCCCGGGTCGATCTTTGATGGTGATGTCAAATTCCTGCAAGAGTAATAACCACCGAGTGACCCATCCATTAGTGATCGGTTTATTATCTATATATCTAATAGCAGAATGATCAATATACAGAATAACGGGATAGCCTGTTATATAATGATGAAAAATTATTGATGGCGTGTATAACAACTAAAAATTCTTTTTCTGTTACTGTATAATTAAGTTCAGCTGGAGTAAGATTCTTACTAATGAAATAAATAGTGTAAGGTTTCTTGTCTTGTTCCTGTCCAAGGACGACACCTATGGCAATATCTGATGCATCGGTGGAGATGTGAAATGGTATTTTCCAATTTGGTCCCCTCAACACTGGTGTTGTTGATATCATCTTCTTGAGTCTTGCAAATGCCACATCACACTTGTTAGACCACTGAAACTCCACATTACTAGTCAGAGCATGTAAAGGTGCAGCGGTTCTTGCAAAATATTCCATAAATCTATGATAGTATCCAGAAGCGCCAAGGAAACTACGTACCTCTGTTTGTGTGTGTGGTGCAGGTAGATTAAGAATTACCTCTATTTTTGCTAGATCTACTCTAATTCCATCTGCAGAGATATAATTCCCTAGTACCACACCTTCTGTCATCATCATGTGACATTTTTCATGGCTTAGACATAACCTGGTAGCAATGCATTGTTCCAGTACCTCCTCCAGATTATTCAATGCTTGGTCGAAGTCGTCACCATAAGGAGTGAATTCATCCATGTAGACTTCAAGCCCTTCACTGACCAGGTCACTGAATATGATTAGGATGTCCCTTTGGAATGTGGCTAGAGTGTTACATAGTCTAAAGGGAAATACTCTGTATGCAAAGGTATCCCAGGGGTAGGTGAATGTAGTTTTATCTTGATCTTTTGGGGCGATCTGGATATGATTGTGTAATGATCCCAAGCCAATTTTTTGCTTGGAATCACTAACTAGAAATGATGTATTTGATGTGCAGGTGGCTATTGAAGTTGTTCCATTTATTTAATGGTGTTTATACAAGGTTCATCCAATACATGTAAGATCATAACACACTCAAGATATAGAAAACACAAGCATAGATCTGACCTTTATTATAAGAAGCATGAATAAGATACAATAGAGAGAAGATCTGGAATAATCCTCAGATGGCTCCAATAGATAATAGATATGAGCTGCTACAAAATGCTCCCGCTAATACAAAATTTTTCTCCAAATACCAATACAAGTAGATCTGAGTCATATGGATACCAAACTCCTCAAGTTGGAGGATGCTACGCTCTAGTAGAAGGATGAAACCCTCAATAATTCAACCCAACTGAAGGAAGACTCCAAATGAGCCCAAACTCTACTAATTGATAGATCAGGGTGATAAGATCCCCCTCCTGAAGTCTCAGGCCGAAATGCTAAGGGTAACCCTTCCAAATGCTGAATCCTCTAATGAAACTGCGCCCTCCTGGATGCCTGGAACCCTAGATAACTAAAACCTGATGAAGAAGGCCTCCAAATGCTCTGAAAATCTCCAGGAATATAGATCAGGCTATTGAAACCCAGTAGGAGAAGTTTCAGGTCCAGATTCTAGGTAGAACTCCCTAGATCTGAGAAACACTGAATCACAGGACGTCCTCCTTGCCTCAAATCCATCCCAATTTGTAGCTAAAGATATGATGATGAAAACTCTTCAAGGAAACCCTCAAAGTGATGGTTGAGAACCTGCAAGTAAAACCCAAGTGTTGGAATGCTGAAAGCCCCTCCTGATCAGCGAGATTGAACTCTCCTTTAGATAATGATGCACCCTTGCTGGAAACTCCTGAATAGTACGACCTTGCTGCTATTCTAAATCGATAGGTGGATATGTGATGAGTGTGGAATGGTGTGGGTGGAGTCTTTCATCCCCAAGACCAATATTTGGAACAAGGTGAGTGGGTCTTTCACCACTGAGTTGCTCACAAGTGTTTGTAACAACAAAACCCCCAAATTGTATGCTTAATAACAATAACAAGCTAATACCAAAATCCAGAATGAATCATAGGTGCGCCCCAACCTTCTATTTATACTTTTTCTTCTATTTCTCTGATGAGTTAGATTAACTCCCAGGGTTAACTCTTTCAGTGCTTCTATTCTTTCATTGAGTTATATTTTACTCCTTTTTACCTTTTCCTCAAGTCAACTTAAGAATATAACCTTAGTCTAGTTGACCTTTCCCGTTAGTGTGAGACTATGGCCTAGCGAGGATGCCTAGGCCACTGAGTCTCCTCAATACCTCTTCATCAAGAGGTGGGGGACATTACAGTCTCCCCTACTAGAAATTGCTTGTCCTCAAGCAATTCCAAACCTGTTTCTCTCACCACTTGTTCATTTTCCCATGTGGCATCCTCAATGGGTAGATCCTTCCATCTGATCAGGTACTCCTTGATGCTTCTGTTCCCGAGCCTCTTCTCTCGGACCTCCAATATCTCCTCTGGAATCAAAACAAGCTGTCCTTCTTCATCCATGGGAGGTAATACCTCAATGGGTGTGAAGTGTTGGCCTATGGCTTTCTTAAGGCATGAGACATGGAAGATGTTGTGTATTCTGCTACCCCGTGGAAGCTCCAGCTCATAAGCTACAACCCCTATCTTCCTGCTGACTTTGTAGGGCCCAAAGAAATGTGGTTGCAGCTTCTCTTCTCTGCTTATTTTTATGGAAGCCTGCCTGTGTGGTTGGAGCCTTATATAGACCAAGTCACCAACCTCAAAAGTATGATCAACTCTATGCTTGTCTGCTTGGACCTTTTGCTGGTGTTGTGCTTTCTGTAGATGATCCTTCAGCTCCCTAAGAATGTCTTGACTCTGCTGTATCCAATCCTGCACCATGGGCACCCGACTTTCACCGAAAGAAATCTCCACAAAAGATAAAGGATCATAGCTATACAAGGCCCTGAACGGTGACATGCCTATGGACATATGCTGGGTGGTGTTGTAGCAATACTCTCCCAAGTCCAATCATCTGGTCCATGCTTTCTGTTGCCCTGCCACATAATTTCTGAGGTAGCCTTCCACCCACTTGTTGAATATCTCGGTCTGTCCACCCATCTGAGGATGATAGCTGGTACTAGGGGTCAAGGCTGTACCAACCAATCTGAATAACCCCTGCCAAAATATAGTCATGAACCTGCTATCCTTGTCACTGACAATGGTCTTGGGTAGGCCGTGCAACCTGAAAATCTCCCTAAAAAGCAATTCAGCCACCTGTGCTGCACTGAAGTTGGTAGCTATGGCAAAGAAGTGTGCAAAATTCGTCAACTTGTCCACTACTACAAAAATGAAGTCCTTCCCTTGCATCTTTGGCAACCCGGTGATGAAATCCATGAATATGCTTTCCCACTTGTGCTTTGGAATGGGTAAGGGTTGTAGTAGTCCTGCTGGGTGTGTGTGCTCATCCTTGTTCTCCTGACATGTAGTACACTTTTTGACATGCTTTATCACATCCTCCTTGAGGCCCTTCCATGTGAACCTTTCCCTCACCTGCATGTACATCTTGCTGATCCCCTGGTGTCCCGCCATCAGTGAGTCATGGTACGCTTGCAAAACCTTGGCCTTGAAGGCCTATCCAAGAACCAAAAAGATTTGGTCCTTGTAGTAGATGAGGTCATTTATAACCCTAAAATTATCATCTTGTACCTGCCCATCCAACAGTTGACACGCGAACTGATCCTTTGCATACTCCATCACCAGATGGTCTTTCCAGTTAATTGATACACTTGTCATGGCAAAGATGGATGGCCTCTTGGATAATGCATCAACCATCACATTGTTCTTCCCTTTGACAAATTCAATGTCAAAGTCGTAAGCCCGTATTCTGCTTACCCATTTCTGTTGTCTCTCATTCAAGTCCTTCTGCTCCAATAGGTATTTGAGATTGTTATGATATGACTTGACCACAAACCGTGCACTTACCAAGTATTGCCGAAATTTGGCTAGTGCATGCATGATAGCCAACATTTCTTTGTCATAAATGCTGTAGAGTAGCTCGGGACCCCTGAGTTTTTGATTTTCATAGGCAAGAGGATGCCTATTCTGCATTAGTACAACCCCTATCCCTTCTCTCGAGTCATCACACTCCAAGGTAAAAGGTAGGCTGAAATCTAGAAGGGCCAGGACTGGGTACACACTCATTACCTTCTTCATCTTGTCCATCATCATTTGAGCCTCCTCATTCCACTTGAAGGCTCCTTTCTTAGTCAAATCAGTCAAGGGTGCACACAACTGAGAAAATCCCTTGAAAAATTTCCTGTAGTACGTGCACATGCCCATAAATCCTCTCAATTCTGTGAGTGTCTTAGGAGTAGGCCATTCCATGATGGCTTGTATTTTCTCCTGATGTACCTGTACCCCTTTTTCTCCAATGATGTGCCCCAAGTAAAGCACCTCTGTCATTCCAAACTCACATTTGGACTCCTTAGCGTATAGTGATTGTTCCTCCATGATTGAAAGAATCTGATCCACATGTCTGAGATGCTCCTCCCACGTCTTGCTGTAAATGAGCAAGTCATCAAAAAATACCAGCAAGTGCTTCCTCAACTTCCTGTTGAACACATCGTTCATACAAGATTGGAACGTAGCTGGGGCATTGGTTAACCCAAAGGGCATCACCAAAAACTCATAGTGGCTGTAATGAAATCTGAAAGCTGTTTTTGAGATGTCCTCCTCCCTCATCTTGATCTGATGATAACCAGAACGAAGGTCAATCTTTGTGAAGTAGACAGATCCATGCAACTTGTCTAGTAGCTCATCAATCCTTGGTATCGGGTACCTATTTTTGATGGTCTTTTTATTCAAGGCCCTAAATTCAATGCACATCCTCATAGTGCCATCTTTCTTCTTCACCAACACTACTGATGAAGCAAAAGGGATAGTGCTTGGTTTGATGTGCCCCATGTCCAAAAGTTCCTTGATGGCCTTTTCTATCTCATCTTTGTACTTCTTTGGATGTCTGTATGGTGTGGTAATGACTGGTTTGGCTCCTTCCTCTAGCTCAATAATGTGCTCAAACCCCTTGTCTGGTAGTACCCCTGGGGGAATCGATCCAAACACCTTGTGGTGCTTGTCAAGGATTTCTTTGATCTCTGGGGTGTAGTGAACCTTGCCCTGCTCATCCATACATGCTGAGATCCTGCATTCTGCTGCGTACACTATATCATCTCTTCGGAAGATGGCCTCCATCCTCTTAGCTGTGACCACCTTTGCAACATTCCCTGTCATGCCCCGAAGCACTATATTTCATCCACCCTCCTCTGTGAATGACATCTCCATTGTTTTGTAGTTGGTGGTGATAGGTCCCAACATGCTTAGCCACTGAACACCAAGGATGATGTTGGTATCAGGAAGGTCCATAACATAGACGTCCTGTACTAGATCATGCCTACCTAAGGTAAGCTTCATGCCAGGGATGTATTTGTCACAAGGCATAGTGCTTCTGCTACCTCCACCTTGAACCCTTCAAAATCTACTGTGGGTATGTGCCTCCTTTTCAACAATGCTGAATCAATGAAGTTATGAGAGGCTCCCCCATCAATAAGAACCAATACCTTCTGTCCCTGCAAGACTCCCCTCATCCAGAAGGTGTTATACTTGGGCACTCCACTAATAGATGATAAGGTAGCCATACAGTCCTGTCCTACCTGTCCCATGATCTCTTCCTCTATTGCCTCAATATTTTCAGCCTCAATGTTCTGTATCTGTCTGATCTCCTCCTCCTCCTCATTGTCAGAAGTGACCTCTATGTAGTGCACTTGGCCACAACCCATGCATTTATGTGTTGGGTTCCATGGTTCTTTGCAAGTGAATCAAAGTTGCTTCCTTCTCAGCTCCCTTCTGATGTTCTCGTCCACTCTACCTCGACCCCTGTCAAAACCCCTTGGGTCACGTCCTCCCTGGTTCATTGGAGGCCTTGGATCTCTTCCTCCATGGTTAAGATGTGGTCTGGGTATAAATTTTGTCTTAGCAACTGGTCCCAGATCCCTTGTCTTCCAGATAGCATCCTGTAAGTTGGTAGGCTTGAAAGCCTTTACCCAACCCTTCAAGGGTTCCATCAACCCCTCAGTGAAGAGCATCATGAGCCTGGTCAGGGACATATCTTGCACCATTACTACCAACCTCTGAAATTAATCAATATATGCCTCAACCGTACCTATTTTCTTGAGTTGTGTGAGATCCCTGAAATGTAGCTCAGGATCTCCCTGATCAAACCTATCAATGAGCCTGTAAGTGAATTCTATGTAGGACACTATCTGATTGTGGCCTAGTGTGGTGAGTCCATGATACCACCAATCATGAGCCTTGCCATCCAAGTACATAGTGGAAAACTTGATGGCTTCCATCTCCCTCATGGGGTTAAGTTGTAGATAGGTATCCAGCTTTTGTACCCATGCCTGCGATGTCATCTTGGTCGTACCATCAAAATATGGGATCTCTATCTTCCCTGCTCTTCGTTCAAACTCAAAACTACTCCTGTGGTTTGGCCTAGGCTTATTTCTGAACTTGAGTTGGCAATATTGATCCAGGGACATCTGCCTTTGAATCACCATATCCAACCCGTAGTATTCCTTAGTACATCGTGCCATCTGCTAAATGAAATCGTCCACCTCTTCCTATTGCCCTTGTTCATTTGTGAACATAGGCATGTATGGCCAAGGGTTAGCCTTGCTACCCAAGTGCCCATAAGACGTGCCACCTCCATGGATTCCTTCAGATCTAGGGGCTCTCTCCAGATTATATCTGATCTCACCATGGGATCCACCAGATCCATCGGCTTCTTTTCTCCCATACGTCTCAGGGTCTTTCCCCTTATGAGTCATCTACATCAATAGCTTGGTTATTATTGTCTGGTTCTCATCAATTTTTTTTCAGATTTCCATCTACCTTCTTTAAGGTCTCCGTGATCTCAACCTGTTCCCTTCAATTTGTCTCCTGGCTCTCCTACAAATGATGGACTAATTTGCTTTCTGTGAGATTCAGGGTCTTATGGAATTCAACTGCCAAGTAGGCCAAGCCTTGTGGCTCACGGTCATCTACTGAACCCTCCATTTCGGCTTCTGTTTCACTGGCTTGTTTCTTCCTTCTACCCATAAATATCCCACTGTACCTCTGCATGCGCTAATCCCTCCACATGTTCGGAGGATCAGAGCTCTGATACCACTGTAATGATCCCAAGCCATTTTTTTGCTTGGAATCACTAACTACCACTGATGTATTTGATGTGCAGGTGGCTATTGAAGTTGTTCTGGTTATTTAATGGTGTTTATACAAGGTTCATCCAATACATGTAAGATCATAACACACTCAAGATATAGAAAAAACAAGCATATATCTGACCTTTATTATAAGAAGCATGAATCAGATACAATAGAGATCAGATCTGGAATAATCCTCAGATGGATCCAATAGATAATAGATATGAGCTTCTACAAAATGCTCCCGCTAATACAAAAGTTGCCTCCAAATGCTGGATAAGAAGTGAAGACCAATACAAGTAGATCTGAGCCGTATGGATACCAAACTCCTCAAGCTGGAGGATGCCACAATCTAGTAGAAGGATGAAACCCTCAATAATTTGGCCCAACTGAAGGAAGACTCCAAATGATCCCAAAATATGCCAACTGATAGATCAGGGTGATAAGATCCCCCTCTTGAAGTCTCAGGCCGAAATGCTAAGGCTAACCCCTCCAAATGATAAATCCTCTAATGAAACTGTGCCCTCCTGGATGCTTGGAACCCTAGATAACTCGGCCTTGATGAAGAAGGCCTCCAAATGCTCTGAAACTCTCTAGGAATATAGATCGGGCTATGGAAACCCCATAGGAGAAATTTCAGGTCCAGATTCTAGGTAGAACTCCCTATATCTGAGCAACATTGAAACATAGGACGTCCTCCTTGCCTCAAAGCCATCCCAATCTGTAGCTGAAGATCTAATGATGATAAATCTTCAAGGAAACCCTCAAAGTGATGGTTGAGAACCTGCAAGTAAAACCCAAGTGTCAGAATTCCCAAAGGCCCTCCTGATCAACTGGATAAAACTCTCCTTTAGATAATGATGCACCCTTGCTGGAAACTCCTGAACAGTACGAACCTGCTGCTATTATGAATCGATAGGTGGATATGTGATGAGTGTGGAATGGTGTGGGTGGAGTCTTTCATCCCCGAGACCAAGATTTGGAACAAGGTGACTGGGTCTTTCACCACTGAGTTGCTCACAAGGGTTTGTAACAACAAAACCCCCAAACTGTATGCTCAAGAGCAATAAAAAGATAATACCAAAATCTAGAATGAATCATAGGTGCGCCCCAACCTTCTATTTATACTTTTTCTTCTATTTCTCTGTTGAGTTAGATTAACTCCCAGGGTTAACTCTTTCAATGCTTCTATTCTTTCATTGAGTTATCTTTTACTCCTTTTTACCTTTTCCTCAAGTCAACTTAAGAATATAACCTTAGTCTAGTTGACCTTTCCCCTTAGTGTGAGACTATGGCCTAGCGAGGATGCCTAGGCCACTGAGTCTCCTCAATACCTCTTCATCAAGAGGTGGGGGACATTACAGATTGTATCCAGTAAAATGGTCTAGAAAATAAAACAATTTCTTTCCCGCCAGAGTATCTAGGACCTGATCAATGAAAGGTAAGGGGAAATGATCCTTTTGAGTGTCTTTGTTAAGTTCCCTGTAGTCAACACAGATCCTCCATTTCCCATTTTTCTTTGGGACGATCTCTAATGGGGAAAGCCACCGACTATCTGAGATAGGGTATATAAAATMTACATCCAAAATATTGTGTAATTCTTCCTTAACAATATCCCTRAKATGGGGATTCAGTCTTCTCTGCGACTGTCGGATAGGTCGAGCATMTTTTTCAATATAAATGTGGTGTGTACAGAGTTGCTGATCAATACCTTTGATATCAAAATACTSCCATGCAAAATCTTGCTGGTATTTGGAGAGGACTTGAATTATATTTTGTTGTTGTTGTTCATCTAGATTGGAATTGATGTTCAGAGAGCTCCTTGGTGAAATCTCGATGGATTTGCTGTTATGAACATCTGTAGTTGGAATTTGTTGTTCCATTAAATATTCCAGTGGGTCTTCCTGTGCTTCATAGTCTAGAACATCTTGGAGAATTTGGTAGGTTGGGTTACTCACGGTGGCTGGGTTATTAATATACCCGCTGATTACGTCATCCTCTAGCTGGTTTTTAAGTCTGAGGGCTTCTTCCAGTGTGAGAGGGTCTCGTAAATCCTTTTCTGGATATCGTGGTGGTGGAAATTGTGGATATACAAAAGTTGGTCTTAGCTTGGCAGGAGGATATAAGATGAGATTCTTTATGACACCTCCTCTATCAATTGTCATATTACCTGTTCGAAATCCTATGTAGGCATCTGTGGTTGCGAGCCATGGTCTACCCAGTATCAATGGATGCCCTTCAAGTCCACTTCTTGGGTTGATGATGAGAAAATCCATCGGATATTCCCAAGAGTCGACGAAGATGGCTATATCATGTAATGTGCCAACTGGTCGAACCACCGATCGATCTTCTAATTGTAACATAATTGCGGTGGGTTCAAAGGAGTCATAACCTAGGGTATTGCAAGTTTCAATAGTCAGGATGTTGATGGGCGCTCCCAAATCAAGTAGTGTATTTGGAAAAGAAAAGCCCTGAATCTGAACTGTTACTATGGGATTCCCTGGATCTGCATATTTGATTGGTTCTTGTCTACCAAGAATTAGATCAGACAAGGCTCCTACTACATGAACCGTCGATGATGAATTTTTGATCTTCCTAACATGCTTCATTCCACATAGTTCATTGATTGTTTTCGCGTAAATTGGAATATCTTGTAGTGCCTACAGGAGTGGAATATTCACATATAAATTCTTGAGTTCCCCTACAATGTCAACATTGGGATATTCAACAGGTTTTTCTATCATCAATCTTTCGGGGAATGGAGGGGAAGGAGTTGAATCCTTATCAGGATCCTGTGATTCGTCCGTGTTTCTCCCCTGCTCGATTTGTTCTGTTATTACCACAGTCGAGGGTGTTATTGTTGGTTTTTTTTCATTCTCCTACTCTTAAGAAACATTATTTTTTTCAGGAGAGATTATACTCCCCGATCTCAACCAGAGTTTGTTGCACCCTACCGAGTTGGTTTCCCCTTCACTGTACTCCATAATTTGGACAAGCTGAGCAGGTCTATTATTAGGATTTGGGTGAGGTTGGGATGGTAATTGGGGGTGCAATTGCGATTGAGGGTTTTGGGGCAGTTGGAGTGGATCTTGCAATGTGGGTTGGGTTTGAGGGGCCATTCCCATGGGTTGATTGTTTATCCCCATGGGGCACTGCCAATTCTGGTTCCAATTTGGGTTTTGGGTAGTTGCATTGGGCCACTATGAAGGGTAGGGGTTATTTGAATTTTGCCAGGGTGAGGTGGGATATTGTGAATTAGGCCAGGTAGAGTTTGCAGTTGGTTGATTCTGCCAGACATGATTTGCAATGGACTGGTTTGGCCAAGTGGGATTTGCAAGTGGGTATTGGTGGGGCTCCCAGTTCTTATTAGTAAACTGCTGGCCCTGCCATGTGTTACCAAAATTTTGCTTCTATTTATACTGTCCAGGAAAGAGAGAGGAAGGGTCTTGTAGTGTATTTGAAGGTTGGTTCTGCCATTGACGACACTGAGCCATCAGATATAACAATAGTTGGTTGATTATGCCAGACAGGATTTACAGTGGACTAGTTTGGCCAAGTGGGATTTGCAGGTGACTATTGATGGGGCTGCTAGTTCTGATTAGTAAACTGCTGTCCCTGCCATGCGTTACCATAATTTTGCTGTTGATTATACTATCTAGGAAAGAAAGAGGAAGGGTCTTGTAGTGTATTTGAAGGTCGGTTCTGCCATTGACGACACTGAGCCATCATATATAACGACTCTGTTTCTTCTTCCGCTTCTCTAAAGACATATTTCAGTCTAGGGAGAGATGGGAATTGTTCTGTGTCATGATCCTTGGCGCAGATAGCGCAAACCCGAACCACATCCAAAGGGCAATCCCTTGGACCATGTTTTCTTCTGCATCTATGGAAAAATATGGCCAAAGTCTGTTCTGCTTCTGTTTTTTTTTGTTTGGCCTGAAATACATCCAATTGTGTAGTTAGAGTGCTCAGAATATCTGTTTTGAAATTTTCTAAGAGATTACCAACTTCAGCTCATGTGACACCCC
>ML778895.1:450024-481525 GCA_009831015.1 Picea engelmannii
CTTCAATATTTCTTGCCTCCTTGAGGCATCTCCTCTCTCTAAATACTTATTGATGCTGTAACAAACTAACCCTACATCCATAAGGCTGCAGAAACCCTAACTATTCTAATCCTAACAACTCACAAAATGACCCTATAATTAAACTAAAACTTTTCCCTCATATTCTACTTGCTATAACACACCTTTTGGTAAATTTTTGGGCAAGTTTCATTAGGTAATTTTTCTATAATACATTGTTTTTTAAGGCCATAAGGCTGAAAATTATCTCTAAAGAAGTGTTTCATAACAACCTTGTTTGACTGCTCAAGTTTCATACTATATTGTGCAAGCTAGACTAGTCATTGTTGCTTTACTTGTTGCATGTTTAACCGAGCTTGTAGCAGCTTTAATTGCAACCTCTATTATCATTATATTGCTCATAGCTAACATTATTTTATTTCTTCAAAGTAGGGAGAGAAAGCTTAAATTGCTTGTCCATTATACACTTGGATTTCTTGTGTATTAGAGCACATTCAATGAAGTCTTCATTAAATCAACATGGTATTAGAGAACATTCACTAAAATATTCTAGGACATTGTGTATGGAGAGATTAGTTTCCCATGAGAGGGAGTTATTGTATAATTTTAGTGGGTGTGATTCCCTTACTTCAGTGATTGAAGAGATCCAAAATTGTGAGAGGTTGCGGTGTGTGATGCCCTAAGTTCTCTAGTGATTGGAGTGGTGTATTTGATTTATTTTTCCCAGATAATTTGTTTGAATTTAGTGTGTTTCAAAGTTGTAGGTATGATCAGTGTTGATTTCAAAGAGTGTGAGCATATAGAGGGTGCCTCGAACTTCACACTATAGAAATGTATATTGCAAATGCTATTGGAGGAGGTTGATATTTGGAGTTTTGTGAAGATGAAGGTTATATCTCTTACTGATGTTTCTTTTTTTGTCAAGCATAATTAAAAGTAGGCCAAGGTGATGCAAATAATTTTTTATTTAGTAAAGCACCACTTGATCTCTCACCTCGAAAATATATATCTAAAGAGATGTATGGTTTCATCAGGGTAGGGATGATTTTAAGGATGGATTTTTTTTTTTAAATGTAGAAACCTTGGCGAATCTTACTAATCCTTCATATGCCAACTATAAATGTTTGGCGATATTTATGTACAAATATTCAAATTTATAAGGATTTTATATAGTTTTTATAAAGTTTTGGCAATTTTTAAGGTAAAATAATTTTATCCTATAGAATTTGGGTGAATCATTTTTAAAATAGCGAATATCGTTTTTGCAAAAACCATGGAAAATTAGTCCGTGAGCAAAATTTAGCCCCTAAAATCATCCATGCATTAGGGTGAAGGTAGAGAATGAATATTTGGTGCCCATTTCTTTAAATGGGTTCTTCTCTTCTTAAACCCCATCTATTTGGGGATTTTATGCTCATGAAAATATTCCCACTTTTGAGAATATTTGATATGATTCCATATGGAAGGAGAATAGACTAAAGATTATTTTGATTGGGTTGAAGGATAGTCAAAACATAGTCTTCATCGAGAAAATGAGGAAAGGTGGTAAGAAAGGAGGACCAATGAGGGGCCATAAGGAAGATTTAGTTTCCTTGAACAATGGAATGAAACACTTGAGTCACATAAAGTGATTCAAGTGTCACAAACAAGGCCACTATGATTTTCCATGTCTTAAGAAGAAGGGTAAGAGGAAGCAATAGAAACACCAAAAAAAGTTGTTTACAAGGAGTGAAGAAGATTAAATAGTGCATGAAGAAACTTCAATGTGTCATTGCTTTCTCTGTTCCACTATTGTAGCTTGCCAACTAGTGAATTTCGGCCTCCCAATTGTTCTTTAGTTTTTAGTGGATTTGGAAAATCCCTCAAGGGAAAAACACATCACTTTCTTCTCTGGTTTTATTCTTGCGTGGGCCTTGGCCAAAACAACTTATGGGAGATTATGGAACTCCGTTATGTTGCTCGGTTTGGATTTTATGCCCCCAGACCAAATTGGTCACATGTCCTTGAATGGCTTGAGGAGGCGAGTTTCAACTTGCTATAAAACTCAAACCGAGACTCAGATGGATGAACCGTCAATTGAATTGGATCCAGAGAATAGGGTTTTAGCTACTGGGGCCCCTCCTCTATCATTCCATTGACCGAAAAACCGTTTGTTGGAGTATCTCCGACACTAGGGTTTTTCTCAATGAGACATAGTGCAATTTCTGAAGAGGAAGTCAATTTTCAAGAACACTGTGTCAAGAGTTTGTGGGTTGTGTAGCCATGTGGGACTTGGCCAAATAGACTTTTAGGATCTTATGGAATTCCGTTATTCTTCTTGTTTTGGATTTTATGCCCCTAGACCAAATTGGCCACATGTCCCTGAATGGCTTGAGGAGGTAAGTTGCAAATCATGATAAAACTAAATCGAGACTCGGAAGGATGAACCGTTGGTTGCATTGGATCTGGAGCATCAGGTTTTAGATAGTAAGGCCCCTCCACTATCATTCCTTCCACCAAAAAGCCGTTTGTTGGAGTATCTCTAGCACTAGGGTTTTTGTCAATGAGGCATAGTGCAATTTATGAAGAGGAGGTCGATTTTCAAGAACACCATGTCAGGAATTTGTGGGTAGTTTAGTCACATGCACCTTGGACAAACAAACTTGTGGGAGATTACATAACTATGTTATGCAGCTCGGTTAGGATTTGTATGCCCCCGAACCAAATTTTCCACATGTCCTTGAATGGCTTGAGGAGTCAAGTTACAACTCGCGATAAAAATCAAACAGAGACTCAGGTGGATGAACCGTCATTTGCATTGGATCCAAAGCAACTAATTTCATCTAGTGGGGCCCCTATGATATCATTCAATCAACCGAAAAACCATTTTTTTGAGTATCTCCAACACTAGGTTTTGCTCAGAGCTTATTACATATGTTTGACAATTTAACAACTTGTTAGACTAGACATGGTATGGAAAGTGAAGGAATGGAAAGGAAAGGAAAGTGAAGGAATGGAAAGGCAAGGAAAGTGAAGGCATGGCATGAAAAGGCATGGAAAGTGAAGGCAAGGAATAACATGGCATGGAATGACTAGTGAAGGCATGACATGACAAGGCATGGAAAGGTAAGGCATGGAAAGGAAAGTGAAGGGAAGGCAAGACAAGGCATGGAAAGTGAAGGCATGGAATGGAATTACAAGGCATGGCATGGCATGTCAAGGCAAGACATGCAAAGGCAAGTGAAGGCATGACATGGCAAGGTATGAAAAGGAAAGGCATGGCAAGGCAAGTGAAGGAAAGGAAAGGGAAGGCAAGGAAAGACAAGGAAAGTGAATTCAAGACAAGGAAAGGCAAGGAAAAACAAGTGAAGGAAAGGCAAGGCATGGAAAGTGAAGGAAATGAATGGCAAGGCATGGAAAGTGAAGGCGAGGAATGACAAGGCAAGAAAACCAGAGAAGCAAGTGATGTGTTTTTGCACCGACAAGTCAGAAAACATCCATCCAAGAAAGATTCACTCATTCCCTTATTGCTTCACTCTTTCTACCTTTCTACTATTGTATTTTCACCTCTCTAGAATTTTTTGGCTCGTCTCCTTGGCAAGAAAAGGCATGGAAAGTGAAGGAAAGGCAAGGTAAGACATGACAAGTGAAGGCATAACATGTCATGGAAAGGCATGGCATGATAAGGAATGACATGGCATGGAAAAGCAAGACATGGCAAGGCAAGTGAAGGCATGACATGGAAATGAATGACAATGCAAGGCATGGAAAGGCAAGTGAAGGCAAGGAAAGGAAAGGCATGACAAGATAAGGAAAGGGAAGGCAAGTGAAGGAAAGACAAGGAAAGGAAAGGAAAGTGGAGGAAAGGAAAGGCATGGAAAGTGAAGGAAAGGAATGCCAAGGCATGGAAAATGAAGGAAAGGAAAGACATGGAAAGTGAAGGAAAGGAATGGAAAGGCATGACAAGTGAAGGAAATTAATGGCAAGGAAAGAAAACTATATAAGCAAGTGATGTGTTTTTGTACCGAAATATGTTGCACCAACAAGTCAGAAAACATCCATCCAAGCAAGATACACTCATTACCTTATTGCTTCACTCTTGCTACTTTTCTACTATTATATTTTCACCTCTTGAGTGTTTTTTGGCTTGTCTGAGGCTTCACGAGACTTCCCCAAGTTAAAACACATCACTAGCTCATTTTTTCTCTTCTGAAACATTCAACTGTAGTCCTAGTGAGGAAATTTAATTTTGAGCAGTCCCCTCCATCTCTACTCATTTAAATTTTTTATGTTGTGTTGCACAAAAATGCCTTGCAAGACTAGTGACTTCACTGAAAGCTTGTTACTGCTTATTGACGGTCCATTGATTCATACATTGCTTGAGAATTCCCAAGCTTTGTTCTTTTCCCGCACAAATCTTTTAAATGACTCTTATCAATTCACATGTGACCCATGTTGTATCGATTTAATACACATTGTGTGGAAGCTTCTTGGAAAAACCACAACTACTGGGATGTGCAATCAACATTATAACTAATTTATAATCATTGGAGAAGTTATTCAATGAATCAAATCCTATGTTTAACCTCTAGAAATATCATTTTCTACATAAAGCATTTGTTTGCAAATGCATTAAAAGAACATGTACGCAGAGGTGATAAGTAAAGAAAATGATATCTTATTGACAATGAATGCAATCTAGATCTATGAAGATTGTTATGGAAGAAGGATGGAACATTTCATTGGTTCTTGTTTTCATGTATTTATTTCTTTATATTTTCTATACAATGTTTTTATTGGAAACATCTCTTGTGTCACCCCTTTTGATTTTGGTCCCTTCCTTCCCTTGTTACTCTTAAAGTTTTACTTGGTTTCCCAGTTAGTATTATCCTACGATAGGGTGAAGCCAATAGTTTTTCATAGATCTGTATAGTGCCTAAGAAATTCAATTTGCCTTGGGATTTGTGCATAATTGTGACAACTTTTAGGCACACTAGTTCAACTTCTAAGAGGTGTTCTTTTTTTATAGATTGTATTAGATGCTCATGCATGTTGTAGGCATGCATATGCCATCCTTAGGAGTTGAGTTATATTCAATGTTGCTTCTATTTTTGCACGCATGTTCTATTGTTAGATGAGGGGATAGATGCATGTTCTATTGTTAGATGCATGTTCTATTGTTAGTGTAGAATATACTTAACATGGCTTGAAAATCAACATGGTATTAGAGCACATTCACTGAAATCTTCTAGGACATTGTGTATGGAGAGATCAACTTCCCATGAGAGGGAATTATTAGATTATTTTAGTGGTTTTGATTCCCTTACTTCAATGATTGAATATATCCAAAAGTGTGAGACGTTGTAGGGTGTGATACCCTAAGTGATCTAGTGATTGGAGTGGTGTATTTGATTTCTTTTTCCCAACTGATTTGTTTGAATTTAGTGTGTTTCAAAGTTGTAGGTATGATCGATGTTAAATGTTTCCTTCAAAGAGCTCCCTTTCCCATAAAACTCAATAAAATCATGTTAGAAATTAAAAATAAACATGTAATCATGATGTACAACAATAAAGGCTTATGTTAATCACATAAAAGTCTTTCAAAGCCTAATCAATAGGGAGCTAAAATCTATGAGAAAGATATCGGTACCCAAGATTTCCCAAGGAGAAAAATGTTGCACCAACGAGTCAAAAAACATCCATCCAAGAAAGATGCACTCGTTCCCTTATTACTTCACTCTTGCTACTTTTATACTATTGTATTTTCACCTCTCAAACATTTTTTGGCTTGTCTGAGTGTTATCATTGAAATTTCATCCACAAATGGTTACAAGAATTCAGCATCACCAAACAGTTATGATGTCACACATGGACCAATATTACCACAAAATCATTTCCAAAGGGTAAAAAACTATGCAACCAATGATAAAATTAAAGTGCGCTATGACGACACAGGTCGTGCGTGCACATGCGCAAAACATAAATGTAAGAAAAATGCACATGCGCCTGATGCGCGACTGCGGTCGCAAAAATCCGCACACATGTGAGAATGATGCATTTATGAGAGTGGTCGGCTTCCCACCCACTTTTGGTTCAGCTTCCAAGTTGATTTGACACTCAAATTTGGACTGGATTCGACTGGGTGGCTGGTCAAAGACCTAGAAATGCCCTAATTAACCTCTCTACACACTACAAGCTGGTTGCACAATACCTCAAAGAGGTGCTATAAAAAGGCCATGGATGCACTTCATTTTTCAATGAATTTCATTAGCAAAGTTATGTTGCCACTATTCTCTTGAGAAATCCTCTATTCTCATCAAGATTATACTAGCATCATTGCATTGGGCAATCCATCTCACCCCTTGAGTAGATTAGCAAGGAATTCTTTCACCATTTTCATTTTCAAAGTTGTAAGAAGAGCTTATTTGTGGGGGTCCAAGAGCCCTCCCTTGGAGGAAGAAGGGACTCATAGTCCTCTTTCTTCTTGGTGTTTTCTTTCACTAATATCAACCTTACCATTGGTGACATGGGTCTTATTGTTTCTTTTGTCCTTATGTCCCTATGTTCATTAGTTTAGTTGTTGTTTTATTTCTTAGTTTATTTCTTAGTTGTTGTTTTATATTTCTTTATCTAACCCTTTTCCTTATAGTTTTCCTGCTTAGCAAACCCAACTAAGCTTGCAAGCACCTCTATTTTGCTCACTAAGGTGAAAAAAGAGGAGCAACAAATTGGCAACTCCATTGGAGAAAGGTATCAATTTCCTACCCCATTTGGGTTTTTCTAGCTCTTCTTTTGGTTTATTTAACTTGTAGGTGCATTAACCGACCCAAGACGACCTGCTAAACATCCAATTCCAAGTTGAATTGAGAGAATTCCATCTGGATTTTTTCTTCTCGACCGCGTGTCTGTTGTGCGCAGGTTTTTTGGCCCACAGACATGCATCATGCACACATGCGCCTAAGTCATAGTATTGTTCTACGCACCTGCACCCAAGAGCTCGTTTCGGTCTGCACACAGGCGCTCAATGTGCCTCTGTCTACATTGAGACCCGCGCACTTGTGCATAAAACTACAAATTGTAAGGTTTTTTATGATTTGGGGAAGGGCCCTAGGCTTCTTAAAAGTGATTTCATGCATGTTCTAAGCTACACCACACTTAGTTCCCTCTTCATATAAGGGGATTAGTCAAAACACATAGGCTCTTAGGGGGTTTAAAATCATTTTTTCCTCTTTTTGCTTTCATTTTGTCACATGGATGGATTTCTTTGACTAAAAATATAAGTTGGAATCATTTGTAAACACATCTAACTTGCATTGGGACTAGAAGTTGGATAACAATCTCTTAGTATGCTCTTCTCTCATGCCTCCAAGCGACCTTGAGAATCAAAAAAAGATTGTGGGACAATTTCATCTCCCTTAAGAAGATTAAAACATTTAGGAGAGGACAACAACCCTTCTTGGGACTCCTCTTAGTTTATTTTTTCAAACACATCTTAAGATTGTAACGGGCCCATACATGCCCACATGCTACAAAGTTAGGATAGTGTTGAAATTTACTTGCTTAGATTAAATCACTAGGAAAGTTTAAAGGTTTTGTAACGGGCCCATACATGCCCACATGATCACAATCTAGGATAGTTTCAAAGATTTTCTTAGATTAAATCACAATAGGGAGTTAAAGGAATAGTAACAGACCCACATGTCCACATGCTAGCTTCCTAGGGACTTTTGAATTACGCAAGGTTGTACCAAAGGCATTTAGTTAATTAGGTAATCAACACTTGTAAGGACCAAGTGAAGTCCACATGCAGGAAGGTGACACCTAATTCATTAAAAAAATGGCACACTTTCACTCATTCACACATAAAAGTCACTCATCACTCACATAGTTTTCCTCTCGAAACATGGAGGTCAAAGTAAGTTTCCTCCAAAGGGATTCCGAAACACCCCACCCTTTTCTTGACGAAACTATCCACTCCCATTTAATTTCAAACGAGGTTGGTTCACACCCCCAATCTCTCAAACAACCACATCTAAAATATTTCTAAAAAATTCACTAAGTTTTCCTCCACAGGAGGTGCCAAAAGAAATTTTTTAGTCTAGGTAGGATTTTGGGGACAGGCATCCAAATAACTCCCCGTTATCTGGTTCTCACATTGTCAAAACAATAGAAGTTGTCAAATAGGGAACTGCAAATCCTCCAAGTCAAGTGTTCCTAACACCATAAGGCAGGGAGATACCCATGAAGGGTTGAAGGCCGAGGTCCAGTTGTTCTCTGCGTCCCCCCTTGGGGAACCCACCTCTTGGACGGGATCCAGCTCGTGACCCATTTCTTAGGCCGAAAATCTAAATGACGCACTTTGACCGAGGTACCTAGTGACCAAATTTTAGGACATCTACCCGGGTGGCAATTGTGGGTTGCAATTGCACCTTGATCGGATTTTATGTGGCTATTGGGAAATATCGCCAGTTCTTTCGGGATATGCCCCCTTTACCCCTCATTATAACTGATTATTTCATCCTTCACTAGTTTCTCTTTCGGTGATTTCAGACCCCACTGTTGAGTACTATTGGAAGGTCTAGTGCTATTTGAGAGGAAGGACGTTACGTATTTTAGGACACGAGAATTTTCTTTCTTTGATTCCCCCATGCAGAAAAAACCCCCTTATCCACATATATGCTACTTTTACTTTATGTATGATGCACTTCTGATTACATTTTGATTTAGATATATATTGTGCTAAGTTCAAAAAGTTACAACAAAGGCTCTTGCTTATTTATTACTTTCAAACACCATTCGAACGCATTCACTCAGCTAGTTGGACATCATAGGGGACCCACAGAATCCCCATCGTTCCAGATGCTTACTAAACCTCCCTCTTATTTTAGGGGGAGTTCCTAGTCTTGCCAACTCATCAGCACCACCTTCACACACTCCTGTGAGTGCCACTGTTCTAGGATCAGATTTGCTTGTTTCCACATTACTTGGGTCCACTTCCCAAGTCCCTTCGTCCACTCGCTCTCCTTTAAACGGAAGAGGGGGGCCAACTTCCTCTCAAAGGGGAAGTACCAACCCACCTAGTCCCCCTCAAGGGTCAGGTTCATAGAACACTCATACCATGGTTGGAGCTAATCCTCAAACAACACTCTTGATGCCATATTTGGCCTCTCTTAACATACCGGATCTAAGAAAACTCACCAATGATCCTATATTTCACAACCCCACATGGCCTGCAATGCCCACTTACTACCTTCAGACATCCACAAGTTTGAAGGAAAGGCAGGGGATGACCCTGCCAATCATGTCATGACTTACCACCTATGGTGCTCTTCCAACAACATCATGGATGATTCCATCAAACTTAGATTATTTCAATGCACACTCACTAGCCCATCATCCAAATGGTATGTAGATGAAAAATCGGGGTCTCATGCGACTTTCGAGTCCTTGGCCAAAGAATTTTTGACCTTCTTCCAATTACCAATCCACCAAGACAATGTTCTGGAACTACTCTCTAATTTCAAACAAACCTCAGCCACACATATCACTAATCACATTCACGAGTGGCATAGAAGACGTAGTTTGTGCAAAGCAGAAACCACCAAACAACAATGTCTTGACTGGTTTCTTAGATCACTTGTCTCTCTCCTCGGTAAGGATGTAGCTTCCACCTTCCCTCAATCAGAAGAAGAAGTCATCAGTAAGGCTCAACAATACGACCTCATCTATTCACAGTCAGGGTACTTGTACAATGTACTTCCTGATCTCCCAAAACCCTTGCCATTTGGCCAAGACAAACTCAGGATGTCTCACTCAGCAGACAGACTGATTGGTAATACAACTCACCATGGTCCAGAACCCCAACAACCACCAATGTATGGCACACCTCAATATCCGCCGGCATATGGGGGAACCTCTTATTACCCCCCACCCCCTTATCAAAAACCATACCCTGTTGCTATGCCTCCACCCATCATTGGGCTACCACCGACACCCCCCATACACCCACCTATTCAAACAAATTCTGGTACCCCCTCTACCTTAGCTTATAGTACTAGCGAAAGCGCCACGCCATCCTATATACCTTACAGATTGTTACCCCCACAGAATCCGTACTTTCCATTTCCTGGTCCTCCACAACCCATGACTCCCCCACATCCTCACGCTGGGGTGAATTTTGTTCAGTCCTCTCTGGTTCAGCAATATAAAAATTTCGAATAGCTGAATACGACAAATTCGACCCACCCGTCAAATAATGCCAAAAAGAAAGGAAGAAACAGGAACAATAACAACCCAGGGCAAGGCGAGAATAAACCCCAGTAGAACCAACCTACTGGGGGAAACCAGAACCAAGGGAATCAAAACCCTCAAGGGGCCAATAACAACAGGCGTCAAGGGAGAAATAACAATACTATTAAAACCAAATTCCCTTGTGCCCTTTGCGGTGAGTTCGACCATTATAATCATCATTTCCCCCAAATCCTTGATTTTAAATGGCTGAAAGACTCAGGCAGTCTACCACATCCTCCAACACCGCCTGCCCTTCAACAGGCCCCACAACAATATGGGCAACAACCCCACCCAATTGTGATGCAAAACCCCATTCCACACCAAGGTGTGATGAACACCCAACAAGAGATACCGCCTACCCCACCTCAATTGGGACAGTACCTCAATCCAAACAATCTAGTAGATCGTACGATCCTCATCACCAGTGAGGAATAAATCCTTCTGCAAACACGTAATCGTCAATACCATGCACTCGTTGAGTCTCCTCCCATTCCCCAAGAAACAATTCCCGCACCAACGGGACCCTCGTTGGTGATCCCTTTCCCTAATGTAGAAACACCTCTTCGCATCCCTCGCATCCCATTGCACAGGAATGTCCACAACCCATAGGCTAGGGCAGCTCATAATTACAATTTGGTTGATGACTTAGCACAATCCCCAGCTTCCATGTCAGCCTTAGAGGTCCTTCAAACTTGTCCCACTCAGTGGAAATCATTACTTTCCGCCTTGGGGGTAGTCGACCCCGCGGATACTTGCCTCATCACATTTGATCTCGACATTAGAGAACCTCGACTCCCCACTCTAATCACTTTTCAAATCCCAGTGAAAATTCAGAACATTACAGTTCATCGGTGCATCATCGATGAAGGTGCATCCACATGCATTATGTCCAAATCTATATGGTAGAAACTTGGTTCCCCCGAACTCATACAATTTTCCATTACCTTAAGAGCTTATGACGAATGACCATCGTCTCCTGAAGGACTCTTCCAAAACATCCCCGTAGAACTTAGGGGAAAGACGATTCTCATCGACATTGAAGTTATCGACGCCCCACTCGATTATAATATCCTGTTCGGTGGTAGCTACATGTACGCTATGAAGGCAGTTGCCTCTTCCGTCTTTCGAATGATGATGTTCCCCCATAACAGGAAGATCATTACCATTGACCAAGTCTTACATTACGAGCCTAACCCTTCTGCCAACATCGATAACATTCTCCCTCTCATCCACACGAGTCATGACACATACCCACTCATCGAAATGGGTCCCAAAATTTTCAAAGACCCATCATTGTTAGGCACTTACCATGGTGCACCTCCACTCCTTCCTCCTTCCAATCAATTATGCGTCGTGTCCTCCAACAGAACTGACATAGAGGATACCCTTCCACCTCGTGAGGCTTCTATCATATCTGACATCCCACCAGTAGCAGAGCTCCCACCTCACGAGCCTCCTGTGAACTCATCGACCCCACCAGTCCATGATTTCACCTCTCCCCAAGGCCATATCCCAGTTTGGGAGATAGTTCCCCAAGCCATAACTCAAATCCCCTTCTTAGACCCTCCACCAGGCGTACAAGCTTTCCAAGTAGCTGCAACGCTTACCCTCTCTAATATGGTGTTAGCGATTCCAGCTTGTTATTTACATCCACCAGAGATGGTCCCTCGGCCATCCCTTCATCCCCAAATGGAAGGAATCCCAATGACGATTCCCATAATCACTCCCACCATACCATCTACACCGCCACTCACCACCCTCCCTGCCACAGCTGGGGGTGGGAAAAATAAGAAGGAGCCCACAACTCCACTTTCCCCACGCGTCCAACCTCCTTGCTCACTATGTGATAAAGATGGACACTAAACCAACAACTGCCCATCTCTACCAGAGTTACAGAACTTGATTCCACTCAATCAAACTCCATCAACACTCCCCACTGTAGCAAGTACTTCTGCTACCACCCCTCACTCAAGTAGTAAAGGGCTGCGAACCAAATTCGCTTGTGCTATATGTTCAGAATATGGCCATTATACCCACCATTGCCCTGCACTACCATGATTTCGACAGACATTAGCCGTAGTACGCCAAAGATTCTAGAATGAACCCCACCCATCTACATCATCCCTCCCCAAAATCACTGACATCCATTATGTCACAACTTCAGTCAATGAATGTATGAGATGCCCTTGCTCTCTATGTGAATCCTTAGATCATTTTACATACCAATGTCCTATGATCATTGAATACAAGCAACGCCAATTGACCCTAATTCAAACCCCTGCGCCCCCTACAGAATTCATGGTTGACCTTACCTCATCCCTAGAGATTCTTCATATCCTTTCTCCCGAACCTGAGGTACTCCCAATGCCTCCATGGTTCTTGGATGACTTATCCGAGGATTCACCCCCAAATCCCCCCAATTCTCCCATTCATTTCTCTACAGAAATATTACACCCAACTACCACTGGTACTCCTCAGTACTTCGATATTTGGTTTATGTCGAGTGAACCATCGTAATCTCATTGCATCATTCCCCCTACTTCTTCTTCACCCGAAGACAACCACATGACGATAGTCACCAATATCGCTCTTTTAGACCCCTTATATTCCTTCCAATTTCACTGTGACGAGGACATACTCGAGGAACTAAACACTCCTGACTACCCATGGGATGCACTCCACCATCGAGTGCTCTTGTTTCCATAGGAAGCCTCCACGCCTCCTAATCCACACCCCATATATGCAGTCGAAACTGAAAATTTTATCCCATTAGGGCATTTCAAGTGGTTCAACAACCCCATTCCTGCCCCTGATGCATTTGAAGAAGGCAAGATGGACAATATTTCCCCGACCATCAAAATCGATATTTCCATAAAAAATGAAGTCGTCGAGGAAATCATCATAGGTGCCGCTTGCACTCCTCAATAAATCACCACCTATAAAACTCTCTTCCAAGAATATCGAGATATTTTTGCCAGGTCATACACAGAAATGCCTGGTCTTGATCCCTCGATTGTCAAACATCGCATCAACACTTGGCCTGACATTACCCTAGTTCGTCAAAAACAACGACCGCTACACCCATCCAAGGCAACAACCATTAAAGACGAGATCGACAAATTACGCGTGGCTGGGTTCATCTACCCCATCGCCTATACATCATGGGTTTCCAACCCTGTACCCGTTAACAAAAAATAGGGCACCATCCGCGTCTGCACGGACTTTTGTGATCTCCGTCATTCATGTCCCAAATATAACTTTCCAACGCATTTCATTGATCAAATTATCAACGACTACGCATGCCACGAGGCTCTATCCTTCATGGACGGTTTCTCTGGTTATAATCAAATCCAAATCCATCCAGCCGATCAATAAAAAACCATATTCACTACCCCTTGGGGTACTTTTTCATATCGGGGCATGCCTTTTGGCTTAAAGAATGCTGGCGCAACTTTCCAATGGGCTATGACATACATTTTTCACGATCTGGCTCATATCATCCTTGCATACTTGGACGACCTCACAGCTCGATCCAAGAAGCGCACCCAACATCTTGATGATTTACGGATCATCTTCCAACGGTGTCGTAAGTACAATATCCGCTTGAACCCCCTCAAGTGCATGTTTTGCGTCACTGCAAGGCACCTCCTAGGAATTATCATTTCCCAAAGTAGTATTACCATGGACCCCCTCAAAGTCCAAGCCATCACAAAAATTCCACCTCCCCGGAATTTACGTCAACTCCAGAGCCTACAAGGAAAAGCTAACTTTCTACAGTGTTTTGTCCAAGACTACACCACTCGAGCACACTGTTTCCTTCGCTTACTACGCCACGACATCCCAGTTCATTGGGATGAACATGCCCAAAAATCATTTGACGATCTTAAAATGGTGCTCTCCAATGCCCCTTTAATTAGTGCACCCAACTACAATCGCGACTATATCCTCTACATATCAGCATCAACTGCCTCAGTAGCAGGAGTTCTCATTCAAATTGGTGATGATGATCGTGAGCATGTAATTTACTACGTTAGTAAAAACCTCTCAGGGCCACCCTTGAAGTATAAACACGAAGAGAAACTTGCCCTCGCAGTCATCCTCGCAGTCAAAAAACTGCGTCATTACATTCTGCTTCGCACGACTAAGGTCGTAGCAGATTCCAACCCTATGCAATACTTGCTTAGCCGTCGACAAATTAATGGAAAATTTTCCCGATGGATCATCATCCTTCAGGAGTACAATCCTCAATTTTGAACACCCAAGAGAAAGAAATCTCTCATCCTCGCCGAACTTGTCACATCCTTCCCCTCTGACACTACTAGTGCCCCCATCAATACCGACTTCCCCAACGAACATCTCTTTTACATCACTTCGGATGACCCTTGGTACGATGAACTCCTCGTCTACCTCCGAACCCAAAAGTTCGGTAACCATCTCTAATGAGATGATCGTCGTCGTATCCGCCACCAGGCCCCCTGCTATCTCCTCATCGGAGACATCTTATATCGGCGAGGGGTTGACACCATACTTCGTCGATGCTTGACTATTGACGAGGTTGATAGAGTCTTAAATGACTGCCATAACGGTGCATGTGGGGGCCATCTTTCGGGAATGTCCACTGCTTAGAAAATAATCCGAGCAGGTTATTTTTGGCCTACATTGTTTCACGATTGCATTCATGCTGTGAAGCAATGTGATAAATGTCAGCTTTACGCCAACAAAGCACGAGCACCACCTGCTCTTCTTCACCCAGTCATTACTGCCGACCCCTTCTATAAATGGGGCATCGACTTTATGACTTGTAATCCCCCATCCAACAATGGACACAAATACATTGTTGTTGCAGTCGATTACTTCACAAAATGGGCTGAAGCCATGCCCACCTTCAACAATACTGCTGATACCGCAACACATTTTTTCTTTAACTACGTCATATCCTGCTTTGTCATACCACTCCAACTAGTTTCCGATCATGGGAAACACTTCGAGAATGAGATTTTCGTCGAACTCTCATCTCAGTTAGGATTCTCCCATGAGTTTTCCTCACCATATTACCCTCAATCTAACAAACAGGTCGAAGCAGTTAACAAGGTCCTCAAGACCATGTTACAGTGCATGGTTAATAAACATAAGAACAATTGGCATCATATGTTATTTTCCACGCTATGGGCTTACTGTATGGCTGTGAAAACAACCACTGGTTTCACACCATTTCATCTAGTCCATGGGGTTGAGGCCACTCTTCCCATCGAGTGCGAAATTCCCACCTTATGCACCACAATTGAGCTATTACCCGACATTGCTCCAATGGAGTAGCACTTGCTGAACTTAGAGTCCTTGTATGAAGATCGTCGATCTTCATTATAGAACAATGAGGCAGCCAAAAAATGGTCAAAGGCCACCTTCGATCGCCATGTCAAACTTCGCTGACTTCACGAAGGCGACCTCATCCTTGCTTACGATATCTCTCATGATACCTTCGGTCATAGAAAATTCGAGTCACTATGGCATCGCCCCTACATTTTCCAACATTGCCTCACCAAAGGCGCATACATTCTAGCCTCTCCCGAAGGCCTCTCTCTCAAAGAACCTGTCAATGGGTTATCCTTAAAGAAATTTTACGCCTAGGCATAGCCATACTACTTTAGGTTATTTCTTTTATAGTGTTTTTAATCTTTTTTCCCTCCCTCACATCTAAACTATCATTTGTGCTATTGACAGATGCTTCCTCCACTGGCCTACCACATCGGTTACGCCGACGGTGCCAACCATTGGACACAAAATCTTGCTTCAACAGCTTTGGCCCTCTATACCCGCTCACATGAAATGCTCCATTCGAGCGACATATGTTTGGGTTCAGCCACCAACAACCAAGCCGAATACACTTCCATCATTGGCCTCCTCGCCGATGCCCAACATCATCATATTCGTCACCTTATCATCTTTCTTGACTCTCAACTAGTCGTTCTCGGGCTCAACAATGTGTACCGCGTTCGCGATCCTTGCCTCTTTTGCAAATACCTGCAGGTTAGACTTTTATCTCGACATTTTGATTTCATTACATTTACACACATTCCAAGACAATTGAATCAAATTACAGATAACTTAGCTAACATTGTGTTAGACTGGCATATATCACATCAAAATACCTCTACCCATACATGAAAATATCAAAAACCTGTCACAACATATATAGATTAGACATCATCAAACATTAAACCACACATGAAAACATCACATAGACCCCAAAATGTATACTCATATATATAAAAATCAGTCACCAGTGCCATCAAAATGTTTACATACAAAACATCATATACCAAATCCACAGGGTAGTAAATCACCTCGGTACAAAATGGGCTCACCAGCCTATATACCAAAATACAAAAATACATAGAGAACCACTCAGGGTGCCTCTAGAGCACCACCTTCTACCCCTCCCTTAGGCGGCGGTCCCCCACCCACTACTGGTCCCTCCGGACCTGGAGGTAACCGTCCAATCATTGCAGCACCTGCTACTGCTGCTCATCGTATCACGACCCGCCATGATGGCAGAACCCCCACACACTACTCCAGGATGCCCTCATCCTGGATATGCGACCACATGCCCTCAGGCATGCCCTGTAGCACCACCTCCAGGCGGCGACGAATATCCTCAAAATATGCTCTGGCATCCGCCAGAGGAACATGCGATGGCCCAACACATGGGTCATCAAACTGGCATCTCCTCGCTGCTCTCTCATCCTCAGCTGGTCTCGCCCTGGCGTCCTTATGCCAACATCTCTCTCCTACCAGCGGCCCTCCCTGCAGCAGTCTCCCTGGCTCCTAGCGAGCTGACGCTCTCAGTAACTCAACCTCGCGCCCGCAAGGTGCCACATCTACACATACAAACAACCAAACGATAGTATCAACATCTATACCAAATACACATGTCATGCTATCTCAATATATATATATATATATATATATATATATATCAAAATCATAAACATAACTCGATGATCAAAAACCTCCCCTGGAGGAAACACCATGTCTGGATCACCCTGGAAGTCAACACCAGCATATGGATACTACAAAATCACCTGCGGCATCTGCCGCCACACCTGCGCTGCCTCAGCCGTGAAGAAGTGGCTGCCCTCGCCACCATCATGGCAAATCAAAATAGTCGACCACTGCCTCAGTCGTGGCTCTCGCGCCCCATGAGCGCCCAATAAAATCCTAGGGTGCAACATAGGCACCCTCTCCAAAAACCATGCCACTAGGATGGACCCAAAGGCAAAGTCCTCCGTATCGGTGGACCGACATCGATCCAACTGCCCTACCATCCTGGCATGCAGCGTAAGCCCCCAGGAAAAGTACTCACCAGCCAATACCCTCTCCATAACACTCAGCTGACCACCACTGATCCACTGAGTCGCAAGGGACCCATACACCCTCACAATCATCGTTGTTATACAATGATGCGCTAAAGCATCCATCGCCCCGATGCTTATGATGGAGCCCGACATAAAGTTCGCCCTGGAATAGTACCTCCGTCCCACTATCACTAATGCCACGTCCCCAGGTAACACCGACTCCACCAGTAAGGGCATTCCCCGAAACGGGAGCCCAGTCAAAAAATACATATCCTCCACCGCAGTGAAGGAATTTTCTCTCCCCGCACCATAAAACAATGCAAGTCCGGACTCCACATCCGGATAAGAAACTGCAGGAGATACTCCTGCGCTCGTATCAATGGGCACTCAAAGAACTTCAGCAGCCCACAGGCTACCAAAGTAGAAAGTACCCTCGGCTCCTCAATAGCCACGACATCCCTTAGCTGAGACCAATCCCGCTCTCGCTAGTCGACTGGCATCGTGCAAAATGATCACCAACAACCACATAAAAATAGTCCTAAGTCAGCCATATTGACCATAAAAAACAAGTCTTACACCCATCAACCTTGCCTCCAAGGCACGATTGTTTAACCCACAGGCGTTCACACATGCGTGCCTGTTCACCCCACAAGCATGCACGTATGCATGCCTATTCACCTCACAAGCGTGCACTCTGGCACGCCTATCCATCCTACAAGCGCGCATAAGTGCGCACCTGTTCATCCTACAGGGGCGCCTCCATGCGTCCCTGTCACGAACATAGGCGCGCACATCATGCGCACCTTTGTCCCCCTTATGGGCGCCCCCATGCACGGTTATCTGGATGATAGGTGCACACTCGTGCGCGAGTATTTCTGGATCATCTGTGCACTAGGGGGCCAACACCGATAAAACCCTCTGTACGACCCTCCGTACAGACCCTGCCCAGAAATTGAAACCCTACTTCTATGCAGGACGATAAGACTACCAACCTGAAGCTCACTGGTCCTGGATTGACTGCCTCGTTCTCCTAAAATCACCTAATCTCCTCTGAATACCTCTCGTATAGTCACTCTGGTAGCAAGTACAAATGAGGTGGCAATGTGAGCCCTACCACTATATATAGGCCTTTTTGCCAAACTTCCAAACACCATTCCGGGAGCTCTGGGTGTCTGTTTTTTGATCCGTCTTCAGCCACGGGATCAGCCTCCCGTCACCTACATCAAGACAGTCCCCAAGCCAGTTTTTATGCTTAGCCCACGGGGCACCATTTTTTCAAACCCCATCCAGGTATGCATGCTCATGTTCAAAATTATCAAATAAATGCTCGTATGATTGATTCTTTTTAGATATTGTTCACGTCGGGTATTTGGTTTTCATGTGTCCAGGTACTTGGTCATCATACATCAATACAACCCCTTCAAGTATATCATCAGCACTGGCATGTAATCAGTCCCTTTGAATCTCAATTACATCTCCAGTCACACCCTCTAACATTTGCCTCTAGGATCCCCATCTCCGGATCTGCAGTACCGACACCTCCATTTGCATCTTCGGTAGTGTCACCAAGTAGAACTCTTACCACATGAGTTGTCCCATTCATAGCACCCTTTTTCACTTTTGACACTCATGTTATTTTTCAACCCTTTAGGGATGGGAGTCCTGATAGTCTTACATCATGTCGCGAATCAGCCACATACTCCTTCTCCTCATTTTGCTAGCTTTCCCAATGGACTCCCAGGTTCTATTTTGACTGCACCTACACAGTATCATGAACCCTTCATTTCATCCACAATCAGTTTTCCCTTCTGCAAACTTCCCTCCATTTCATCTACCTCATACAAAAACCCACCCATGGGGCCCCCACCTTCCACCAATTCTCCAAACTAATGGTGCCCTCACCGGCCCAACCATATTACATTGGGGCACCCATTTCTGTATTTGTACACTCATCCCAAATTATTCTTTATTTATTGTACAAAAGCCTTTATTTCTAGCATTTCCATACCTTTTTGTCATCCCCTTTGGCGACCTTCTTCCCTTTTTGGCAAACGCAACCCATGTCACCCTTGGTTGGGGCACTCCTTATCATCTACCCTTGTTGACATCATCCATATCCTCTGAGTATCCCACATGTCACTTACCTCTGCCCTCTGAGTGTGTTCACTTTGTCCCACCTCTGGCACAACTTATCCCACGTCTTGTTGTCCCCCTGACACTCACCTTAATTGAACGATTGCGGCCACTTATACTTCGCATATACCCCCAACCAAGAGCAGTATTGGGTCTCCATACATATTGACTTTGACCATGTACCTCCTCCAGTTCCTAACCTCACCTAGTAGATTTCACGAAGCCCTTTTCTTCTGGGAGTCATGTCCCCCTTTTTTCGACATCAACGCAGTTTTCCAGAGGGTGACAATATCTTGATTCTCATTACCTATCCAATGAGAGATCTCGGATGGCACAGGGAGAACCACAATTGCTCCTTGCTGTTGTTGACCCCCGTAACATTCGACTTCAACATTTCTCATGTTATGGTGGGTCTTACTTTGCGACTATTGCAGTTATTTCTTATATTTTCCGAAAACCTCTGAACTTGGCTAGGCTATCAATGCCTACAACATCCGTGATATTTCTTACAGATATCACTGCCTACTAGTCAGAGTATTTTCCTCCACAAAATTGTCTTCTGCCTTTATCATGACCGCCCCCAATGGCACTGCAGTTGTCTACATCAACACATCAATCCTTTTTGAGTTACATGACACGAGCATGGGGCATGCCCGCCTCGTTTGTACATAGTTTATTTTTACACACCTTATGGAAGGTTGGGTTCTACAGGTTCCCTTCTCCCTCCAACAGGTAACTCTTGACAATCCCACTATCGCTGTCTCTTACAACGACACTCTCAGTAGAAGAAACATTGATGGATTTCGGCTATACGTATGCTCCTAACCTCATCCATCAGGGGGCATCTGTTATCACTGAAATTTCATCTGCAAATGGTTACAAGAATTTAGCATCGCCAAATAGCTATGAGGTCACCCATCGTCAAAGTTGTAAGAAGAGATTATTTGTGGGGGTCCAAGAGCCCTCCCTTGGAGGAAGAAGGGACTCATAGTCCTCTTTCTTCTTGGTGTTTTCTTTCACTAATATCAACCTTACCATTGGTGACATGGGTCTTATTATTTATTTTGTCCTTATGTCCCTATGTTCATTAGTTTAATTGTTGTTTTATTTCTTAGTTTATTTCTTAGTTGTTATTTTATATTTCTTACTCTAACCCTTTTCCTTACAACTATCCTGCTTAGCAAACCCAACTAAGCTTGCAAGCACCTCTATTTTTCTCACTAAGGTGATGAAAGAGGTGCAACAGATTGGTGACTCCACTAGGGAAAGGTATCAATTTCCTACTCCATTTGGATTTTTCTAGCTCTTCTTTTGGTTTATTTAACTTGCAGGTGCATTAACCAGCCCAAGCTCACCTGCTAAACATCCAATTCCAAGTTGAATTGAGAGAATTCCATTTGGAATTTTTCTTCTCGACCATGTGTCTGTTGTGTGCGGGTTTTTCGGCCCACAAACGCACATTGTGCGCACATGTGCCTAAGTCACAATATTGTTTTGCGCACCTGCGCCCAAGAGCTCATTTCGGTCTGCGCACAGGTGCTCAGTGCGCCTCTATCTACACTGAGACTCATGCACCTGTGCATAAAACTACAAATTGTAAGGTTTTTTGTGATTTGGGGAAGGCCCCTAGCCTTCTTAAAAGTGATTTCAAGCGTGTTTTAAGCTGCACCACACTTAGTTCCCTCTTCATATAAAGGGATTAGTCAAAACACATAGGCACTTAGGGGGTTTAAAATCATTTTTTCCTCTTTTTGCTTTCATTTTGCCACATGGATGGATTGCTTTGACTAAAAATATAAGTTGGAATCATTTGTAAACACATCTAACTTGCATTGGGACTAGAAGTTGGATAACAATCGCTTAGTATGCTCTTCTCTCGCACCTCCAAGTGATCTTGAGAATCAGAAAAAGATTGTGGGACAATTTCATCTCCCTTAAGGAAGATTAAAACCTTTAGGAGAGGACAACAATCCTTCTTGGGACTCCTCTTACTTTATTTTTTCAAACACATCTTAAGATTGTAACGGCCCCATACATGCCCACATGCTACTAAGTTAGGATAATGTTGAAATTTACTTGCTTAGATTAAATCACTAGGGAAGTTTAAAGGTTTTGTAATGGGCCCATATGCCCACATGATCATAATCTAGGATAGTTTCAAAGTTTTTCTTAGATTAAATCACAATAGGGAGTTAAAGGAATAGTAACGGAGCCACATGTCCACATGCTAGCTTCCTAGGGATGTTTGAATTATGCAAGGTTGTACCAAAGGCATTTAGTTAATTAGGTAATCAACACTTGTAAGGACCAAGCGAAGTCCACATGCAACAAGGTGACACCTAATTCATTAAAACATTGGAGCACTTTCACTCATTCACACATAAAAGTCACTCATCACTCACATAGTTTTCCTCTCGAAACATGGAGGTCAAAGTAAGTTTCCTCCAAAGGGATTCCGAAACACCCCACCCTTTTCTTGACGAAACCATCCACTCCAATTTAATTTCAAACGAGGTTGGTTCACACCCCCAATCTCACAAACAACCACATATAAAATATTTCTAAAAAAATCACTAAGTTTTCCTCCACAGGAGGTGCCAAAAGATTTTTTTTAGTCTAGGTAGGATTTTGGGGACAGGCATCCAAATAACTCCCCGTTATCTGATTCTCACATTGTCAAAACAATAGAAGTTGTCAAATAGGGAACTGCAAATCCTCCAAGTCAAGTGTTCCTAACACCATAAGGCAAGGAGATACCCGTGAAGGGTTGAAGGCCGAGGTCCGGTTGTTCTGTGCATCCCCCCTTGAGGCAACCACCTCTTGGACGGGATCCAGCCCATGACCCATTTCTTAGGCTGAAAATCTAAATGCCGCACTTTGACCGAGGTACCTAGTGACCAAATTTTAGGACATCTACCTGGGTGGCAATTGTGGGCTACAATCGCACCTTGATCAGATTTTGTGTGGCTATTGGGAAATATCGCCAGCTCTTTCGGGATATGCCTCCTTTACCCCTCATTATAACCGATTATTTCATCCTTCCCTAGTTTCTCTTCCGGTGACTTTAGACCCCATTGTTGAGTACTATTGGAAGGTCCAGTGCTATTTGAGAGAAAGGACGTTACGTCTTTTAGGACACGAGCATTTGTTTTCTTTGATTCCCCCACGCGGACAAAACCCCCTTATCCACATATATGCTACTTTTACTTTATGTATGATGCACTTCTGATTACATTTTGATTTAGATATATATTGTTCTAAGTTCAAAAAGTTACAACAAAGGCTCTTACTTATTTATTACTTTCAAACACCATTCACACACATTCACTCAGCTAGTTGGACATCATAGGGGACCCACAGAATCCCCGTCGTTCCAGATGCTTACTAAACCTCCCTCCTATTTTAGGGGGAGTTCCTAGTCTTGCCAACTCATCGACACCACCTTCACACACTCCTATGAGTGCCACTATTCTAGGATCAGATTTGCTTGGTTCCACATTACTTGGGTCCACTTCCCAAGTCCCTCCATCCACTCGCTCTCCTTTACACGAAAGCGGGGGGCCAACTTCCTCTCAAAGGGGAAGTACCAACCCACCTAGTCCCCCTTAAGGGTCAAGTTCAAAGAACACTCATACCATGGCTAGAGATAATCCTCAAACAACACTCCTGATTCCATATTTGGCCTCTCTTAACATACCAGATCTAAGCAAACTCACCAATGATCCTATATTGCATGACCCCACATGGCCTACAATGCCCACTAAACTACCTTCAAACATCCCCATGTTTGAAGGAAAGGAAGGGGATGACCCTGCCAATCATGTCATGACTTTCCACCTATGGTGCTCTTCCAACAACATCATGGATGATTCCATCATACTTAGATTATTTCAATGCACACTCACTCGCCCATCAGTGAAATGGTATGTAGATGAAAAATCGGGGTCCCATGCGACTTTCGAGTCCTTGGCCAAAGCCTTTTTGACCTTCTTCCAATTACCAATCCGCCATGACAATGGTCTAGAACTACTCTCTTATTTAAAACAAACCTCAGCCACACATATCGCTGATCACATTCACGAGTGGTGTAGACGACGTAGTTTGTGCAAAGAAGAAACCACCAAACAACAGTGTCTTGAATGGTTTCTTAGATCACTTGTCTCTCTCCTTGGTAAGGTTGTAGCTTCCACATTCCCTCAATTAGAAGAAGAAGCCATCAGTAAGGCTCAACAATACTACCTCATCTATTCACAGTCAAGGTACTTGTACACTGTATTTCCTGATCTCCAAAAACCCATTCCATTTGCCCAAGACAAACCTGAGATGTCTCACTCAGCAGACAGACTGATTGGTAATACCACTCACCATGGTCCACAACCCCAACAACCACCAATGTATGGCACACCTAAATATCCGTTGGCATATTGGGGCACCTCTTATTACCCCCCACCCCCTTATCAACAACCATACCCTTATCAGTGGGCCACCGCCGACACCCCCCATACACCCACCTATTCAAACAAATTCTGGTACCCCCTCTACCTCAGCTTATAGTACTAGAGAAAGCACCACACCATCCTATATACCTTACGGATCATTACCTCCACAGAATTCATACTTTCCATTTCCTGGTCCTCCACAACCCATGGCTCCCCCAAATCCTCACGCTGGGGTGAATTTTGTTCAACCCTCTCCGGTTCAGCAATATCAAAATTTCAAACAGCTGAATACAACAAATCTAACCCACCCATCGAATAATTCCAAAAAGAAAGGAAGAAACAGGAACAATAAAAACCCAGGTCAAGGCGGGAATCAACCCCAACAGAACCAACGTACTAGGGGCAAACAGAACCAAGGGAGTCAGAACCCCCAGGGTGGCAATAACAACAGACGTCAAGGGAGAAATAACAATACTATTAAGACCAACTTCCCTTGTGCCCTTTGCGGTGAGTTCGGCCATTATACTCATCATTGCCCCCAAATCCATGATTTTAAATGGTTGAAAGACTCAAGCAGTCTACCACATCCTCTAGCACCACTTGCCCCTCAGCAGGCCCCACAACAATATGTGCAACAACCCCCCCCAGCCATGCTGTAGAACCCCATTCCACACCAAGGTGTGATGAACACCCAACAAGAGATACCACTTACCCCACCTCAGTTGGGATAGTACCTCAATCCAAACAATCCAGTAGATCGTACGATCCTCCTCACTAGTGAGGAAGAAATCCTTCTGCAAACACGTAATCGTCAATACCATGCACCCACTAAGTCTCCTCCCATTCCCCTAGAAACAATCCCCGCACCAACGAGACCCTCGTTGGTGATCCCTCGCCCTAATGTGAAACCACCTCTTCGAATCCCTTGCATCCCATTGCTTAGGAATGTCCACAACCCATAGGCTAGGGCAGCTCATAATTACAGTTTGGTTGATGACTTAGCACAATCCATCACTGCCATGTCAGTCTTAGAGGTCCTTCAAACTTGTCCCACTCAGTGGAAATCATTACTTTCCGCCTTGGGGGCAGTCGACCCCGCGGATACTCGCCTCATCACATTTGATCTCGACAGTGGAGAACCTCGACTCCCCACTCTAATCGCTTTTCAAATCCCAGTGAAAATTCGAAACATTACGGTTCATCGGTGTGTCATCGATGAAGGTGCATCCACATGCACTATGTCCAAATCTGTATGGTAGAAACTTGGTTCCCCCGAACTCATACCATCTGCCATTACGTTAAGAGCTTATGATAGACGACCATTGTCTCCTAAAGGACTCTTCCAAAACGTCCTCGTAGAACTTGGGGGAAAGACCATTCTCATCGACATTGAAGTTATCAATGCCCCACTCGATTATAATATCCTGTTCGGTCGTAGCTACATGTACGCTATGAAGGCAGTTGCCTCTTCTGTCTTTTGAATGATGATGTTCCCCCATAACGGGAAGATCATTACCATTGACCAAGTCTCACATTACGAGCCTAACCCTTCTTCCAACATCGATAACATTCTCCCTCTCATCCACACGAGTCATGACACATACCCACTCATCGAAATGGGTCCCATAATTTTCAAAGACCCATCATTGTTAGGAACTTACCATGGTGCACCTCCACTCCTTCCTCCTTCCAATCAAGTATGCATCGTGTCCTCCAACAAAACTGACATAGAGGATACCCTTCCTCCCCAGGAGGCTTCTATCATATCTGACGTCCCACCAGTCGTAGAGCTCCACCCTCACGAGCCTCCTGCGAAATCGTCGACCCCACCAGTCCACAATTTCACCTCTCCCCAAGGCCATATCCCAGTTTGGGAGACAGTTTCCCAAGCCATAACTCAAATTCCCTTCTTTTACCCTCCACCAGGTGTACACACTTTCCAAGCAGCCTCAACACTTACCCTCCCTAATATGGTGTTAGCAATTCCAGTTTGGTATTTACATCCACCAGAGATGGTCGCTCGGCCATCCCTTCCTCCCCAAATGGAAGGAATCCCAATGATGATTCCCATACTCACTCCCACCATACCCTCTACATCCCCACTCACTACTCTCCCTGCCACAGCTGGGGGCAGGTGAAAGAAGAAGGAGCCCACATCTCCACTTCCCCCATGCATCCAACCTCCTTGCGTGCTATGTGAGAAAGATGGACACCAAACCAATAACTGCCCGTCTCTACCGGAGTTACAGAACTTGATTCCACTCAATCAAGCTCCATCAACACTCACCACTATAGCAAGTACTGCCACTACCGCCCCTTACTCAAGTAGTAAAGGGCTGCGAACCAAATTCGCTTGCGCTATATTTTCAGAATATGGCCATTATACCCACCATTGCCTTGCATTGCTGCACTTTCGGTAGACATTAGCCACAGTACGCCAAAGCTTCTAGAGAGAAACCCACCCAACTACATCATCCCTCCCCAAAATCACTAACATCCATTATGTCACAACTTCAGTCAATGAACATATGAGATTCCCTTGCTCTCTATGTGAATCCTTAGATCATTTTACATACCAATGTCCTATGATCATTGAATACAAGCAACACCAATTGACCCTGATTCAAACCCCTGCGCCCCCTACAGAATTGATGGTTGAATTTACCTTATCCCTAGAGATTCTTCATATCCTTTCTCCCGAACTCGAGGTACTCCCGATGCCTCCATGGTTCTTGGATGACTTATCCGAGGATTCACCCCCAAATCCCCCCAATTGTCCCATTCATTTCCCTATGGAAATGTTACACCCAACTACCACTGGTACTCCTTAGTACTTCGATATTTGGTTTATTTCAAGTGAACCATCACAATCTCATTGCATCGTTCCCCCTACTTCTTCATCACCCGAAGACAACCACACGGCGATAGTCACCGATATCGCTCTTTTAGACCCCTTGTATTCCTGCCAATTTCACTTTGACGAGGAAATACTTGAGGAACTAAACACCGCCGACTACCCATGGGATGTGATCCACCATCGAGCGCTTTTCTTTTCATAGGAATCCTCCATGCCTCCTAATCCACACCCCATATACGCAATCAAAGCCAAATATTTTATCCCATCAGGGCATATCGACTAGTTCAACAACCCCATTCCTGCCCCTGATGCGTTTGAAGAAGGCAACATGGCCAATATTTCCTCGACCATCAAAATCAATATTTCCATAAAAAATGGAGTCGTCAAGGAAATCATCATTGGCACCACTTGCACTCCTCAAGAAATCACCACCTATAAAGCCCTCTTCCAAGAATATCGGGATATTTTTTCTTGGTTATACACAGAAATTCCTGGCCTTGATCCCTTGATCATCGAACATCGCATCGACACTTGGCCTGACATTACCCCAGTTCGTCAAAAACAACGACCACTACACACATCCAAGGCAATATCCATTAAGGCCGAGATCGAAAAATTACGCGCGACTGGGTTCATCTACCCCATCACATATACATCATGGGTTTCCAGCCCTATACCCATTAACAAAAAATAGGGCACCATCCGCGTCTACACGGACTTTCGGGATCTCAATCACACGTGTCCCAAAGATAAATTTCCAATGCCTTTCATCGATCAAATTATTGATGACTACGTAGGCCATGAGGCTCTATCCTTCATGGACTGTTTCTCTGGTTATAATCAAATCCAAATCCACCCAGCTGATCAATACAAAACCACATTCACTACCCCTTAGGGTACTTTTTCATATCGGGTCATGCCTTTTGGCTCAAAGAATGCTGGCGCAACTTTCCAATGGGATATGACATACATTTTTCAATATCTGGCTCATATCATCCTTGCATACTTGGACGACCTCACAACTCGATCCAAGAAGCGCACCCAACATCTTAATGATTTACGGATCATCTTCCAACGGTGTCGTCAGTACAATATCCGCTTGAACCCCCTCAAGTACATGTTCTGCGTCACTACAGGGCGCCTCCTCGGATTCATCATTTCCCAAAGTGGTATTACCATGGACCCCCTCAAAGTCCAAGCCATCACAAGAATTCCACCTCCCCAAAATTTACGTCAACTCCAGAGCCTACAAGGAAAAGATAACTTTCTACGGCGTTTTATCCCAGACTACGCCACTCGAGCACATGGTTTCCTTCGCTTACTATGCCAGGACATCCCATTTCATTGGGATGAACATGCCCAAAAATCATTTGACGATCTTAAAATGGCACTCTCCAACGCCCCTATAATTAGTGCACCCGACTGCAATCGCGACTATATTCTCTACATATCAGCATCAACTGTCTCAGTAGCAGGAGTTCTTGTTCAAATCGGTGATAACGATCGTGAGCATGTCATTTACTACGTTAGTAAAAACCTCTCAGGGCCACCCTTGAAGTATAAACATGAAGAGAAACTCGCCCTTGTAGTCGTCCTCGCAGTCCAGAAACTATGTCATTACATTCTGCTTCGCACGACTAAGGTCGTAGCAAATTCCAATCCTATGCAATACTTGCTTAGTCGTCGACAAATTAATGGAAAATTTGCCCGATGGATTGTCATCCTTTAGGAGTACAATCATGAATTTTCAACACCCAAGAGCAAGAAATCTCTTGTCCTCGCCGAACTTGTCACGACCTTCCCCTTTGACACTACCAGTGCCCCCGTCAATACCGACTTCCTCGACGAACATCTCTTTTACATCACTTCGGATGACCCTTGGTACGACGACCTCCTCGTGTACCTCCGAACCCAAATGTTCGGTAACCACCTCTCATGAGATGATCGCCATTGTATCCTCCACCAGGCCCCCCGCTATCTCCTCATCGGAGACATCTTATATCGGTGAGGGGTTGACACCATACTTCATCGATGCTTGACTATTGACGAGGTCAATAGAGTCTTAAACGACTGCCATAGTGGCGCATGTGGGGGCCATCTTTCGGGAATGTACACTGCTTAGAAAATCATCAGAGAAAGTTATTTTTTGCCTACATTGTTTCACGATTGCATTCATGCCATGAAGCGATGTGAGAAATGTCAGATTTACGCCAACAAAGCACAAGCACCACCTTCTCTTCTTCACCCAGTCATTACTGCTGGACCCTTCTGTAAATGGGGCATCGACTTCATGACTTGTAATCCCCCATCTAGCAATGGACACAAATACATTGTTGTTGCAGTCGATTACTTCACAAAATGGGTTGAAGACATGCCCACCTTCAACAATACCACTGACACCGCAACGCGTTTTTTCTTTAACCACATCATATCCTTCTTTGGCGTACCACTCCAACTAGTTTTCGATCACGGGAAACACTTCGAGAATGAGATTTTCGTCGAACTCTCATCTCAGTTAGGATTTTCCCACGAGTTTGCCTCACCATATTACCCTCAATCTAACAGACAGGTCGAAGCAGTTAGTAAGGTCCTCAAGACCATGTTACAACTCACTGCTAATAAACATAATACCAATTGGCATCATATGTTATTTTCCGCGCTATGGGATTACCATACGACTGTGAAAACAACCACTGGTTTCACACCATTTCATATAGTCCATGGGGTTGAGGCCACTCTTCCCATCGAGTGCGAAATTCCCACCTTATGCACCGCAATTGAGCTATTACCCGACACTGCTCCAATGGAGGAGTGCTTTCTGAACTTAGAGTCCCTGGATGAATATCATCGATCTTCATTACAGAACAATGAGGTAGCCAAAAAATGGTCAAAGGCCACCTTCGATCACCATGCCAACCTTTTCTCATTTCACAAAGGCGACCTCGTCCTTGCTTACGATATCGCTCATGATACCTTCGGTCATGGCAAATTCAAGTCACTATGGAATGGCCCCTACATTATCCAACATTTCCTCACCAAAGGCGCATACATCATGGCCTCTCCCAAAGGCCTCTCTCTCAAAGAACCCGTCAACGGGTTATACTTAAAGAAATTTTACACCTAGGCATAGCCATACTACTTTAGGTTATTTCTTTTATAGTGTTTTTAATCTTTTTTCCCTCCCTCATGTCTAAACTATCATTTGTGCTATTGACAGATGCTTCCTCCACCGACCTACCACATCGGTTATGCCAACGGCGCCAGCTGTTGGACACAAAATCTCGCTTCGGCAGCTTGGACCCTCTATACCCCCTCACATGAAATGCTCCATTTGAGCAGCATATGTTTGGGTTTAGCCACCAAAAACCAAGTCGAATACACTGCTGTCATTGGCCTCCTTGCCGATGCCTAGCATCATCATATTCATCACCTTAGCGTCTTTCTCGACTCACAACTAGTCGTTTTCCAGCTCAACAATGTGTACCGCGTCTGCGATCCTTGCCTCTTTTGCAAATACTTGCAAGTTAGATTTTTATCTCGACATTTTGGTTTCATTACATTTACACGCATTCCAAGACAATTGAATCAAATTATAGATAACTTAGCTAACATTGTGTTAGACTGGCATATATCACATCAAAATATCTCTACACATACATAAAAATATCAAAAACCTGTCACAACATATATAGATTAGACATCATCAAACATTAAACAACACATGAAAACATCACATAGACCCCAAAATGTATACTCATAAATATATAAATCGGTCACCAGTGCCATCAAAATGTTTACATACAAAACATCATATACAAAATCCGTAGGCCAGTAAAGCACCTCGGTACAAAATGGGCTCACCAGCCTATATACAAAAATACAAAAATACATAGAGTACCACTCAAGGTGCCTCTAGAGCACCACCTCCTACCCCTCCCTCAGGGGGTGGTCCCCCACCCACTACTGGTCCCTCTGGACTGGGAGGTAACCGTTCGGTCATAGTAGCACCTGCTACTGTTTCTCGTCGTACCATGGCCTGCCACGGTAGTGGAACCCCCACACACTACTCCAGGATGCTCTCATCCTGGATACGTGAACACATGCCCTCAGGAATGCCCTGTAGCACTGCCTCCAGGCGGTGGAAAATATCCTCAAAATCTGCTCCGACATCCGTCGGAGGAACATACGATGGCCCGAAACCTGGATCATCAAACCATCGTCTCCTCGCTTCTCTCTCATCCCTAGCTGGTCTTGCCCCGATGTCTCTCTCCTACCCATGACCCTCCCTACGGTGGTCTCCCCAACTCCTGGTGAGCCGACGCTCTCAGCAACTCAACCTCGCACCCACAAGGTGCCACATCTGCACATACAAACAACCAAATGACAGTATCGACATCTATACCAAATACACATGTCATGCTATCTCAAAA
>ML778895.1:485584-506762 GCA_009831015.1 Picea engelmannii
GGGGTCCAAGAGCCCTCCCTTGGAGGAAGAAGGGACTCATAGTCCTCTTTCTTCTTGGTGTTTTCTTTCACTAATATCAACCTTACCATTGGTGACATGGGTCTTATTGTTTCTTTTGTCCTTATGTCCCTATGTTCATTAGTTTAGTTGTTGTTTTATTTCTTAGTTTAATTCTTAGTTGTTCTTTTATATTTCTTTCTCTAACCCTTTTCCTTACAACTATCCTACTTAGCAAACCCAACTAAGCTTGCAAGCACCTCTATTTTTCTCACTAAGGTGACGAAAGAGGCGCAACACTAAGGCTTCATGAGACTTCCCCAAGGTAAAATACATCACTATCTCACTTATTATAATGATATAGCTCCCTCATGAGTGTTTCTTTTCCTCTAGTTCATTTGTTTACTTGTGGCGGGGTCCAAGAAATCCCCAAAGGAAAAAGTGTGTCATTGGTTTCTTTGTTCCACTATTGTAGCTTCCCAACTAGTGAATTTTGGCCTCCCATTTGTTCTTTAGTTTGTAGTGGATTTGGAAAGTACCTTAAAGGAAAAACACATCATTTTCTTCTTTGGTTTTCTTCTCTCATGGGACTTGGACAAACAGACTTTTGGGAGATTACAAAACTCATATGTTGCTCGGTTTGGATTTTATGCCCCCAGACCAAATTAGCCACATGTCCATGAATGGAAAGGAAATTCAAGGGAAGGGATGGCATGCCAAGGCATGGCAAGTGAAGACATGGAAAAGCATGGCATGGCATGAAAATGCATGACACAAAAAGGCAAGGCATGACAAGGAAAGTGAAGGCATGGAATGGAAAGGCATGGAAAGGCAAGGCAAGGCATGGAAAGGCAAGGAAATGCAAGGAAAGTGAAGGCAGGACAAGTAAAGGCAAGGAAAGTGAAGGTAATGCAAGACATGACAAGTGAAGGAAAGGAATGGAAAGACATGGAAAGTGAAATGAAGGAATGGAAATGCATGGCAAGTTAAGGAAAGGAATGGAAAGACATGGCAAGTGAAATGAAGGAATGGAAATGCATGGCAAGTTAAGGAAAGGAATGACAAGGCATGGAAAGTGAAGGAAAGGAATGAAATGGAATCACAAGACAAGGCATGGCAAGGTATGGAAAGGAAAGGCATGAAAATCCAAGGAAAGGAAATGAAAGGAAATGAAAGGCAAGGCATGGCATGGAAAGGAATGGCAAGGAAATGCATGAAAAGGCAAGTGAAGGCAAGGAAAATCAAGGTATGGAAAGGAAAGGAAAGGAAATGCATGGAAAGGCAAGTGAAGGCATATAAAGGAATGACATGGCATGAAAAGGCACATAAAGTGAAGGCCTGGCATGGCATGAAAAGTGACGGCATGCCATGACAAGGCAAGTCCATGGAATGGCATGACAAGGAAAGGCATGGCATGAAAAGGCAAGGCATGAAAAGTCATGGCATGGCATAGAAAGGAAAGTGAAGGCATGGCATGGCATGAAAAGGAAAGTGAAGGCATGGAATGGCATGGAAAGTGAAGGAAAGGCATGGAAAGACATGGAAAGGAAAGGAAAGGCATGGAAAGTGAAGTAAAGTGAAGGCAAGTGAAGGTGTGGAGCAGGTTGTCCAAGTCATGATAAATAATGTTGGGATTGGAAAAATTACAATGGAGAGACAAACCACATTATTTTGGATTCCATTTGAATCCCATCACATTGATTTGATGTGGATAAGTTCACCCTGGAGTTGGCCACTAAGGAGATTAGAATTCTAGTGAATTTCCCCAAGGGGTGAATGACCATACATGTTAGATACCCAAGCCGAGGTGGCTTGGAATACACATAGATCCAAAAAATATTCTTGAAAATTTCATTGTTGTGATAGAGGGAAAAATTGGGTTGCATAATTTCTAGATACTTCAGGTGCTAACCAAGAGGAAGGCTACCTAGAATAAAAAACCAAGAAAAAACAAACTTCTTAGGATTAATGAAATAAATACACACTAAATGTAGCATAATTATCCACTTAGAGGGTTGAGAAAACATCCTATAGAGATTGTTAAGCTTAACATCAAGCCTAGATAAAACACTAAGACATTTATACCCAGTTTTCAGTTTATATTTCTTAAAAGGATTAGAGCCATTCCATCAATAGTGCTTCCACCACATTGTTGTGCTAATGATACCCATTTTTAAAAATAGGTCATCCATAATCAAATCCTACACCTTTTTTATTATAGTTCTACCATTATCACAAGATTGAATTTGGTCTTGAGCATCATCCATGGCTTTATGTAGATTCTATAGGGAGATATGAGGGGATGATCACTAGATGGAGAAAGAGATTATTTAGAATTGAGAATTTTGCCTTTTTGGTATTAGTCATTGTTACAAATGAAATTTTCACACCTAGGTACCTCGCCCTAAGTGTCGTAAGTGTCATATAAGTGTCTCATACACCTTGAAACCATGGAATAACCTCGTCACGATCCCTAGTCAATGTGGATGAGGGATATATTACATGAAGGCCAAAATACCAAGTGCACATGAATTATTATTAATATTCATGAAAAATAAATTAATAAAGTGTGAGAATCAAGTGCACATGAATTATTATTAATATTCATGAATTTTTTTTTAATTAAGCGTAGAATCCACCTCACATTTGGTTTCCTATTTTTTAGGGAAGGTGGAGGATCTCATGGATGGTTGAAATATTTCCTCCTTAAAATCCTAGAGAGATTATTTCCTCCCTAAAATCCTTAAGAGATATTTTCTCCCTAAATATCTTAGAGATCCCTTTTTAGTGGATCTGATGAGTGATCCTCTCCATGGTGGTTAAGCCTCCAAATCCTATATAATGAGGGATTTCCATGGAGATGGAGGAAGCAAATTTGAGGTATCAAACCTATGGTCTTGGGAGAAAGGTTTAGGATATACAACCTATGATTTTGGGAGATTTTTGCAAGGGATGGACGTGGAAGACTTGGAGAGGCTTCTGCAACTTCATCTACGGTTTGCACGTATCTCTTTTGAGTTCTCATTAATATATGCTTGGCTTGTTCCCTTCTAATCTGTGTATATTCACATATGTTGTCTATTATAGATGGATTTTATTAGACTAATATTATAGAGTAGAGTAGGAGTTCTTTGTCTTCTTGTTGTCCATTGCATTGCAGGTGTCGAACGGTGCCAAGGAGCTCAGAGATCAAGCTCAAATTGGAGCAACGAGGACAAACATCGGAATAAGGTGCATCACACTTTATTCCTTATCCTTCTCTTTCTGATTAGGTAATTAGATTCAAAGGGATATTAGTGTCCAATGTTAGCATCTTTATGTCTTGGTATAGGGGTCTAGAATCAAAGAGGAGATTCACCTGTCCTCCAGGGATTTTTTCTACAACAGTCATAAGAGCATAAATATTTTCACTAGAATTGGGGAGGCTCTACTAAGTGATCAATTCTTATGGACCTTATGAATATATGATTCAATTTTGGGAATCGTTTCTTTCAAATTTTTTTGTTAAAAATGAAAGAACATGGGCTATTAGAGGACTCAAGGTTAGTAGGAGTTAGTTTATGACTTATATTTTGTTTGTTGATGATGTCCTTTTGTTCTATGATGGATCCTTGAGGGAAGCCTCTAAATTAAGGGATATTCTAAATTTGTATAATACAATCACTAGTAAGGAGATTGATATGTTCAAGTCTCTAATTTATTTCAATGTTATTGATAAGGCTCAAGAGATGTTATTTCTTCAATAATTTCATTTTCCCTTGGTATGTAATTGGCTAGTGTGGAAACTGGGTAATGGAGAGAGTGTAAGAATTGGGTATACCCTTGGGTAGGCTATGGTAACTCTTATTGGTTTCTAGATGACTTGATATAAAAATTTTAGGGAATTTTCATTTATACGCTAGATCGTGTGGTGGATCACGTGTCATAAACATATGGCATCAAAGGTAGAGATTAGCAAAATTCTTGGGATTTGCAAGAGAGAATGTAGCACAATGGAAATGTTATGTGGAACTTTATCTCATATTGATGTAAGGATTAGGGATGAGGCATATACTTTGGTTTGTTCAAAGAATCATATTCTAAGATAATAGATTGCAAATCTGGGGTACAAAACTATGTTATGTAATGCACAACAAGACAAAATAATGGTGGTGGAAGCCCCTTTGGAATATTAGAGTTCCTATGAGGACACATGTTTATATATGGTTGGTGTTGAGAGAAAAAAGGTACTTCTTTGAGATCATTTTCAAAGGAGAAGTAAGAAAGGGCCTAACATGTGTTCACTTTGTAAGATGGATGAAGAAATTATCACCCATATATTAGTGAAATGAACCTATGTTAGAGTGGTTTGGGATAAGGTGCAAAATATGGTTGGATATAGAGATGCATGAAAATTGAAAATCCATCGTAATGTTAAGAAACTATTCTTCATAATGTTAAATCCATATTCTCTATGGTTTCACAGACCGAGAAAAAGAACAAGAAGATAAAAAGTGTTTCATTTGAAGTGCAGTTTGATAACAATATTAACAAAGATAAATATCAAAATTTTTGTTGAATCGAATTGACCTTCCAAACGTGGTATTCCAGATCAATCTGAAGGGAAAATACTTACAAAAATATTCAGAGACTTTCATATATTAATATCGAGAAAAATCATGTATCAAATGTGTAGGGAGAATACTTCAAGTTTTCAATAATATTTGGACTGCCAGATATTAATGTCAATTAAAATCGTGTATAAATTGTGCAAAATCCAATGTACAGAGATATAATATGTATTTTATTGTTCCAAAGCATTATATATCTTTCTATCCTATCATATTCAACATTGTGTTGGTCGTCATCGGCTCCTTGACACGATTTTCAATGGCCATTGTTTCCCTGGATGGAGATAGAGATGAACCTATGTTAGGGTGGTTTGGGATAAGGTGAAAAACATAAAATTGTGAAAGTTGATAATTTTGTTACCTGGAAATCATGGAAATGGAAATGGAACCTCCGTTTGACCTTAGGAAATATCCATTCTCCCTCAGGAAACCAACTAACCATGCTTTGGTCACACCCTGTCTCCGTTCACCCTCAGGAAACTCCCAAACCCTTCTTTGGTTGCACCCCTCGTTTGGAAATGAAATTTCATTGCCTTGCCCGCAAGATTTTCTCATTTTTTTGTTTTGAGCTATCAGTCGGCACTAAAGTCGACAATAACTACACTAAATTTAGCATTGACTTAGGGGCATAAAATTAATCTATTACGAACACAACAAAGGGTGCAAAAAACACCTAGAGTAGCGCCTAACCGATGGTAAAAAACACCTAGATTTATGTCTAGATGGGTTATGATTAGTCCTGCAATTTGTTACACATTATTTTCGTCACCCCTATGACAGTTAATGATGTAAAAGTATATGTTTTCTTCAAAGGAATCAATGGCCTGAATTCTTGAAGAAAGAAGGGAGAATAACTTTTCCTGAGAGATGAAATCATATTTTCCTTTGTAAAAACCCTAGTAAGGAGGATCGTCGCACCTTGCCCAGTTCTAGGGGTGCAACGATATTGGATCATCGCATGATGTCCTATACCCGGCCTCCGACATTGTCACACTTTGCTCAGTTCTATAGGTGTGACGATTTTCATATGTGGGAAAAACGAGCATCTTCCCGATGCTTCTAGAAGGAGAAGATTCTATGGTGAGGTGGCCTCTAATCGGTTTGGATCTTACTCACTTTTCTGATTTAGTGGGATCATCCTAATATACTCACCTTATCCTCTTCAACTTATAAAAGGAGAGGATCTCTCATGGAGAAAGTTAGCTTGGGCTTGGTAGATTGGAAATTTGGCTTGAGTTTGTTAGCTTGGTTAGAGTGGCTTTGAGTTTTTATTTTTCAAGATAGATTGTGAGTGACTTTCATATCTATAGTCTCAGAATTCTTGTAGCAGAAGTGTGTGGTAAGCAAGGGACTATTGGAAGGAACCTTACAACATCAAGGCCTCGATTGTATTCTCCTTTTCATATTTTTAATACAACAATATATTTCTTTCCCATAAAATTGGTCTTTTTTTATTGTATGACTCCTTGATCACATACATAGGTTTTGTTGAGTATACCTTGTTGCTTTCACTTTGTTGGCTTGTGTATTTTTTACAGGTTCAACATCCCATAAGCCTTGGAACGAAGTGAGGATGACCCTAGCGAGGAAAAATGACATTTAAAAGGTATGCCATTTATCTATTGTTAGTTAGTATGCTTGATAATTAAAACTTAGGGAAAGTTTTATATTCTGTCTTGTTTTGTTCTAATTTTAGGATGAAACTAGGGAGATCTGTTTGAGTCCGCACTTACCTATTTGTCTGATAACACAAGTTACATGGCGGAAACCAATTTTGTATTTATTGGGAAAGATAAGTGAGTGACTACTTGTATGGAGATGGATAGGAGGATAATGGTATGGCATGTTGCTATACTCTAGGTTGCGATTACAAGGAGATGGGCAACTGGATACAAGAACCAGGTTGTAAGTGCATTCCAACTAATGATGAGCAAGTGGATATCAAATGACAAGGACAATTTGTGTGTTAAGAGAATGACCTGACTATATGGTGCCCATGGATGACTATAATGAGATGCTAGAATGCATAGGTGTCCTAATTTCAAGTGGCAAGCTATGTTGAAATGTAACAATTGTGTGATTAGGAGTGAGTAAAGGATGGGTGAAAGGGGACACCATTAGATAAATGATAAGGATAGTCTAAATGGTTGTAGTAGGTGTACCATGTAACCATGGCTATGATTGTAAGTTGGGTGAGAGGAGTAGATCCATGGATCTAAGAATTATAGGTGGAAGAACTTTGGTCATTGACCAATAATGAGATCTAGGTAGAAATGCATTCAAACTTAGGGTAACAATAAAGGAAGTTAAAGATATAGGGTGTGTTAGTCACCACTAATTTTTTTTATTTCCTAGGGTCAGGGTTCTAAAATTAACAAAGGTGATAAACAATTTGGAGGCATGACAAATTGATAAGAAGGTTAAAAATGGCACAAAGTAGTTAAATGTGGCAAAGAAATTAATTAGATTGGGCCCGAAATAACTTTGATAACGATCCATAAAAAATGACAGCCAGAATGCATTAAAGAGTTTGAAGTTGCATGAGGGATAATTCTGAAGGGTGGTCCCATAATCCAAATCGAAGTTTCCATTGAGGGGTACATGTCAGCATCAGGTTGATTGCAGAATGATAAGTGAGATGTTCCAAAACCGCCGATTCACATCTTCGAAAATTGAAAGTATAAAGTGATGATGTGATATTTTCATTATTTATTATTTTCAAACATGGGAACCATTGGAACACTATCACAAACATCATTTTATGTTGCAACCCAACTTTGCACCATTACAGTTCGCTTCTAGGTATTTATCTCGTCTCCAAGGATCCCATAGTATTGTTAGTAGCAGAGCAAGACCCTGTAGGTAATGAGGAATCCCTAATTGACAAAGATGCATATGTATTTGATCCTGATATCACTATTTCCCCCATTTCTATGTCTTGAAGAAACTTGGATGATATTAAGGGAAATAATATTTCATTTTTAGAAGCAGTCCAGGCCTCCATTGTCCCATATGTTGTCTAGCTTTCTTTCTCATTTCCTAAATTTGTAGGTTGGTGCACTGAGAAATATTCCCATGCAGAAAGGGTAATTATCAATAAAAAATGGGTCTCAAGTCCCATGTAGAATAGATAGTATGTCATTTTGAGAGTCACTCCATATACCATAAAATTTTTCCATTGATTCTAAGTCATTCAAAGAGGAAAAGATGATTAGGGTTTACAGAGAATGTCAACCATATCTCAAAAGTCAATTTCTACAACAAATCATTAAACCTGAACAAATGTCAGAGAGTTTGTCCTTACCAATGAGTATCAACATGATGGTCATTGAATTTCTATGGGTCTATTCCATTTTGAGTCAGATCCTAGGTCTATATAGTGATAAATATGTTATTGAAGTCATGCTTGGTTTTCTTTTGAATGTTTCAAGTCAGAGTCTGGTCAGTCAGTCCGAATTAATTTTGATGAATTCCTAGATGACACCATTCACAAGTAGCTAGTGAATTTCCACTCTTTGAGACATTTTGGATATTATATATATCTCTTAAAAGTTTTCTTAGCAAGTAACCATGGAGAAATCTGTGAAGCAACTTTTGAATCTACAAAATGTAAAGGAATCACTTTGCTCACATTCATCAACAAGGTCATGTCAAGAATCTCTTCTCTGATTTTTAATGCAAGTTTACCCAGATTTTTAGAGGACATGAAGATTCACCTGCAACCAAATCCAGAAAATAGAGTAGGAGACTGGTTACTTTTTATGCATTCAACAATGATTTGGGTATATAGTTTTCAGGGGTCTCCTTACTTGTTACCCATTTTCCTAACTCCCAATATTTTTTCTCTTGAGTTCATCAGGCAGAGAATCATCTCTAATATAGAGAAATTCATCAAATTGCACAGAGCCTCTAGCATTAAATTCCTCTTTGTTATTGGTCCTCTTTTGTTAAGTCTAGATCATGTTTATCATAGGTTAAGGAAGAAGTCAAAGATTTTGTTTTTTCAGAAATACAAGGAAGAAAATATGATCCACATCAGATCATATCCAAGAGAAGACATATGAATAAAAATGCACCTCATGAAAATGAGTATGTTTAAGGCTTTGAAAAATTAGCTAATCTGGAAGTGTGTATTGATGTGGAAGCATCTTTGCAGCAAGTACAGAGACACCAAGCTCTTTAAAAGTTAGTGATTAAAATTACCAAAGCTAGTGTGTACAACAAAAGAAGTATTTTAGAGACTATGGATATTAATGTTGAACAAACTGCAAAAAAGAAAATGAAAATTATTCAACCAAAGAAGATTGTAGATTTGGAAGATGAAGGACCCAGAGATCAAGAGAAATTGAACATTATGGAAAGTGGTACCAGTATTGTAGAAGTCAAGGAAAGAAGTCATCTTGAAAGTGAAGGCAACTCAAGAGCCTTTCACAGTCAAAAATATGATTTTGATAAAGCACCTAATACAACCTATCAGTCTAGAGAATACCTAGCAAAAAAATGTGTTGAAAAATGAAATTTGGCTTTGAGTGAAATGAGGGGTTTGTTTCCTGAAGTGGAGAAAGTTTCTCAACATAAATATTCCTTGTTCGCTGTGAGGGATACTGAAAAGAAAAAATTTAGTATTGCAGTTGTAGAGGAGGATAAAGTATCTAAGATCAAAATTGAATATGAAAAGATAAGTGCCCCTAACAAAGTGCAATTCCATAAGTAGGCCAATGATTTGTTTTATTCTGATTATTTGAGTTTAAATTTGAAAAATGAAAAGATGACATCCTTAGTTGCAAAATTAGAAGGATAGCTAAAACAAGAAAAAGCAACCAACAAATCTTGGAATACTCAAACTAAAAGGCTTGAGTTTGAAGGATCTCAAGGTGTGAAGCTTTATTGGATGAAAAAGATAAAATAATTCATAGTTTGAAGAAAAAGTTGAAAATACCTGCTAGAAAACATCCACAGAAAACATAATTGGTAGCTTTAGAGCATGAAAACGAAACATTTCAGAAAGAAGCATTGGATTATAAGGCTAAGATTTTGGAGGTGGAAAAGGAAAACATAGAATGGTCTCAAGAAAAAGTAGAGTTGGTGACTAGAGCCATGGTTTTATCCCCTGCTGCAGGAACTGGATCAACCAATGAAGACATTGTTTAGGCTATGTCACAAGTCGGTTTGAAAGAAGGAGATATCAAAGGGTTAAAGGAAAACATGGAGAAATTGGAGTAGGAAGTGCGCACAAAAGATGAAAAGATATCCCAAGTTCAAAGGGAAAAGGTAGCATTCCAGGAGAAGATTAATAAATTTAATTCAAGATTAAGAGGTAAAAGTCTGCTGCAAGGAGCTAAATATATCATATGGGATTCTATAACTGATGAGGCTGCTAAATTTAGATCATATTTAAATTTTTTAAATGATAAGGATAATATAGCAATCACAGCTAGGCATAGATGCACTGTTGTTAATGAGACTTTATCCAAAAATCCATCTAAATGGGCACAAAAATTCCATTAATCTTCTCAACTCAGTTCCTCATGTAGATATTCATACCATTTGGGTAAAATACAATACTGCATTGATCATCTAGGCCATAAGGATTATTGCAAAACATAATCTTTTGAAATCAGTCTTGAATGAAGCAACACAGATGGAACAAAGTGTGCAAGATTTTAATAATTTATTTGAATAATTGTTCATAAATGGATTTCCATCATTATGGGATGGTAAAGGTAAGTTGCATGATCAAGAATAATATAATGCACTCTTGACTCATTCAAGAATGGACCACTCCAAATTTGAAAGCTCGGAGGAGGGTTTGAAAGGGGCTACTTTAGTTGATAAACTGAGTACATATTTTGAAATTTTAAATCAGTTTAAGAAAATCAAACTTGGTCTATGTCTTATGCCACTTGTTGTAATTTTTAATGAAAGAAATGACAGATTAAGAGATTCCTTCCAAATTGCAATGGAAGGAAATAGTCAAATTGGGAAATACCAAATATAATTTCCCAAGATCAAGTAAATGATTTCCTGTTGTCGACAAAGGGGAAAAAATAAAATGAAGACACAATCAAAGTCAAAGAACAAACATAAAGGACCAAACTGTAGGAATATTTGCAAATCCCATATTTTTTGAACTGAAATTTTCTATTCTAGTGTAGTCGGTTCAAACCGAATGAAACAATTTTTGTATAAATATTGTAAGTTCTGATGTATTTGAGGTTGGTAGAAGTAAAAAGGACAACTTGGCATTGAAAATTGTATACAATTTTCTGAATTTGAATGAAATATTAGTGCATATGTCTAGAGATTTTTCATACCAAAGATTCTAGTGGTAATGATCTGAAGTATGTTTTCCTTCATGTATGTTCTTCTTGTTCCTCTATATTTCATTTGTTTATGATCATACGTTTGAATTGGATATCAAATGGTCTGAAATTCATCTTAATAGGTGCTTTAGATTCTAGCGATTCAAATAATGTCCATTCTTTCTTAACTCACCATAATTCATCTTAATGGTTCTCTGGATGCTGTTATATGTTTTCCTTTTTCTTCCATTCTACAATATCGATTTAAAAAACCGAAAGATCATTGCCTACCTAACCTTTTCTTCCTTGAGAGTTCTATTTACCAAACACATTTTTCATTTTCTTTCAAAGATTGACTCCATTGCCCAAAAAGATCCCTTTCTTCTTGCTAGCAAAACCTTTAAAATCCCTTCATCTATTCAAAAACCTAGCCACTGATATTCAAAGAAGATTCAAATTTAGAGAAAAAGTGACAAGAGAGACCCCTCTCAGAACTGAAAGGCCAGTTTTAGTTCTAAAGTGGTTCTTTGGTTACCTTTGTAAGTATAATATTCCAGATATAAAAAAGTATGCAAAACATAAATAAATAGCTAGAAATGGCAGATGAACAAAAATATAAACAGAAAAACACCGCAATAATACCAAAATGATACCAAAATAATACTAGAAAGAGCAGTTTGATTACTTAGAGCAATGTTCACTTGCCTCTTTGAGGGGGCAGCCTCCAGCAGAGTAGAGATCTATTACAATAATATCCAAGACAAAATTTCTCATACCCTTGACTCCTATTTATACTAAATATGTCTATCAAAAGAACCATATAAAGGAAGATCCTTCTAGAAGCAAAATATTCTATTAGGTCTTCTTACATTGGACTTATTATTCCTTATTTATAAGCCTTATTAATATTGAACTTTATTACATGGAAACATATTATTCTACCTACGTGAGGGGTTAGGTCTCTAACATGTCCTCCCCCTTAAAAACAACCTTGTCCTCAAGGCTTGAGATGGGGAAATTGCTACAAAATGGTAGCTAGTTCCCAAGTGGCATCTGCTAGAGTTTTATATTTCCACTAGACTAACACTTCCTTGATGGTTTGTTGTCGTAGACGACGCTCATGTTGGTCCAAAATGGATTTTGGATGTAGCCAAATGGATCCTTCTTCGTCCAACTCAGGAAGGTTGGTTTGAGTTTGGCACTTAGTTCCAATCACCTTCTTTAAGTAGGAAACATGAAAAACAATATGGAGCTTAGAATGATTTGAAAAGCTAACTGATAGGCCACCTATCCCACATGATTGAGAATGAGATAAGGACCATAAAATTTGGGTGCCAGTTTCTGACAATGGTCATCCTTGAGGGAATTTTTCTTGTAGGGTTGCAGTCGAAGAAACACATAATCTCCTTCTACAAATTGACATTCAGAGTGACCTTGATCTTCTTGTTTCTTCATGCGATTCTGGGCCATGACCAAATTCTCTTTGAGGGTACGAAGAATATCCTCTCGAACTGTAATAGTTTGGTCAACCACCTGGACCTTCGCGACACCTAGAAAATATGAGAGAACTGAAGGTGGATTTTGTCCATATACCACTTCAAAAGGATTTATGCGGGTAGTTGTATGGTACGAAGTGTTGTACCACTATTAAGCTAGTAGTAACCATTGAGCCCACTGATTTTTCCTTTCCGATGAAAAACACCTCAAATATGTTTCCAAACACTTGTTGACAATTTTAGTTTGACCATCAGTCTGGGGATGATAAGCTGTGCTGAGATACAGTTGGGTGCCTTGTAGCTTGAATAGTTCTTTCCAAAAATTGCTGGTGAAAGTTGGGTAGTAATCAGAGACAATAGAATGCAGCATGCCATGAAGCTTGAAGACTTGATCCATGAAAAATTGAGCGAGAATGGATGTTGTAAATGGGTGTTGAAGAGCACAAAAATGAGCATGCTTGGAAAGATGATCAAATACCACCATGATGATTGATTTATTGCCCGATTTAGGTAAGCCTACAATAAAATTCATAGAGATATCCTGCCAAATAGTAGGTGGAATTGGAAGCAGTTGTAGTGTGGTAGGAGATTTGACTGTTTCACCCTTTTTGCATTGATACACATAAACCTGTCATAGGTTTTGGTAAACCCGGAGTGCCCAACTGTGGGTGTAGTATGAATCTCAAAGAGTACCATGGGTTTAAGTTTTGACTGTTTACTTAAATACAAACGAACTTTGTATCTAATCTCATCATTGAGCCAAGATCACCCTGGGGAAACTGGAGAATTGGACTGCAATTCTTGTATCAGATGAAAACTTTTGGGATCATGTAGCCATTCCTAGTGAACAACTTGGAGCCAATCTAGTACAATGAAGGAGAGAGAAAAAAGGGACCCTTCATCTTCATATTTTCTAGAAAGTGCATCAACAACCACATTGTCTATGCCTTTATTGTAAATGATCTCATAATCATATCCGAATAACTTAGTCACCCATTTTTGTTGCTATGGGGAGGAAAGGTGTTGTTCTAGAAAATACTTGAGGTTTTGATGATATTTATTAATTTGGAATCGTTTCCCCAATATATAATGGCGCCAAAGATCCACGACATGTAGAATAGCCAACATTTCCTTTTGATAGATTGATTTGCCCAAATTTCACTCAGACGATTTTTTTTTGGTAAATGCCAAAGGCCGACCCTATTGCATATGGACAACGCCAATTCCTTTTCTGGAAGCATCACATTCCAGGACAAATGTCTTTGTGAAATCAGGAAGGGCCAGGACTGGAGTGGTGCACATGACCATATTCAAGGTTTGAAAAGGATGAGCAACTTCTAGAGTCCAAGTGAAAGAATTATTTTTAAGGAGTGTAATGAGAGGTGCCACAATATTTCCATAATTCTTAACAAAATTACGATAATAACCTGTTAAACCCAGAAATACATGCAAGATTTTGAGAGTCTTTAGGTGAGGCCAATCTTGTATATATTCAATCTTTTTAGGATCCACCCTAACGCCGACCTTTCCAACAAGATGACCCACGTACTCGACTTCTGAGGCACCCAAAAGCACATTTAGATTGTTTGAGGAAAATTTAGTGCTGAGAGAGTAGATGAAGAACTCGATCCACATGCACAAGATGGATTGTCAAGGTTTTACTATAGATGAGGATATCATCAAATAAAACTAAAACAAAATGATGAAGAAAAGGACATAAGACATGATTCATGAGGCTTTGGAGAGTGGAGGGAGAATTACACAAGCCAAAGGGAATGAAAAAAAACTTATAGTGGCCCTCATGAGTTCTAAATGCAGTCTTAGGAATGTATTCCTCTTTCATATGGATTTGGTGGTAGCCAGAATGAAGATCAAGTTTAGTAAAGAACTGGGCGCCACTCAATTCATCCAAGAGGTCATCAATGACAGGAATGGAAAATTTGTCTTTAATGGTGAGTTTATTGAGGGCACGGAAGTCAGGACACATGCACCAAGAACCTTATTTATTAAGGACCATGAACATAGGTGAAGAGTAGGGGCTCGTACCAGGGAGGATAACAACTGTGTTTAGTAGGTCTTAAACAATTTTCTTAATTTCATTTTTTTGGGAAAAGGGGTGACGATAGGGAAGGATATTGGGAGGAAGGATTCCTGGGACAAGGGGAATGGAATGATCATGAACACCACGAGAAGGAGGAAGTCCTTGGGGAGTGGAAAAAACCACTTGATGTTTAGAGAGGATGGATTGGAGGTCCTGTGGCACATAGGGTGTCCCGGTTGCTTGTATGGCATGGAGTTGGGAAATAATGCCAAAATGACCTTTTTTGAGAAGATTTTCCATGCGATGGGAACTAATGATCTTCGGGAACCAACAGTTATGCCTTGGAACTTATATTGTTGGCCCTCCTGGTCGAATTTCATGGTTAATTCCTTAAAATCCATGAGAATGGGACCCAAATTCCTTAGCCATTCTGCACCGAACACAATGTTTCAACCACCCATGTTGATAGAAAACATATGAGATTTTAGGTAGTATTCATCAATTTGGAGGCACACATTTTCACAATGCCCTCCACATTTCATGGACCCCGCCATTAGCAATCATGATTTGAAAATTATTGACTGCACACATATAGCAATTAGTTTCTTGGGAAATGCAGTGATGAACAAAATTATGGGTGCTTCCACTATCAACAAGAATGATGAACTTCCTATGCTTGATGTAACCAATTAGCTTGAGGGTTTGGGGAGCAGAGAATCCAGTGAGAGAATTTAGGGAAATCACTAGTTCTACTTCGGGAGGGTCTGAGGGAGGGGTTATGTCAATGGTGAGGTGACACTGACACAAGGGGAGCCTCAACATCCTCTTCCGAAAAATCCTCCGAGATGGCCATAAAAATATTTTGTTCCTTACACTTGTGTCCCAAAAAGTATTTTTCATCACAATTATAACAAAGGCCTTTGAGTTGGCGTTCATCCATTTCGGCCCTGGTCAATTTCTGGATCTTTAGTGGAGTATAAGGAGGAGTGGGAGTTACTGGTTTAGTGCGAGGAATAAAGGAGGGTTTTTGGTTTTGAGAAGAGACAACCTGTTGTGATTCCTTATCTCTTTTAGTAGCGTCCACCCAACTCTGAGGCCGATCCATGAGGACATGAGCACGAATCTCATCCTTGAGGCCACTGATAAAAAATTATCGAAAAAAGCATCAGACATGCCCTCTATATGAAAATCCAGTCACTCAAAAGCAACTATAAAGTCTTCCACTGTGCCAGATTGTTTCAAATTTGTCAAACAACCTAAATGGTTGGTGTCAGTGTCAAAGCATTCATAAAGATCTGCCACAAAGTGTGTCCAAGCCAAATACCCGTGGCATGCATTTTTTCTCCATTTTCACCATTGCCAACGTTCTTGATCTAGATGGAGAACACCATACCATAGTTTGGCCAACTCATCCATTATGCCATACAAAGAGAAATAATGGGAATCCGATCCATCAAATTTGGTCACATCCACACACGGAAGGATTAGGTCACGTTGAAAGTGATGGGGATGAAAATTATGGGAATGAGAGTAAGTTTCACCTTCGGTATGCAAATGTGGGTCAGATAAGGGAAGATCTACAGGGATATGCAACTTGGCGTAGAGCATCGTAGTGGCATATTCAATCTGGGTAGTAATGTCTTGTTTGAGATCTTGTTTGAGTTTCATGACTCAGGCAACGATGGGGGAATGCATATTTTGATTGATGGTGGAAATGTTGGCATTGAGTTTGTCGCACTTCTTGTTAGGTTTCTCTAAAATTAGAGTGCAAGGTAGTGAAGTGAGCTTCCAAGTCTTGGCTACAGGTATGTGCCATGATGACGAGGGAACACAAAAAGGGGTAGGTGGGACCACACAAAAAATGATTTATGGGTGAAGTGTATCACAATGATCAGGGATACGAGTTGAATCCAATGTGGTAAACCCCAAATAAGGGTGTTGGAAGGGGGTCGGGTCCACAAGATTTTTTTTTTCTCCGGCAGAGTTATACTCCGATCTGAAGAATAATGTAGTGATAAAATGCCCAAATGCTTAACAAGAATAAATGTGTAGTAATTTCGCAATTCGAATGCCAGAGACACAGTTGCGCTACAACAAATCTTATCTGTTCTATTTTTGTTTCCGTCCCAAGGGTTAGTATTCAAGGTTTCTACAGACAAGGGTTTGTCATGTGCTGATATATGTGCGGGGTCCAACAATAGTACTCAGCCCAATATCTGAGGGCACCAACTAAGGAGGCTAGACTGTGCCCTTAGCCATACTACCTGACTACCCAAGTACTAGAGAGTCTCTTCTCGAGTGATTTTCTCAGTGGCAGTATAGCAGTCAGGCGACCGATCGATTTATCTATGGAGGTCTTTAGAAGATCTAGGATGATCCATATACAGGCGCTGTATGATGCGCTACCACTCGAAGGGGTACCAACATGGGTTACAAGGGTGGCCAACAAATGTGCGCTTAAGTGCCACTTGTATTTCCTATGTGTATGAATCCCCGACCACGGGTTTATGCATGTAATGACATATCTATATAGCTTAAAGACGTCATAATACGTCTCTACCCTGAAAAAAATTAACCTACAATTTTCTACCAAGGAAGGTGCTCTGATACCACTTGTAATATTCCAGATATAAAAAAGTATGCAGGACAAAAATAAATATCTAGAAATGGAAGATGAACAACAATATAACCAGAACAACACCACAATAATACCAAAATGATACTAGAATAATACCGGAAAGAGAACTTTGATTACTGAGAGAAATGTTCACTTGCCTCTTCGAGGGGGAAACCTTCAGCAAAGTAGAGCTCTATTACAATAATATCTAATAAAAAATTTCTCATACCCTTGACTCCTATTTATACTAAATATGTCTATCAAAAGAACCATCTAGAGGAAGATCCTTCTAGAAGCGGAAGCTTCTATTAGGTCTTCTTACATTGGACTTATTCTTCCTTATTTCTAGGCCTTATTAATATTGACCTTTATTACATGGAAACATATTATTCTACCTACGCGAGGGGTTAGGTCCCTAACAGTGAGTGTCCTCCTCAGCCTAGGAAATTTGCTTAGTGATAACTGTTGGGTATGTGTTATATTCTTTGCATGTGTGTGTGTGTGGGTGCGTCAGATACGACGACTGCGTCTGACGATCCCTTCACCATTCGACTCTGCGTTTTTTGCTATTTTTAGCGGATTTTGCTATTTTTAGCTGATTTGTAAATTAATCCCGGATTAAGGGATTAGGGTTTTGGTATCTACAGAATACCTAAAAAACATTGTATATATTGTATGGCGAATGGTGAAATTCGATATAATGAAAAATAAAGGTTTTCCCGGTTGAGGGTTTCCGGTAAAGATCTCTGTGTATTATGTGTATGAGCCATTGATTAATTTCTGTATTGCTTAAGAATATATATGCATTGCTTTAATTCGCAGGTTTAAAACTTACAATAACAAGGTGGACCCTACTTTGTAATATTATCTAAAGTAATCTAGATCTCCATCCCACTCATGAGGCTTGTCCATGGCTCTATGTGGGGTTATAACCTTATGACTCAATAGGTACGGAGGTCAAAATAATAATAATTGATAGCAGGGTCACAAATTTAGTTGGGATTATGAGGATCTCTATAGAACTGAGAAGTGGTGTCATTTGGGTCATTAGAGATAATGGATGCAACATGGTTTAGGTGTTAATCAATCATTTTGTTAATGATTTCATATATAATGGTAGTATGAAGGTAGAATAAGGGATGTCACTTAGATATAAAAATAAGACGTAATAATTTAAAAAGAATAAGGATAAGGAAAAAAGAGAAAAAAGGTCATGAAGTGTAAGAAGCAAAAGGACCAAGCAAAGAGATAATAGAACAAAACGAAAGATATCGTACCAGTAAAAAATTGAAAGATGAAAAGAAAAAGCAAAATGTAAAGGGTGACCAACATGATGATGAGCTAAAAAAGAGGAGGGAAAATTATTAATATAAAAGATAAAAAATGGAATATGTGCAAGTAAACTAGCATCAAAATAGTTTTATATCAGGTTCAACATAAGAATGTCTTATACTTGAAAGGAAAATGTGAGGGCATATGGATGGATCTATGGAATTATAACACATTTAAATCCTCTTGGGGGAAACCTTAGGTGAGGAAGCATTGGAGATAAAAAAGTATTATAATTTAGCGCGAGTAGATAGAATGAAAAGAGAAAGGTTCAATATTAAACTCTTATGCATGGATAACAAACGTTGTGGGCTGATAATAGCCCACTTCGAATGAGTCGAGAAAAATATCACTTTTTTTTTATTACTTCTTACAAGGGGTGTAGGTGGAATGAAGGAAGAACCTACAAGGGAAAAATAAATATAGATAGTGAGGAAAAATAAATGCTACCCAAGCTATGCTAAAATAACTAGTGTTTGGAGCAAAAATTAAGTAGACCTAGATGAAGGGTGACAACTTGTTAAGGGAAAGAACTAGGTGATAAATCATAAGGTGATAATGCTACCAAATTAATGCTTCGGAAATAAAGGGGAACAAATGATACCTAAGAAGATTTAAGTGGAAGATGGACCCACTAAGTCCAAAACCTAGGTCAGGGAAATATTACAATGGAGTGATATTGATTAATATGCATAATAACAAAGATGTCAAGGAGAACTAATATGACCTCTTTTGGATAGTCTCAGAGACCTATGGGTAATGGTGGAATGTAATACCTCTCTATATAGGAGGCTACCAAAATGTAGATAATAAGATGAGAACTAAATGGAAGTCAATAAGGATGGTCATGGTGAAGCAAAAACAAGAGATAATATCCAATGGGGTAAAAACGAAGAGGAAAATTACTCAAGAGACAAGTAGTTAATAAAGTAATTAAGCAATTCAAAAATATGTATATTACTCCAATAAAATGAAAAGAAAAGGAAATAATCAAGTAGTAAAGTGGAATATAAAGAGGCAAAGGCAAACAAGCAAGTCAATAAGTCAATAACAATGGACCAAGAAAACATACAAAATTAAAAGGGGTTATTTAAGTATGCAATAAAAAGGGATACAAGAAGGAGGATGTCAATGTGTAAAGGTAAAAGTAAAAATAGAAAGGATGAGTTGGAGAACATTTTCATGAGTAAAGTGAATATTGAAAAGATGTTGTGATACATGTGACAACATGATTGATCTAAAATTGAAGAAGACTTGAAAAACTTGAATAATTATTGCAAGTTAAATGTTATGTGTTTTAAAGCAACCAGATCAATTTGCAACACATAATAAATGATTACTTATGTAAAATACACATAGACAGTATCATAAAAACATTGAACATCAGCACATAAACACAACAACTTGATAAAGGAGTTCACCCCACTTCGGGCTACATCTCCTGGTCCAGATTCCAATGGATCATTATTATTAAATTTCTCAAAGTGCTCAAACAAATGCCTTACAATGCTCAAAATTACAAACCAACTGCTCCAATGGCTTCGCAGTGTCCCAAAACCCCTGTCTGGTCTCTTTCGGCACCTCAATCGGTCGAAAAATGAAGAAGATAGCCTCCTTGAAGTCTCCCTCTTCAACTTTGCTGTCTCTGGTTCTACAATTCGCACCCTTGTTCTCCAAACCTGGCACACACGCTCATTTAAGCGTAAAGAACCCAGTCCCGTACGCAACTGCGCACCGGTACAAACTGTAGGACGGTTAAGGCGCCTCCAGCCCCTAACCACCTCGGCACTCGGGCATATGGTCATGTGACCATGCGCTGGGCGAAAAGGGTGGTTACTCCATTGTATAACCATGTAACTTCCACGCGTTCAACCCACCGGTCAAACCCACGTGCATATTAAAACTTTGGTCACGGTTCAATACCCCGCGCGTATGTTTTATATAATATGCAAACTTTAACACATATACATGCAATATAATATTGCAATATATTGCAATTAAATACAAACGCGCGCCAATATATATGTGGTCATATCAACGGTTATAATATATGTGTTGCGCGCGGTATTACCATATTAACACACGGTTATATGTGTTGAACTATGGAACCATGGGTCGGGGCTTAAGCCCCGGCCCGCGCCCTTTTCCATAACAAACAATATGTAACTTTAAATGTAATGTGGCCCGCCTTCCTAACAAGGGGCAAGCGGTGGTATGTTGGCTAGCGGAGTAATATAAAGTCTTTACAAAAGGGGAGGTCCGGGGGTCGAACCCCACAGACTCCCAATAAACTTTTACATATGAAAAACAATGCCCAACGAATGAGCGACACGTGGCACCCTCAGGTTGGGCCACGTGTCCTCATATTATTTGCCCAAAATGGACATGTGTCATCATCGTATTCGCCAACGAAAAACCAACCAGCAGCTGCCACATCACCTACCTACCACATCACCATGATGGTACGGACCTGCCACATGGTCGTACGGACTGTACGGACAGGTACAGTCAGCATCCCAAATTTTTACCTGTTTGTCTTGGCAGACAGATCACGATATCTCCTCCATACGGACTCCGTTTGCGAAAGTAAATATACTGCCAGAATCAGGAAGATGAGACAGATGCAATGGCACTATTTTCGTTGCATTCCGAGCACTTTGAAAATTGAGCAAAATTTGATCCCCTGATCACACCTCCCCATTGGGAAGCTTTTGGACCTCCAAAAGACTATCTTAGTCTATGTGAAGATGAGGGTATAGTTCCCTCACCCTTCCAACCTCAATCCA
>ML778895.1:511180-541186 GCA_009831015.1 Picea engelmannii
CTCTGATACCAACTTGATCTAAAATTGAAGAAGACTTGAAAAACTTGAATAATTATTGCAAGTTAAATGTTATGTGTTTTAAAGCAACCGGATCAATTTGCAACACATAATAAAGGATTACTTATGTAAAATACACATAGACAACAACATAAAAACATTGAACATCAGCACATAAACACAACAACTTGATAAAGGAGTTCACCCCACTTCGGGCTACATCTCCTGGTCCAGCTTCCAATGGATCATTATTATTAAATTTCTCAAAGTGCTCAAAAACATGCCTTACAATGCTCAAAATGAAAAACCAACTACTCCAATGGCTCCGCAGCGTCCCAAAACCCCTGTCTAGGCTCTTTCGGCACCTCAATCGGTCGAAAAATGAAGAAGATAGCCTCCTTGAAGTCTCGCTCTTCAACTTTGTTGTCTCTGGTTCTACAATTTGCACCCTTGTTCTCCAAACCTGGCACACACTCTCATTTAAGCGTAAAGAACCCAGTCCCGTACGTAACCGCACATCGGTACAAACCGTAGGACAGTTAAGGCGCCTCCAGCCCCTAACCGCCTCGGCACTCGGGCATATGGTCATGTGACCATGCGCTGGGCGAAAAGGGTGGTTACTCCGTTGTATAACCATGTAACTTCCACGCGTTCAACCCACCAGTCAAACCCACGCGCATATTAAAACTTTGGTCACGGTTCAATACCCCTCGCGTATGTTTTATATAATATGAAAACTTTAACACATATACATGCAATATAATATTGCAATATATTGCAATTAAATACAAACGCGTGCCAATATATATGTGGTCATATCAACGGTTATAATATATGTGTTGCACGCGATATTACCATATTAACACACGGTTATATGTGTTGAACTATGGAACCATGGGTCGGGGCTTAAGCCCCGGCCCGCGCCCTTTTCCATAACAAATAATATGTAACTTTAAATGTAATGTGGCCCGCCTTCCTAACAAGGGGCAAGCGGCGGTATGTTGGCTAGCGGAGTAATAAAAAGTCTTTACAAAAGGGGAGGTCCGGGGGTCGAACCCCACGGACTCCCAATAAACTTTTACATATGAAAAACAATGCCCAATGAATGAGCGACACATGGTGCCCTCAGGTTGGGCCACGTGTCCTCATATTATTCGCCCAAAATGGACACATGTCATCATCGTATTTGCCAACGAACAACCAACCAGAAACTACCACATCACCTACCTACCACGTCACCATGATGGTACGACCCTGCCACGTGGCTGTATGGACTGTACGGACAGGTACAGTCAGCATCCCAAATTTTTACCTGTTTGGCTTGGCGGACAGATCACTATATCTCCTCCATACGGACTCCGTTTGCGAAAGTAAATATACCACCGAAATCAGGAAGACGAGACAGACACAATGGCACTATTTTCTTTGCATTCCGAGCACTTTGAAAATTGAGAAAAATTTGATCCCCTGATCAATGATGGACTCTTTAAGGAGTTATGTGGAGCGAGATCGATTGACCAATAATAATTTAGTGGAAGGTTTTTTTCCTCTTAAATTAGTTCATGATTTTAAAGTTTCCCCATATGTCGATATCACTATGAATGAGGCCCCAAGTAAGATAAAATAAGTTGAGATAGAGGTGGTTATTAATGGTTTGGAGAAGAGAGGAAATATCTCAATTGATAGTCATTGTAAGAGAAGCCCTGCTAAGGGTGATAGGGTTAGTGGTGAAGCATCCCAAGGAGTGAATGATAATTTTGGTAGTGGAGATAAGGAATTGGGTAAAAGGAAGATGAATAAGTGTTTTCAAAAACAAAGTTTGTTTTATAAAACTAGTTCTTGGTCTAGACATCAAAATGCATGAGGTGGTTGGTTTGACTTCTCAATCCATTGTAAACTGATTTCATGGTAGGAAAGTGGGTGAATTGTCGTGATTGAGGGAATGATTGCAAGATACATGGGAACCTTAGGTAGGGTACACTCTAAATTATTTTCTTGTATCTAGAGGTTGACTAGGGTTTCTCTTTATATCTCAAGAGAATTTGTAGAAGATAGTAGTGCCTCACTAGAAGTGAGATTCAATTATTATTTTTAACAAATGTTGGTCCCCTTTATTTGAATCTTGTACTAAGAGAAGTGATATATTCACCCCTATATGCTTAAAGTGTTCCAATATTCCACTAGATTTATGGTATTTAGATAACTTTAAAGAAATTGGTAATGTGCTTGGTACTTTTATTGAAGAAAATATGTTATTTCTAGACATAGGTAATATGTCTATAGGCTATATTTTGGTTGGAATTTCCTTAAGGGGAGGTCTTGTTGTAGTGATGACATTGCAGAAAATAGATCACACCTTTTCTCAACCTATAGACTATTCGAGGGCCCCATTTAGGTGTATTTGGTGTCATAAGTATGGACATGTGGCTATGGACTCTAAGTTTCCTTTTCGGAAGAAGGATTGGGAATGGGAAGTGTTGGCACAGGGGAAGACCCAGGGTTCAACGCTTAACAATGCACCAAAAAAACCCCAACTACTGACCCTTTTGGCAACACCTGCGAAGTAGGTTAAGTCTCACCCAAGGTAGAAGCAAGGGGGGTTACAGGAAGCAGGTGTTTGTAACCAGGATGGGACGCAAATATGTGAAAAAATCACTTCACAGAATATTCTATTAACTCTTAGAAGGTGACATGCATTAGTTTATTAACCCTATTAAAATCACAGAATGTAATAAAAGATATATCTAGCGTAGTAACAACAAAATATTATGCACCTTAAACACTTAGCAGTTAGCACTGTGAATCAGATATAGCATTTTAACACAAGCAAAGAATTTAAGAAACACATACATATCCATTACCCATCCTAATCTAAGAACTAAGCAGATTCATAACAGGAATAACACATCACAGAGAAAACCATGAGACACCAGATATATGTGGTTCACCCTAGGGTGGGGCTATGTCCACAAATCGCTTCGCCTCTTTATTATTCTCCTGAATCTTACATTCATTCACTCCTATGCATTAAGCCACAGAGTCAAGCTTCACACTAGAAATGAGATCTGTGTACCGAGCACCAGATCCTCCTTCCAAAACTAGGTCAAGGAATTGAGCCAACCCTCTATCAAGAACAAAGCCTTAAAGCACATACATTCCTTTGCACAAAGAAACTCTATCCACATAGAACTAAATTCACTTCACTAGCTACTTCCACAATACATTCTTCTTTATTTATATTTTACAACCCCTTACAATAAGGCCTAATCATGGGAAAACCCCATGGTCCAACATCCCCTAAAACCCATTAGAAAACCCTAGAGGATCCTTTACTGGGTCCACTTAACCCTCAAAATTGGTAAGATCCGAAATCTCAGCTTCACCTAGGCGCTCCTTCTTCGACCAACATGTCGAAGTCCAAAAATGGGTCAAAGATGACCAAGTTTCCCCAAAACTTTATCGAGGGCCAACAGGCCCCCAACACTCACCTGTGACTCGTCCCAAGTCACTCAGGTGGGGACAATGTTGCTTCTAAAGCCTTGAGATTAACTCAAGCTGCCTTGACTTGCTGCTTCACCTCAGCCTCCTGCTCAGTAAGCTCCTGGATCGTCTTCTCTGTAACATGCCCTTCCAGGTGTTGTTCTACTGCTGCAACTACTTTATCTAGTTGTGATCCCTGTCCATCAATTTCTTCGAACACCTTGCAAGCTTCATCCTACACAAGTTGTATCTTCTGGGTTACTTCCATCAACTTACCCTTGAGGGAAGTGATCTGCTACTATACTGTGCGCTACTCCTAGGATCTATTCATTCTTTCCACTGCCATGAGAAACTTCATCTGTGTCTGCAACAAAAATGCTTGCTGGTACGCCTCTTGTAACTACGCTTCCATCTTCTTTAGCTATGGATCCTCGACGAGGCATTCGTATGTCTGGGCACTTTTATCACTTAATTGTTTACATTTCGAGGCGAGGGATCTTATGCTGGCTACTATATTTTTAGTGTTCTCCTCCCTCTGGTCACACACTTCCTATAGGGTGCTCGATACTATTTGGGCCTCCAGTTCTGTTATTCTAACATGAATCTGTTGGATGATCTCTGCGAGCTTCACTATTTGAGCTTTGAATGACTCCTTCTCCTCTTGTGCCAAGCCTGGCATAGAGTGACATGCTTTTCTTACCACTTCTTTGACCATGGCCCGCTCTGCAAGCAACTGCTCTTTTTTCCTTTGTAGCTAGGATTTTTCCTCCTAAAGCTTCGCCTGAAGCTTTGTTTTCTTGCTTTCCTGGGCTACTATATTGTCCTGCGCTACTCGTAATTGTGTTAAGACTTCATCTTTCTCCTTTTTCAAGGCTTCTGTAGCCTTCTCCTTCTATTCTCGAGATCTATGGAACCGAGCTTCTATTTCATCTGCAAGCCTTCTTAATTGGGCTAGTTCATCCCCCAATTCTGCAGTCTGCAATGAGGAAGGTGCAGACGACGCAGTAGGTACTCCGTGGACCAAGTGAACAACTTGCTGCACTTCCTTCAATTATCTCTCAATCCTTCCATATAACTCCTCCTGCCTCTCTCCCTATTTTTGAAACATGTCTTCAGAGGCATCCTCCATAGCTCCACGGAGTAGACTGATGTCATCCTCAGTGAGAGCGGCCTTCAGTTTTGGCTTATTGGTGCACGTCTTCTTCCTTGCTGAAGGTTTCTTCGGAGAAACCTTCCTCTTTTGCAGTGTTACTATCCCAACAGGGGGATATTCAGGCGGTGTAACTTTGCCTCCTCCTTTCTCTTCATCTCCTCCTCCCTATCCTTCTGCTTCATCTTCTCCTTCTCCCAACGAATCGGGCCCGTTATCTCCAAAAGCGTTGTCCTCTTCATCACTCTCTATGTCCTGGACTTCAACCTTCTTTTTCTTCTTCCTCGTCCCACATGATTGTCCAACATTTTCAACTCATGTGACTATCAGGCTTCCTATGGTGTTAGTGTCAGATAGATCTACATCGGCGACAGGTACAATAAATTCCTCTGGCCATTCCTTTGTAATATGCTCCATATATTCATCTGTCATCTTGTGATACGACTGCAATTATTCCTGGTGCTCATCTTCTCACACAGTGATGTAGATGAAATGGGGATCAATGCGAAACTTCGCTATAGGTCGGTACTGATGCAGGGTGCACGATGTCATACACGAGAATGATTCGATGGAGACCTTTAACTATTGATAATATGCATGAAACATGACATTGGAATGCCACTGCTTCGTCATGTCGTTGGTATACCACAAGGTTGAAAAATGAGTGACCAATGGCTCCATAGGTTCGATCTCTGGGAAAGTGGCCCCTTCATGCATTTTCCAAGAAACAAATGTGATCAAAATGATCAGCCAACTGTAATGGAATTCATATCCCAAGTCTTGGGTTTCACAACAATCCTTCTCTAGCTCATTTACTAGGTAGTTCACCCAGTTCATTTGCATTCCCTCCACACACTTTCCTGCGAGGTCCACCATGAACTCAATGAATTTTGTGGGGCGGTTATTCCTTACTATCTTGCCATCTAGGAGTTGGCAAGCGAGGCGCACTGCACCATCCTGTATAGAGGATACCTTGTAAACAATCTAGAGAAGGAAAAACAAAACCATTTGTTGGCATAGGGGAAGAGGGTTCAATGCTTAAAAACGCACCAACAAAACCTTGACTACCATCCCTTTCAACAACACCTGCGAAGTAGGTAAAGTCTCACCTGAGGTAGAAGCAGGGGGGGTTACAGGATGCAAGTGTCTGTAACCAGGATGGGACACATATCTATGATAAAAGCACTTCACATAATATTCTATTAACGCTTAGAAGGTGATATGCATTAGTTTATTAACCCTATTAACATCAAAAAACATAATCAAAGATAGATCTAGCATAGTAACAAAAAAATATTATGCACCTTAAAAACTTGTCACTTAGCATTGTGAATCAGATCTAGCATTTTAACATAAGAAAAGCATTTAAGAAACACCTACATATCCATTAACCATCCTAATCTAAGCATTGAGCAGATTCATAATAGGAATAACACAACACAGAGAAAACCATGAGACTCCAGATATATGTGGTTTATCCCTAGGTGGGGCCACGTCCACAAATCACTTTGCCTCTTTATTATTCGCATGAATCTTACAATCATTCACTCTTGTGCACTAAGCCACATAGTCGAGTTTCGCACAAGACATGATATCTACATAGTAAGCACCAGATCCTCCTTCCAAAACTAGGTCAAGGCACAGAGAAAACCCTCTATCGATCACAAAGCCTTAACACACATACATTCCTTTGCATAAAGAAACTTTGTCCACATAGAACTACATTCACTTTTCTAGCTACTTCTACAATACATTCTTCTTTATTTATATTTTACAACCCCTTACAATAAGGCCTAATCATTGGAAAACCCCATGGGCCAACATCCCCTAAAACCCATTACAAAACCCTAGAGGACCCTTTACTGGGTCCACTTAACCCTCAAAATTGGTAAGATCCACGATCTCATCTCCGCTTGGGCGCTCCTTCTTCGACCAATGTGTCAAAGTCCAAAAATGGGTCAAAGTTGACCAAGTTTCCCCAAAACTTGGTTGAGGGCCAAAAGAAAGGGTTGGTAGGTGGGGAGGTAAATTATCGTTATGGGCCTATCATGTCAAATTTTGTTGATGATGTGTAGAATCTTGGTGGTTTGGAGGTCCAAATGGATATGTCCAATTTCATGATGGAGGGTGTATAAGAGGCTAAGGGTGGGGTGGATAATTTTTTTGTAGTAGCTCTAGTGGATATTTATTCATCTTGGATGAATGGTTAACCATCAATAGAGACTCTTCCTACCCCAGGTATATGCGAAAATCACATTTAGGTAATTCTGTACAATATCAAGCCCCATTAATGTTACAATATCCTCTTTTTTATTCTAAAAAACTAGGGTTTATAATTTTTTTGAGGGATAATGGGAAGGAATTATCTTGGTCTCTAAAGAGTATGGTGGGGTGTAGCCAATATATGGAGATACCAATTACATGATCTCCTAAAAGGGGGATAGGCCCTGTAGAAGGTTTTCATATTGGGTTTGATTACGATGACAACAACTATGTGATTTCTAATAAAAATAGAAAGGGACCAAATTTGGATGGTAGTAGATACAATCTATGGTTGAGGAACAAGGCCTTGGGTAATGTTTAAGGGGGGGTTGAAGAGAAACTAGCATGTATTGAGGGGAAAATAAATAAGGGGCCACACAAAGGAGAAGGGTCTTTATGAAGTGATGTCTAGTAAAATTGTTTCAAGATTAATTCCATTCAAGATTAATGCGTTCTACTTGTTGGAAGACAATTTTACATGATTGGTTAAGTATAAGTGGGTGCCTTTTGATGGGTCTTGGAGTGTGCTAGATACTCTTTAATTTTAGAAAAAAATGAAGATGATTAAACAAGATGATCTTCATTGGGCACAAGAGAAAAAAATTGGAGAAGGAAATTGTTGATATTGAGTTAGAGATGAATGGATTATATTTTCAAGAAATGGTTGGATATATTAATGAGTACAAGTTGAGGGTTAATCATTTAGAGAAAAGGAAAAGAAATATATTGACAAATAAGGAAGTATCATGGAGGTTAAAAAGTAGAACACTATAGTTAGAGTTAGAAGATGAAAATACAATTTTTTCCATGAGTATGCACTTCATTGGAAACATGTTAATGCCATATGGAAAATTAATAGGAATGAAGGATTAGTGGCATCTAGTTTTGATGATATTGCAATAGTTGGTATTGATAATTTAATGAAATTTACAAGATTAAAGGTAGGGTTTCAATAAATGAAGTGGTTAGAATGACTACCTTTTTCTTATTTTTGTAAATGAGGTAGACAACGAGAGATTATTGGAGGAGGTTTATAAAGAGGAAATGAAATTTGTAATCCACATTTTTCAAAAGGAAAAAATTCAAGAGCTTCATGGGTGGCCCATGGAATTCTCCCTTGGTTTTTCTGAGGTTATTGAAGGGGATCTTTTAATATTTTTTGATGAATATAGGAGGACTAGGATGATTCTTTCTTATTTCAATGCCACTTTATAGCCTTGATTCCAAAATCAGATGCCCCCTCTTCATTTCATGAATTGAGGCCTATCTTTTTGTATAACTACATATACAAGATTGTAAAATCAATTATAGCCATGAGAATTATAGTCATGAAGTTCGCTCAAACGTTTTAGAAGGATTTACACAAATTTGATATATAACTCCAATTTGAATTATGGTTTCCAATTTTCAATGTTTATTTGGAAAAAAACAAAGGTAATGTCTAGAATATTGTTTGATATGGATGGATGACAAATCAATTTTAATATCTCCCTGGAAAGGAAAATAAAAAATGGTAGCCATGGCCAAAGATCTTAAGCCAAAAGAAGTCATGGATCCTACATATCTTAATACCTTGAGCGTTATAACTCTACCACATGCTTTTGAGTACACAAAATTGTTTCAATAATACAAAGAGTAAATTGGGACATACTTATTCCAACCCAACTAAGTAAGATGTATAGAATTCCATCACAAACAAGAATGTTTGAAGGTCCCAACTACATAATGTGGTGTTTGATACCAAGCTAATTTTGACTATTCCATAAATTATTAGATGATACTGAATTTGATTGGTGTACTAAAAAATATTGTCATTGTTGTGTAACAGGATCCAGAGGAGGCCATGGAAAGAGGACGTGGATGATGTAGAACTACTAAATCACAGAGAGAAAAGTGGGTGAAAGAGAATATGACAACGAAATCTACATATACAATAAAGGTAAGAAGACAAATCAAACTCAACCAAAGGAGGAAGGTCTTTAGGAATTCACAAATGATACAACATAGAGGAGATAAAGTCATTTTTTTTCCATGTGGACTTTGAGGTCAAACTTATTGGTTGAAAATGCACAAGAATAGTGATTAAATGTGATTCTATGATCAAGGGAAAAATTTGAAAATTAGAATGGCCATGTGGGTCGTAAAATTGTTTTTTTTCCAACTCCAAAACATGATATCAATATGTCAAATATGTGACTAAGGTGAGGTTTTCTGTTGGATAGTATATTCGTAGAAATGATATAATTGGTGTACTAAAAATTATTGACTATGTTGTGTATTACAGGAGCTAGAAGAGGCCATGGCAATAGATCGTGTCATTTCAAATGAGGACATAATGGATGATGCATGATATCAAGTACTCTAATTTTGACTTAACTTAGGAAAAATTGATCTGATGGCATTTTTTTATACGTCCATTTTTTCTTTTTTCACAATATTATTAAAATTTCTAGTGTATTATCCAATCTTTCCATAAATTAAAGCATGTTGTTGATTATTTTAGATGGATATTGGAGAAAAATGTAGAGCCTGAGCATTCAACTAGAAAAATAAAAATATATGTGCATGGACGTGGACCTAAAATTGTTAAATCACGTAGAGGACAATGGGTGGAAGAGGATATGAAAATGGATCCTGCAGACACAAAAAATGATTTCATTGAACAAGAGGTTGGTTTGGACTATAGTACATGGGATGAATACATTGAGAAAATTGTTGTTTGTGGATGTTCTGCATGTCATGGAAAGAAACAATTCAAACGAGCGATTGTACAAAGACATTGCATATATGAGGAGCTTCTAGTGGGTACTATGCCTCCTACAATTTATTAAAATCCAATAGGAATTGTGGTAATGAATTTTCCAATTTGATATAAATAATATGTATACTTCTTTTAAACATTTTTTTATATTCTCTAAATAATAATTTTTTTTTCTTAATGAATACTTGCAGGATAAATTTATTGGTTGAAAGTTTCCTAGAGCACCAAATTCTAGCCTAAAGGGCGATGATCATTTATTAGATGATACATCTAACAAAAATATGTGCACATATACTAGCTCCGAAGATCAGGATTTGATGAAAACAAGTAATAGAACAAGAACCGCTTTAAAGATGCATAATTTTCTTAAAGACAAGGGGAAGGTGGACTGCATACCCTATGAGAATGAATGTGAGGGAGATGATGAGTTTCCCCTGTTTGAGATCAATTTACAAAGAGACATTTGATTATTGACTATATTGCGCTTGGCCTAGTGATCAATAACTACCTAGAGTGTATGAAGTGTTTCAATTTTGGGGATACAACTACCTGATATGACCCTCCAATATTCCTAGAGAAAATATAGGCCTCTTTATTGTCCAAAATTTCCATGTGGGATCTAAACATAGAAACAATTCACAACAAACCACTAGGATATTAATGCCATAATATGGTTCGCCATATTACAGTGGTGAATGGAGAGGGCTAGCAGAATATAAGCCTAGCATGTCAGCATATGGTCTAAATTCGAATATGTATACACATAGTCTCCAATTGGAAAGTGGAAAAGAAATGAATTGAGTTAATCTTATGTATATAGATGGATGTGCACACACACACACACACACACACACACACACACACACACAAATATTGTAGGTTTTATAAATAGTAGTACAGGAAGGGACCCTAATGTAAGACCAAATTGTCAGTTTGTTGAAGTTATAAATGATAAAGATGGAGATATGGAAAGATAAGTTGATAGATTGATACTGGTTGAGGCTATTATTTACATTACCATTCATGATGAGTTATTTGTTAATTACCCCTTCTTAAAATGCACTCTTGCATGAAAGAAAAGGGAAAAAACAAGGTCTCCCTAAGGATGTTCGTAAGGGAAGAAAACCAAAGACTAATCAATGAGTGTGGATTGACATTTTATAAACTATGTTGTCAAAATTGTGTTTTATTTTAAATTACTATATAAAAGAAGTAGTCTATAAAATAATGTTATGTTATTCAATTGATGTATATATGTTCATACATTCTATATTTTTATTGGTTAAGACATATTTGATTATATGTCTTTGGAATTGATATAATTATAATTTATCCAATTGTTTCCAAACATTAAATAATGCTTTTGTTTGTTGATAGGTAGAAGATATGGGTGATACACCTATTAATACTCAATATCAAACTGGGTTATTAATATTTGGACGTGATGATCCAAACCATCCTTTAAACCATACCAGGGAGAAAAGAGAAACATTGAAGAGAATACTACCAGCTGATAAATTTGAAGAGGTGATGAGATTAACATACATTGATGACACACCACATATCTTTAATGATGACGATGATAGTGACAATGCAGTGCATGAAGAATGATTGAATGAAATGCTTACATGTTTCTTTGGGGATGGAAAAAATGATGATGATAATGATCATATGGTTGAAAATAACAATGATAGAAAGGGTAATTACCAATGACGTAATATTGATGATAACAACCTAAAAGACTCAATCAAGAAAGCTATGAAGACACCCGTGTTTAGATCGGGTGCAAGTAGAACCTCAAAACTTGCATGCACATTGATATTATATATATCGTATATGTAAAACAATGTAAATCCAAACCATTAGGCTAAATGTATCCAAAGTTTTTTCATTAATTTATATTTCAAAATAAATTGAAATATTTCATTAAGCCTAAGACTAAGACCTTAAACTTTATACCATTTAACCCTTAACCCCTTGAAACATGGACGATCTCAAATATTATGTGGGTGTTAAATTATGAGCTTGATTTCTTATGTGGATTAATTCTTTTATTTTCTTCAATACTTTGATTCCATCTTAATATACTTCAACAATTCCAAATCATAATCGAATAGCAATAATTATGTAGATAAGTAAACATGCATATCAACAACACATATACCTTAGGGAAACCCTGTACAGGGAGAAAACCCCCAACAAACAATATTCCTTTATTGCATTAATAATGTAAGATCTCTTACAAATATTCACCATGAATGTTTTTCTCTCAAAGAGCTTGCCAAGATGACTCTAACCTGACAAAGACTTACGATACCTTGATGAAATACACCTTTGATATGCTACTTATTTATCACTGATGTGCTCCTCTATTGCTTCACCCTCAACCTACATATGAAAAATGTGTTGCAGAATTGTGTTGAAGAGAGGGTTCGACCTCTTCTTATATAGGCTGAAGAGGGGAAGAGGGGAAGCTCGAAATAGTAACATGAGTTCATGCATTAAACATAACTCAGCTTCATGCTTTAGTTCAAACTTAGAACTATACTTGAGATTGGTTACAACTCATCTTTACACTTTAGTTCGAACTTAGAACTAGACTTGAGATTGGTTACAACTCAGCATTACACTTTAGTTCGAACTTAGAACTAGACTTGAGACTGACATGATTTAGTTCGAACTTAGAACTAGACTTAAGACTTTAGTTGCAACTCAACATTACACTTTAGTTCTAAAGTAAAACTAGACTCAAGACTTTAGTTTCAACTCAACATTACACTTTAGTTCTAAAATAGAACTAGACTCAAGACTTTAGTTGCAACTCAACATTGCTAAAATAGAACTAGACTCAAGACTTTAGTTGAAACTCAACGTTACACTTTAGTTCTAACATAGAACTAGAATCAAGACTTTAGTTACAACACTTGACAAGGCAAATCAAAATTCTCTTCATGGTGGATAATGTTTACACATGCCAACGCACTAGATTAATACAATTACATCATTTGCAATATTAGGAATATCGTTTGTTTCTAGCTCATAAGAATTTTATATTCAACCTAACTTTTGCTAGATGCCTTGACTTTTGTTCATGGCTCACAAGGTTTGACTAGGCTCACAGATGTTGTATGTTCGCCTTGACTTTTACACTAGTATGTCTATGCTCATAGAGGTTGTACGTTCCCCCTAACTTTTGCACTAGACTGTCTATGCTCACAGAGGTTGTACATTCCCCCTGACTTTTTCATTAGAATCAAATAGCATCTAGTTCATCCTGACTTTTGGTTTGACTCACAGAGGTTGTACATTCTCCCTGGCTTTTGTCAATACCTCTCAAGACTGGTTTATTCTCCAAATCTCCCTAGATAGCCTCAGGGTGGCCCATATGGCCTCTCATTAGAGAATGACCGTCAATGCTGCCAAATTTAATAGTGGGGACATCAAACATCCTTGATTCTTGAAACCCCCCCATACCATCAAGGCATGTGTCTGGTATAACCATGTCAAATTTCTATGCATACATGCACAATTTGGATAAATTTCAATGTTGGCTTCATTGACTGCTAACCATGTAGGGTCGACGGATGTCATCATGCCATTCACACAATATAATCTATAACCCATTAACCATTAAACCAATTGCATGCTGGACCCTATAAAATTATTTTGGGATGCCTCAACTTAATAGAATCATGGTTTAATCATCTTGAAGAATGCCATAAGAAAAAGACAAATACATGGAAATTGGCATCTTCATTAGGTTTACCTGTAAAGATGGGTATGTTGGGTTTGATATTTGTTGGCATAGATGGAAAAATTGGGTCATGATGAATATGATGATGATGGAAATGAAATCCATGATGATGACTATGATGAAGAGAATGATGTCCCCGAGTCTTAAAACCCTCCCATACCGTCAAGGCATGTGCCTATTCTAAACATGAAAAAATTCAACGCATACAGTCACATTTTGAAGAAATTTCAACATTGGCCCCATTCACTTCTCATTGTGTGGTTTCGATGGATGACATTGTCGATGGGAAGGCTGGAAGTTCCAAGACATTTCAAGAGAGTTTCGACAAAGATTCTATAGAAGGGAATGACAAATGATGAAAATGAGATTGATGTGCATGATGAACATTGATGAAAACGTGGAAAATATTGAAGATTATGTGGGGACATTAGACATACTTGAGTCTTGAAACCCTCCCATATCGTCAAGGCACATGTCTAGTCTAACCATGTCAAATTTCAATGCATACAATCACATTTTGAATAAATTTCAACATTGGCCCCATTCATTGCTCACTGTGCAGGGCCGGTGGATGACATTGGTGAAGGGAATGATGGAAGTTTTAAGACATTTCAAGAGATTTATGAGAAATATTATATAGAAGGGAATGAGGAATGATGGAAATGTGATCGACGTGCATGATGAAAATTTATGCAAATGTGGACGATAACAAAGGTTATGTGGGAACATCAAACATACTTGAGTCTTGAAACCCTCCCATACTGTCAAGGCATGTGTCTAGTATAACCATGTCAAATTTCGACGCACACAGGCACAAATTGAAGAAATTTCAATGTTGGATCCATTCATTACTCACTGTGCAGGGATGGTGGAAGTCATTTTTGATGGGTTTATTGGAATTTCCATGACGTTTCAAGAGATTTCCAACAAATATTCTACAAATGGAAATGATGAATGATGACAATGATATTACGTCCATGATGAACATTGATGGAAACGTACTAGACAATCTCAACAATTATGTGGGGACATCAAACATCCTTGAGTCTTGAAACCCTCCCATACCGTCAAGGCTTGTATCTAGTCTAACAACATCAAATTTTGACGCATACAAGCACAGTTTGAAGAAATTTCAACGTTGGCCAAACCATGTACTGCTCACTATGCAGGGTTGGTGGATGACATTTGTGATGGGTGTATTGGAAGTTCCATGACATTTCAAGAGATTTCCAAAAAATATTATACAAATGACAATGATGAATGATGACAATGATACGTCCATGATGAATGATGATGCAAACATGGACGATCTCAAAGATTATGTACAGACATCAGACATTATTGAGTCTTAAAACCCTCCCATAACATCAAGGCATGTGTCTAGTATAACTACATCAAATTTTTATGCATACATGCATAGTTTGAAGCAATTTCAATGTTCGCCCCATTCACTACTCACTGTGCATTGTTGGTGGATGACAATTGTGATGGGTGTGTTGGAAGTTCCATGACATTTCAAGAGAGTTTCGAAAAATATTTTATGGATGGAAATGACGAATGATGAAAATGAGATGTGCATGATGAACATTGATGCAAATGTGGATGATCTCAAATATTATTTGGGGACATTGGACATCCTTGATTCTTGAAACCATCCCATACCATCAAGGCATGTGTCTAGTCTAACGATGTCAAATTTTGATGCATACATGCATAGTTTGAAGAAATTTCAATGTTGGCCCCATTCACTGCTCATTGTGCAGGGTCGATGTAAGATGACATTTGTGATGGGTGTATTGGAAGTGCCATGACATTTCAAGAGAGTTACGACAAATATTTTATACATGAAAATGATAAACGATGACAATGAGACGTCCATTATGAACGTTGATGCAAACATGAATGATCTCAAAGATTATGCGGGGACATAAAAAATACTTAAGTATTGAAACCATCCCATACCATCAAGGCATATGTATAGTCTAACCATGTCAAATTTCAATGGATACAAACATAGATTGAAAAACAAATTCAACATTGGCCCCATTCACTTCTCACTATGCGGGTTCGGTGGAAGAAATTTGTGATGGGTGTATTGGAAGTTCCATGACATTTCAAGAGAGTTACAACAAAAAATATATATAAGGGAATGACAAACGATGGCAATGAGACATGCATGATGAACGTTGATGGAAATGTCGACAATCTCAAATATTATGTGGGGACATCAAACATCCTTGAGTCTGAAACCCTCCCATACCATCAAGGCATGTGTCTAGTCTAACCATGTCAAATTTTGATGCATACAAGAAAAGATTGAAGAAATTTCAACGTTGTCCCCATTCATTTCTCACTATGTGGGGTCAGTGGATGACATTTGTGATGGGTGTATTGGAATTTCCATGACATTTCAATAGAGTTCCAACAAATATTCTACAGATGGCAATGATGAATGATGCCAATGAGATGTCCATTATGAACATTGATGCAAACATGGATGATCTTAAATATTATGTGGTGAAATCATACATCCTTGAGTCTTGAAACCGTCCCATTCCATCAAGGCATGTGTCTAGTCTAACCATGTCAAATTTTGATGCATACATGCACAAATTGAAGAAATTTCGATGTTGGCCCCATTCACTACTCACTGTGCAGGGTCGGTGGAAGAAATTTGTGATCGGTCTATTGGAAGTTCCAAGACATTTCAAGAGAGTTCCGACAAATATTATATATATGTAAATGATGGATGATGACAATGATACATGGACGATCTCAAATATTATGTGCGGGGTTGATGTATGTCATTAAGCCCTTGACCATATATAACCCCTAAGAAATTAATCATTAAACCACCTAACCACCTAACCCCTAAGCCCCAAATACCTTATCCCTTAACCCTTAATCCCTTAAATTTTAACCCATAATCCCTTAAACCTTAATCCCTAGACCCAAAATCCCTAAATCCCTAAATCCCCTGATCCCCAAAGCCTCTATCCACTTAACCCCCAACAACTCAACAAATTAACTATTTAGGCATAGTAGGTGTTAAATTGGAAGCTGAACTAGAAGCTAAAAAGGAAGCTAAGATGGATGCAAACCAATAAGATAAACATGAATTTAAAGTAGAAGCTAAACTCGAAGATAAATTCGAAGCTAAACTTGGCGCTAACTTGGGTGCTAAATAGGGCGCTAAATTGGACACAAAATTAGGCACTATTAGTGCCAAATTGGATTTCTCGACGCGAATATCTCCCAAAATAGTGCCATCCTGATAAATAACTCCGAATTTAGAAAATAAGTGGAGAAAAATACATTAAAACAACCAGTGGAAGCAAAAAAGAGAGCTAAAAAGGAAGCTAATAACAGGGAATTGTTGTAGTGTTTGTTAATGAATCTGTAACATTCTTCAAAGTGTCCACCTTCATCAAAAACACCTTCTTTTCTTCAACCATGTCTCTCATAAAGTGATACTAAACATCAATATTCTTTGTATTTGAATTATAAGCCATGTTCTTCGCTAGGAAGATTGCACTTTGACTGCCACAATCTATCCTTATAGCTTGTTGTACCAACCCAATACCTGAACACAATCTATGTAACCATACTTCTTCCTTTCTTGCATGAGTGGCTGCCATGTATTTAGCTTCTGTAGTTGAGAGTGCCACTAAATATTATATTTTTCTCATCCAATTGATTACTCCTCCAAATAGGTTAAACACATACCCACTTGTATATCTTCTACAATCTAGACCTCCAACCCAATATGCATCGATAAAACCATGTATGTACAACACTCTATCCAATCCCGGTCTTCCTTGGTAGCACAATCCAAACTAGTAGTGCCATGAACATACATGAAAACCCTTTTTACTGTTGTCCAATGCTCCTTCCCTAGTTTTGACATATACATGCTCAAAAATCCCACTACATGTGCAATGTCCAGTCTAGTATAGACCCTTGAATACATCAAACATCCAACAACACTAGCATATGGAACACATGACATGTCCTCTTCCTTGATCTTGTGTCTTAGAACTAAAAAAAATTACACCTACATGAATAGGAACCCTAACTAGTTTACATTCCTGCACATTAAACCTCTGCAATATTATCTCAACATATTTCCTTTGATTTAACCAGAGTTTCCTATTTTCCTGATCTCTTTTAATTTCCATTCCCAAACTAATATTTGCACCACCAAGATGCTTCATGTAAAATTTAGAGGAAAATCGAGTTTTCACATCTTGGATAATCTCCTCAGTGTTTCCTATCAACAACATATCATCCACATACAAGACCAAATAAATAAGATGATCACCAATTAATTTTAAATACACATAGTGATCCACTTTTCTCCTTGTGAAGGAAAGTCACAACATATAAGTATCGATTTTTTTTACCACATGGTGGATTGCTTTAACCCATGCATGGAATTTTTCATCTTACATACCAACTTGTTGGCATAGGGGTAGACCCAGGGTTCATCTCCAAGAGCACACCAACAAGCCCTAACTACTGGCCCTTTCGACAACACCTATGAAGTAGATGCAGTCTCACTCGAAGTAGTTATGAGGGGGTTGCAGGACAAAGATGTTTACAACCAAAGGGAATATCAAGTGGATCTAACACAAGAATAACACAATGTTTATATATCACTTATCATCTTAGATATATTCTTCACATCTACTATCAGATCTAACACAACAGTGCAATCACAGTATATCAATGACAAAGACAGAATATCAATCACACACCACACCAAATATACGTGGTTCACCCTCTCTCTAGGGATATGTCCACAGAACTGTGCTATAATAAATTGAGGTAAAGCATACAGTCCTTGTATGCGCTCTTATCTAGCATATATCTTCTCTTATCCTCTCTTTCTCTCCCCTCCCTGTGCACCCAGCTACAGGGTTGATCTTCTCACCCAGTTGAAGATCTTATAATACCAGAAGGCTCTCACTCTCAACACTTCTCTCTCTCAATACAATACTCACTCACATCAATAATACAACTATATCAATAACAATATCATACCAACCCAAAGTAGGCCCTCGTGACCTTTATTTATACATTACAATAACTCACTGACAGCCTTAGGGCGAAACCTAGGTGTCCAAAACCCTAGATACAAAAACCCTAGGTCAACTTGACCCATATTTTCAGGGCTTCGCTAGCCTATCTTTCCTTTCTTCTCATGCGGTGCTCCAAAGCATCCAACGATGGATTTTTCCACTTTCTGAGTTGTCCATGATCCTTCTTCCTTTCTTATCTGTCATCCCTGATCTCCTCATCCAACGAATTTCTTTCTCGGGTTTCGCTCCATCTTTTATTCTCTTTTGTTCACTTCTACCCAATAACAGTCACTGTGTCTTTCGTGCAGTTCGTATTCTCCCTTTTGTTCCTTGATCTTCTCTTGCTTCCATACCCAAGGGCCAACAAGCCCCCAACACTCAACTTTGATTCATCCCCAGGCACTTTAGATATGAGCTTCCTGTTTTACTTCGACTCTAGGCTGCGTAGTGCAACCTCTACTTTCTTCTCTATGGATCCTTTTCCTCCTTTGTGTAGACTATATTTTCTGTGTCTGGTACCCAGTTTCAACTGCACCTGGTGCCTAGAACCTTTTCTTCTTGCTTTCACCGAGAGCTATGAGGCATCTGGTTGTCATAATACAACTTTAGCCGACTCCCATTCACCAAACCTTCTTTCCATTCTCCATTCAACATTTTTAGTTGCATAGCTCCTCCTTCTGTAACATAAGCGATCTCGTATGGCCCTAGCCAATGTGTTCTGAACTTCCCAGGATGTTTTATGAACTTTTTTTCATATACTAGTACTATATCACCTTGTTTGAATTCCTTCTTCTTGATGTGCCTATCATGATAGTCCTTCTCTCTTTCCTTCTGAACCTGCTGATGGAATCTTGTAATGAATCTGTCTTCTTCCAATTCAACCAAATATGCAAGCCTCTCTTGAACAACGCCAGGGTCATCCAAACTTGTAAAGGCAACAATTATTAGGCTTCGTACCAGATATTCCATTGGAACAACAACTTCAAGACCATATACCAACTTGAAGGGGGTCTGCATTGTCAACTTCTTGGAAGTGGTTCTATAGGACCATAATACTACTGGTACTCTTAAATCCAAATCATCCCTGTTCACACCACAAGTATTGTTTAGTTTTGTCTCCAAGATCTTGTTGAATGATTCAACTATCCTAGTTGCTTGTGGATGGTACGGTGTGCTCTTCTGATGGTGGACTTCAAATTCTTCAGTCAAGGCTTCAACTGTCTTATTGACGAAATGTGTTCCTTGATCACTCATAATGATCTTTGGGCATCCAAACCTAGTTATGATGTCATCAAATATGAAGCGTGCAGCTGTAGTTTCACTACAGTCCTCGACTTCTCTTGCTTCGGCCCATCTAGTCAAGTATTCTTTTGTTGTAATTATGTACCTTGCTCCTGTATGCTTTCCTGGTGGATTTATAGGTCCAAAAAAGTCAATGGCCCATTTCTCAAATGCTTGTAGGGCCAGCTGCAGTGATAATGGAATTTCATCTCTTCTGGATGGTTTCCCAACTCTTTGGCATACATCGCAGGCTCTGGAATAGTCTTTAGCATCTCTGTGTAAGGTAGGCCACCAAAGGCCAGCTCTAAGAACCTTTTGCGCAGTTTCTTTTCCTGCATAATGTCCTCCTGCGATGCCTTCATGAGATTCTGCAAGGATCAATGGTCATTCTTCCTCCATAACAAACCTTCTCAATATCTCATCATGTCCCATCTTGTATAGATGTCCAACTATAAGTGAGAAATCTGCAACGTGCACTACTAGCTGTTTCTTTTGAGGAATTGTGTACTCACTAGGTGCCATTCCTGTTGATAGGAATTGGAATTTCTCTACGAAGTGGTCATTGATATTTATAATGGCCAATAACTGTGCATCCGATAGTGTATCCTCCAAACTAGTCGACTCTTCTCCATGTTCCAACCTCGACAAGTGATCAGGACCTTCGTTCATTGTCCTTGGCCTTACTATGATCTCAAAATCATATTCTTGAAATAACATAAGCCATCTACATATTCTCCCCCCCAACACTGGCTTGTTGACTAGGTATTTTAGCGCGGAGTGATCAATAAACATTTTAAAGTGTCATCCCAAGAAGTAGTGGCTAAATTTCTTCAATGCATACACCATGGCTAACCCTTCTGCTCAGTGGTGGTGTAATTAATCTCACTAGTGGATAGCTTCCTGCTAGAAAAGGCTAACAGGTGGTCAATATCTCCTTCTCCTGGCTGTGCTAACACAGCTCCTAAAGCAATGGAAGACGCATCGACATGCACATGAAACTCCTTGGTCCAATATGGGAAAACCAAAACGGGCGCAATAACCATTTTCTATTTCAGTGTGTCGAAGCTCTGCTGGCATTCCTCTATCCAACTAAACTGACAATCCTTCTTCAACAAATTCTCCATGGGCGCTGTAATTTGAGCATAGCCCTTAATGAACTTTCTGTAATATCCTGTGTGTCCCAACGCAATGCGTAGCTGTTTGACTGATGTAGGAGGGGGTAGATCAACTATAATGGCGATCTTGGATGGTTCTACCAACAATCCTTTCTTTCATACAATATGACCTAACAACACTCCAAATGGTGAAAATAAAATACATTTCTTTAGGTTCAAAGCAATTTGACACTGCCTGCATTTATCCAACATTAGCCTTAGACATTCAATATGATTTTTCAATAAGCTAAAAACAATCCAATCATCAAAGTATGCTTCTAAAAATTTATGTAGAAATTCCTTGAATGCTTCGACCACCACCCTGGAAAAGATGGTTGGGGCATTCTTAAATCTGAATGGAATCATTGTATATTGGTAGGATCCCTATTCTATTGCAAATGTGGTCTTATGGCGATCTTTCTTGGTAATTCGGATCTGATGGTATCCTGAAAATCCATCTGTAAAAGAATATACTTCCTGGCCTCCCACATTATCTAACACTTCGTTAGTGAATGGTGTAGGGAAGGGGTCATGCAAACAAGCATCATTCAACTTCCCGAGATTTGCACATATCCTGATTTCTTTTGTTTTCTTGTCTTGCACCACCATAGGGATTATCCACTCTGACTCTTCGACAGGTTCTATAATCCTTGCTTCCAACATTCTGTCAAGCTCAATTTTCACTTTATCCTTATATTTAGGGTTTAGTGTATAAGGTCTCTTTTTGACTGGTCTAGCATCTGGATTCAAAGGGATCCTCATCTCGCCCATAGGCCCTTTAATGCCCTTCATATCAGTGAACTTGGTTGGAAAAAAGTCCTGATATTCATGCAGTAACTCCGTAATTTTATCAATGGTAGCAACATCCCAATAATCTCCAACATTTGCAAACTTTGGTGTCTGCTCTGTTCCAATATTGACTTTCTTAATCTTAATTGGCTGCCCAATGAATGGCATCTCAACTCCTAGTCCTTCTACATCTCTCTGGACCTCTGTTTCTACGATGTTCACCTTCCTCAGATCATCATCTTCATCGACATTGATGTTGTAGCAGCCCTGCAATTTATGCAGAGGTGCAGTCCATTCATCCTCTTCTTGTTCCAAAGGAAGGCTATATTCCTCCTCGAATAATTTTTGTCTCACAATTTGTAATGCTTGATCTATTGAGGTATATTGAATTTAAAATAAGAAGGTAGTTACAAAATTCCGAGTCATACCTTTCCAATCTATAGTGATGAGGTGCAGTTCTGCTTGAAGGTACCAGTTGATAGGTGTCGTGTCCAGCGTGTTGATGAATTTGTGTACCCACTGCTCTTGAGGGATGTGACTCCAGGCTTCCTCATAGCTTCACACATGGTCCTCTGGGTAGCTTTGATCTATGTAGCGAACTTCACAGCCTTCTACTTGTGCTGAGAACCTCGTTGTCATTAGGGTACGACACTGCATCCAATCTGTAATGCTACTTTTTTGTACCCCCCACCATCTTTCTAGTGTGGCTTTCAAGGCCTCATCCATTTCCAAAAACCTCTGTTGTATTGGTACAATTTCTTCAAAGTCCAACAAGAAGGTTTTTAAAGGATTTAGACCATCAAAGGTGGGTAAGTTACTTACTATTGTGTCAATCTAGCGAACTTCTCTGGTTAATATAACACATATTTTTGTCGATAATTCATACATCTTATTCTTCCAGTTCTCTAGTGCTTCTTTTGAGTCTGATGAACATGCGCTATCACTTTTACAGCTTAAGTTTCCATCGGTTGTGGGATTAATGTAATCCTGTTGTCTGGATGTTAGTTTATATATGTTTTCTAGTGTATATGCATGGTCTTCTTCTCTGATAGGTTCTGTGTGCCGCTGACCTTCATCTAGATATAAAGGTGCGATGACCCTAAGGCCATATCTTTCAAAATTCATACATCTTTTCTTTAAGTAAAAAACAATAGAGTTATTGAAGGCCCAATCAATTCCTAACAACGCGCGGTAAGGACAAATATCATCAACTATTTCAATTACCTCAAAATCTACAAATGTTCTTACTCCATCAATGTCCACAGGGACATGATCCAATCATCCAAATGGGCTGACAACTTGCTAATTAGCCATCTTAAGCCTGATAGGGGAATAGATCAACTTCAGTTTTCCCATCAGTGCTCAGGTTTTCTTTGTCATGACATTGACATCCGACCCTAAGTCGAGGACTACATAGTCTATCTCATACTCCCCTATTTGAGTATTCAAATGTAATTCCTTATTTTTCCTTCTCTTCTTACCAATTTGGTGTACTTCCCTATTCAATAAGGGGTCTATATTTCCTAGCTCATATTGTCTAATTAGATTTTGTAATTCTTGTAAAATGCTTTCATCTTGAACCAACTTAATACAAGTATGTAAAAAGTCCATGAGCTTTCTTACCTCTTTTCCTTCTCTTGGTGAAGCAGACTGATCAAATGCCAGAGGCATTCCATATTCTCTCACTTCTGGTCTTGTCTTTGATGAAGAAACTTGGTATCCTTTGAACTCTATTCTTGCTTCCTCAAATATTTGTTTTTCTTTATTTGCATCAAAACTTTGGGTCTTCTTTGCATCTTTCCTGATTCCTGAATCTTCTGTAGTCTTCCTATGGGTTAGTCTATCTTCTCATGTAACAACACCTCCTCTAGTTATAACAATGACTCTAGGGTCTTCTCCATGAAGTTCAACATAGATCAGTTGCACTTGCGGGTTCTGCTGAGGTCCTCATCTTTCTTGAAGCTTAGCTAGCAGCACAGGACAATCTTCTATAACATGGTCAAACTAGCTGCAATAGTTTCAAGTGGTCCAAGGGTTCTAACAATCCCTTGAAAGGTGTCCTAGATGTGTTCATTTATAACAGATGATCTATCCTCAACCTCAACTCATTTCTCCTCCTCGTCCTCTTCCTCTGAATCCACCGTGAGGATTGAAGTTTCCTCTCCCAGGAGAGTTATACTATGTAGTGTTTCCTTATTGTTGTACTTCGCCTTGAATATTATATATGTCTCTCGACCTCTCATGCATGATATCATAAGCCCTACAATCCCTATCATCATGTCCTATGGACTTACAGAATGTGCAGTACAAATTTGTAGGTGTTTGAACATACTTTTGCATGTAGTAGCACTCACCGAGACGATGTCTGTTTCTGCATACCTTGCACCAAGGTAAGGTGACTTGATTCAAAGAGATCAGAGCTCCAGAAGCCAAGTACTCATTGAATAGGGTATAATGTAACTTGTCATGGCCTTATGATCTGCATTTGACACACCAAATGTATTCTCTTTTATCTTTTCCCTTGTCTTTCTTCATATCTTCGACCTGTAGAGACAAACTAGTTAGCTGACTCAAGATCTGGCTCATACCTGAGATGGATTCTCTCATAGGGGATGATTCTAGCTTCATGGAGATCTCTAATGCCTTAGCCTGCGAAGCAATCTTCTGTTGCATTAGGGGAACTCTAATGTGTGGTAGAAGGGCAATAATGAACCATTCCTTGTTCTGTTCATCTGGGATCTGAAAAGTCAATCAACCTGTTAAGGTCTTGAATCTTTGATCGAAATCCAAAATAGGTTCAGGCACCTTCTTCTTGATCTCTTTTATCTCTGTGATACATTGGAATTATGACTTAGGTTTCTTGAATTCTACAATCAGCGCGTTCTTGATCTGATTCAATGGCTTAGGCTGTGCAAGTCCTTGGACAAGTTTCATGTACCAACTTAGTGCGCGGTCTCTGAGAGTTGTACTGAATTGAGTTCTTTTGACAACTTCATCTGTGACATTCTTAATGTTCCATACGGCTTCACATAGGAACCAATGTTGATCAGGATCTTCAGATCCATCTCCCCTAAAGATAGGGAGTCTCATCTCATCTTCCATAGATCTTCCTAGGGTTCCTGACTGAATATGTGGTGGACTACTATTGACAATTCTCTGGACGCTCTTGTGACTGGGATTACTCTGGTTTCTTAATACTGAATCAAAGGGAAGGATAACAATACTTATTTCGATGGTTTGCGCAGTTTCTGAGGTTTCAGGTTCTCCTCGGTGAAGCTCTTCAACTTTTCCTTCCTCTTCCCTAGAGGGTTCTGAATGTTCTTCATTTGTTAGTTTTTCTTCTTCTCCACTCTAGAAACCTTCCTCCCCATAGTTATGCTTAAACAAGTTTGCAAGGTGGACTTCTCGGAACAATTTCCCACTGCGTGTATGTCCAACTTCTGTTTCACTGTCGCTGTCTGAATTTTTGAACATTATCCTTTCTTGATCCGACCAATCTATTGTGTCTTCAAGATGTTCTTTTCATGCAATAACATCTTGATTCTCAACTTCAAAAAATGCAAAAATTTCCCTCGAGGTCCCTTGAAAAAATATCTCTCGACCTGGCTATATGAATCTACTCTATCAACAAAAAACTTTGTGATGTACCCTCCAATGGTACTATCAAACCAGTGATATACTACTCGTGATACAGTGTTATCAAATCTCTTGACCTTCTTGATCAACTTCGACGTCCAAACCACAGGAGGTCTAGATTGGATCTCAAACTGGGTGTCTGCTAATATAGCTAGCCACTCATATAACTCCTGATGGATTTCTCCAAATAAGATCTCATGTATATCGGTAAAGATATATTTCTCCAACCAGTCCTCTGAACTAAGATTAGAGTTCTTGTTCTGGGATTCAGCGAAGTCCTTCTCTTGATCTTCTATCCACTTTTGAATCTCTGTCTTTGATGGAAACCACCTTGACATTCCCTCAAGAAGATTTCGGTCCCGACAATAGAACCATTTGTTAGCACAGGGGAAGACCCAGGGTTCAGCTCCAAGAGCGCAGAAACAAGCCCTAAGTACTAGCCTTTTCAGCAACACCTATGAAGCAGATGCAGTCTCACCCGAAGCAGTTATGAGGGGGTTGCAGGACAAAGATGTCTACAACCAAAGGGAATATCAAGCGGATCTAACACAAGAACAACACAATGTTCATATATCACTTATCAACTTAGATCTATTCTATACATCTACTATCAGATCTAGAACAACAATGCAATCACAATATATCAATGAAAAAGATAGAATATCAATCACACACCACACCAAATGTACGTGGTTCACCCTCTCTCTAAGGCTACGTCCACAAAACTGTGCTATAATATATTGAGGTAAAGCATATAGTCCTTGTCTACGCTCTTAGCTAGCAGATATCTTCTCTTCTCCTCTCTTTCTCTCCCCTCCCTGCACACCCAGCTGCAGGGTTGATCTTCGCACCCAGATGAAGATATTACAATACCAGAAGGCTCTCACTCTCAACACTTCTCTCTCTCGATACAATACTCAATCACATCAACAATACAACTAGATCAATAGCAATATCGTACCAACCCAAATTACCAACCCAAACTAGGCCCTCGTGACCTTTATTTATACATTACAATAACTCACCAATAGCCTTAGGCCGAAACCTAGGTGTCCAAAACCCTATATACCAAAACCCTAGGTGTCTAAAACCCTAGGTCAACTTGACCCATATTTTCAGGGCTTCGCCAACCTGTCTTTCCTTTCTTATCACGTGGTGCTCCAAAGCATCCAATGGTGGCTTTTTCCACTTGTTGAGTTGTCCACGATCCTTCTTCCTTGCTTATCTGTCATCCTTGATCTCCTCGTCCAACGACTTTCTTTCTCGGGCTTCGCTCCATCTTTTCTTCTCTTTTGTTCACTTCAATGCAATAACAGTCACTGTGTCTTCCACATAGTTCGCATTCTCCCTTTTCTTCCTTGATCTTCTCTTGCTTATATACCCAATGGAAAACACAACTCTTTCTTCCCCTTCACAACAAATCGTTCTGGATTCTTCATGTAGATTTCTTCTTCCAGATCCCCATGTAGGAATGTTGTCTTCACATACATATATTCTACTTCAAAATCAAAAGAAACACCAATAGATAAAATAAATCTAATTGAAGTTAACTTGGAAATAGAAGAAAGAATCTCACCAAAGTCAATTCCCTCTAGCTGAGAATAACCTTTTTCTACTAACAAGCTTTGTATTTCTCCACTTTTCCTTCTATGTTAAGCTTATTCTTAAACACCCATTTAGTGCCAATGAGATTTCTTCTAGTCGACAAATCCACTATATCCCAAGCCTCGTTCTTGTCTAAGGCTACCATTTCTTTAGCCATGGCCTTTTTCCAGAGTTTTCCATCCTCTGAATCCATTGCCTCCTTAATAGTTCTAGGATAATCTTTAGTAATAAACAAAGAAAAAATTGAACGAAAATCGGGTGGATTATACCTTTTTGGTTTCCTTCTTTCTCGAATTGATCTCCTCAATATTAGAGTATGAGGATCTTCTTCTTTTGATTCCTATTCTTCTGTAGAGTCTGATTCATTATCCTTCAACTCAAACTCTATTTTCTCCGGCTCTTCCTTCCTTGGTAGGACTTCCTATTTGAACACATATTTCATTTCTCTAAATACCACATATCGGCTATACACTACCTTCTTATATTCTGGGTTCCAAATCTTATAACCTTTTAGAACATCTTTATACCCAATAAATATGCACTTTTAATCATTTTTATCTTGCTTACTCCTATTTTTCTTTGGAACGTGAACATAAGAATCACAACCAAATACCCTGAGATGTGTCAAAGAGGGCTTGTTACCAATCCATACCTCACATGGAGTCTTTTCATCCAACATTTATGAGGGTGATCGATTGACCAGGTAACATACAGTACTCACTGCCTCTGCCCAAAATTCCTATCTTAACCCGACACCACTGAGCATGCACTTTGATTTTTCCATCAGTGTCATGTTCATCCTTTCTGCAACTCCATTTTGTTGAGATGTATATGGAGTATTATTCTGCCTTGATATACTACACTTCTTACATAATTCTTAGAATTCATTTCCACAAAATAACACATCATTATCCGCCCTCATCACCTTAATTATTTTATCTGTTTGATTTTCCACAAGAGCCTTAAACTCTTTAAACCTGTCAAATACTTCATATTTCTTCCTGAGGAAATAAATCCATGTATTCCTCAAGAAGTCATCTATAAATGAGACATAATACACAAATTTTCCAAGTGATGGAACTGACATAGGTCCAAACACATCAATGTGCACCAATTGTAAAACTCCCTTTGCCCTCGTTGCACTGGAGGGGAATATTACATGATTCTTCTTCCCATATATGAAATTTTAACAAAAATCAAAATCTAGAGAGAAGTTAGACATACCTTCAACCATACCTTTACCCTGTAGTACTCGAAGGCCCTTCTCTCCGATATGCCCCAATCTTTGATGCCACAACATAGTCTTTGTTCCAAAAACTATATGCATTTTTTCTTCATCTCCAATATCAAGAACAACATAAATGTTGCACCTATTACTAATAGTGCTTCCTTGCATATTATACAGAGTTACAAACCAAACTACCTTTAGGAAGACCATTGCTCCTCGAACCATCATGTAGGTTTCTTTCTCAAACACTATTTTTACCCCTGCACCATCCATTTTTCTTAAATAAATCAAATTTATGGCCAATCCTAGGATGTAAAGAACACTAGGGAGTGTTCTAATCCTTCCATCCATGAGCTTCAACTTGACTTTATCTCATCCTATGATTTTGGGTATTGAGTCATCACCTAGGAAAGCATCACATCAATCATAACTTTCATATTCTTAGAGCCACGCCCTGTGAGGAGTCATGTGAAATGATGCACCTGAGTCGACTGACCATGCCTCATGATCTGCATGTGTGATTGAAGAATCATGTACACATCCCCTCCATCCACAAAGGTTTTTTTTTCTATAGAAGGAGCATCATCAACTCCCTTCCCTCTCTAAACAATTTTGGATCTACATTGCTTCTTGCAGTGCCCTTCTTTTCCACATCTCCAACATACCTTTACAATTTTTTCGGGAGATTTAGATATTCCCTTAGATTTATATCTCCCACTTGAGGACTTATATATATTTCTTTCATGGGAGAGTACTCTTGCAAATAAGGCATCTGTGCTTTGTCCTTCCATGTTATTCCACCTCATCTCGTCCTACAACAAGGATGAGACCACATCATCGAAAGTTAAAGTAGTTTCATTACTACCTATGGCCACAACCAGAGCATCCCACGAGCCTGGTAAAGAGAACAATAAACTGATACAATTATCTATCTTAATATCAACTGATAATAACTGAATTACCACATTATTGAAGGAATTCAGATGCTCTATCACCGAGTCTCCATATTTCATCCTTATGTTATACAACTTCTTCCGTAGGAACAATTTGTTTACCAGGGACTTTGATTGATACAAATCCCCTAACTTATCCCATAATGTCTTGGTTGTAGCTTCTTCCCCAGAGACATTCAGTAATACTAAATCTAAGAGACACAACCAGATTGCGCTCTTTTCCTTCTGATCCAAATTTTCCCATTATTCTGATGAAATAGCAGCTAGATCCACAATGATCCACTATTTTTTTTCCACCAACAAATATTCCATCTTGAGCTTCCATAGCTCAAAACTTTTCCCATTAAATTTCTCGATCTCTATTTTCTAACTACTCACCATTTATTTCCACCTAAAGAATTGACATCACAGATCTTCCACTGTAACAAGGTTTATCACAGATCTGAGCCAAACCATTAGCCACAAAGGTGTCCCCCTGATGCCAATAACAACTCTGATACCAAATGTATATTTTAACCTTGTACAATTATTTACTCCAAACAAATTATTAATAAAAATATAAAAGATACAATGGCACACACAAACATTACATAGATATTTTACCATGGAAACCCAAACCGAGAAAACAAACAACCTATTTAGATATGCATCTCTAATATTCTATTCATCATTTATCTTCATTATTTAATACACACACACACACACACACACACACATTTTAGCGGTTTTTCGGCACATGTTTTTTGCCGATGGTTTTCTAATTTTGGTTAAGGAAAAAGGGTTGTTGACTAATCTAGGTCAATGGATTAGGGGTTTTGGATGCCACGACATCCAAAAACCCTAAGCCATTGACCCAAATTAGTATATATATATAT
>ML778895.1:550460-568257 GCA_009831015.1 Picea engelmannii
GTCTGGCTGTTCTTCCACCTTTTTCTTGCAGTGCTTGGCGAAATGCCCATATCCATGGCAGTGCCTACATTTGAATGGAAGTTGTTCATAATCCAGCTCTTGTACGTGCATCCATCCTGCAACTGTTAGCTTAATGGCTTCCGAAAGCCCCTCCTCCATATCTACTTCGACACAGATACGTGCGCATGAATATTGATCTTTTCTTGCAGCCTGGTCTATGTATTTTCCTAAACTGTTGCCGATAATCTGGAGAGACTTCGGGTTCCAGCAATGGAGGGGGAGATGGGGAAGCCGCACCCACACCGGAACAGCARATGGGACATCCTGAGCTGGGTCGAAGTCTGGCGACCATTTGTTGAGATATAGTCCTTGAGGGCCCATGAAGTAAGGTCCGTTTCTAAAGATTAGGCTTCTGTCCTCTGCACTTTCAAAAACGAAGATGAAGAACCCTTTGCCTACGAAATAGTTCTTGATTCCTTCTTTGATTAACGGCTTCCAATTTCTCTGTGTCCACTCTTCTACTGACTTAGGCGAGGGCCAGAGGCCCGTGAACTGGCCTATGAGCCCTTTCTCATCAAGATTAAGAGCTTCTTTACAGGTTTCTTCTTCCGGAAGAGCTACCGAAGGTATGGAATCCATCCTCTTAACGAACTTCTGCTGATTGATTGAGGGTTGTCGCTTGGAGATCGAATCCAGCATTGCTTTGAAAGCAATAACTTCAGGAGGGGGCGGGGGGGGGGGTCCAGAGAATCCCCAGGGGGCATCATGACTGATCTCTGGACAGACCCAGTCGGCCCGAAAGCTCAGCTAAAAAAGGAGGAGGGGGCCCAGGAAGGCCCTGGAGGGAGACCGGGAGGCCCAGCAGCAGGAGCTGCCAGGCAGGGAGGCCGCAGGAGGCAGCACGGGGCCGCAGAGAAGCTAGGTCGAGGCGCAGCTCGCGGGTTCTTATAACTATGACCTAAAATCTAAATGCACATTGTAACAATTTAATATATCAACACTTTTGGAATCAAAATTCTCAATTTCATAATTAAAATTGATACTTTTTAAGACTTCTTTAAATTTTTTAATTAGGATGTTAATCATACACTACCTTGAATTCTCAATATACTCGAAATTCAATTAAAAAAATGAAAATCTAAAGGCAACAAACCAAGACTTAGTAGATAGTGTTATTTTTTATTTGTATTTTTTATTTGTAGAATGATATTATTCCTAGAGATATTAATAGAGAGGGGGATGATTTTATGAAAGGTACTACATTTAGTAAAAGTTTTTCTAAGACATCAATAGTCCCTTATAATGACATGGAAATGGGTCCTAGTTTTGATATGAAGTTATCCTCTTCATATGAAAAAAACATTTCAATCATTGGAAATAATGAACACAAATCCTTTATGCAATAAATTGGTTATGCATTAAAGGATTTGTGTATATGATGGATAATTTGTAGGATTAGTATAATCACCCAAAGTATAGGTCATTTTAGGTTCCTATACAATCTATAGGTTCTTCCCTCAAATTGTAAATAAGGCTCGGTAAACTTTATAATTCATAAAAAATATAGTTCCTTATTTGAATGGACCATGAAAGTAAACTAAACTAAATGATTCTAGAATCCTAGATATTAATAAAAAAGTGAACTTTCAATTCATAATATAAAATTCCAGAATGTACATGTAACTTTTTAAAAGAAATTGTAATGGTATGCCATCTTCAATTATTCATTCATGATCGGATTTGAACATTTTCCATTTTCTAACTTATTTTTTCTTGATTGAACTTCTATTAAATTTATGCACGTTGCACATACTAAATGACTATATTGACAACTTATGACGTTCAAATGATAGTCTTGAAAGTGAACATGAGTATCGATTTGATGGGTTTCTTGAAAAAAACATCCTTTCAATACGATGGATCCTCTTTCATATATAAAACCGTTATCATCAAAATCTTCTAATAACCTCATCTTTTGTTCTGTGCATTGCATCAAATAATATTTCATGTTTTCAGTGTTGTCTACATGTGCAACCATGTCAAAGACATCTTTTGAAAATAATTTGATATGTTCCAACAAGTATTTCATGTTAGATTATCACACAAGTACATCTACAAGTTGTTTAAATATTTAAACATAAAAATTACCTTCTCTAACAAGATCATAAACTCTATTGCCATCAAATGACACTATAGTTTCATTTGATTCCATCTCCTATGAGCTTGCAAGTGGAATTTTCCCTTTTATATTAAGTTCGATATGTCTCCAAGATTTAACATATTCCACATTTTCATTTTCACAAATCTCTATGGATTATGTGTCCTCTATGCAAACTGAACAAAAACAATATTAATTTATTCTATCAAATGCAAACACATTTTGATAGAATTTTTTTTAACTGGATGCACTTTTTGTGTCCCATGTATTGTACCAGATTCATATGGGATCGATCTATTTGCACCTTGGATTCCAACATACCAAAAAAACTTGCATAAGACAATAACTTGTTAACTTGAAATCTACCAAGAAAATGACTGAATAGATTATAAATTTGAAAATGTGAATAAAAATATCTTGTGTACATGTGTAACATGTACATATATGTACACACCTGCGCACATCTCTTGACATATTATTTTCATGTCTTAGCGCCAATTTGCACCATTCAACAACTTGATCAACGGATTCAAATCAATTGGCACGAGGGTTCATATGATACCTTTTAAGTGTTTGTTTTACACATGCCCCACCGTTGTGCTCTCCTTTTCCATGACCAATCTAAAAAAAATTCCAACAATGTGTAATGTTTGATTTCTTATGAAGACAACACAACCAATAGAATGATCGTGAAGATTTGAACTGACCCACACATCCATCTGACCATATCCAATGTCGATCGAATCTGATCCCACATTCTTTCAATGAATCATAAAATTTATCAAAAAAATGTTGTACATAATGTGTATCGTGTGCTCGATCATCACTTATATAAAAGTGATATTCTTTAATAGCATGTTGATTGTCATTGGTGCTTTCTATGTTATCAAGACTTCGTTGAGCATGTCTATATAGAACATGGACAAATATAGTGATTTGATCATAATGATAATATTCACTCTGTATTTCTTTTTATGCAGCGAATGTGTAATTCTCTTCAAAATCAACTACAGGCAAAATTGTCCCTGGTGGAAACACTTCATGAGATTGTTTGAATTTTAGATGTTGCCATCGAGATCTATTTAAATGCTTGGTGTATTTATAAATTTCTTCCTCAAACTTTTTCAAAAAATCTATCACATAGATTTTATCTACTTTCAAATCAATCTTTTTGGAAATAACATTTGAAGAATGTGGAGCTATGTTGTTGATATATTCATATATCTTCCAATTGACTGTTATATTAGAAAATGATCGATCATTCATATCAATAGGATACTTTGATTGAAACAAACTTAGATTTCCACAACAATCAAATTTCTTTCCACCAACACATTTTTTTTGGTAAAATAATTCATCACCTTCTCTTTCACATAGAATTTCAGATATAAAAGCATGGAATTTGGAAGGAGGAGGTGAACTTGACCATATTGTTTTACCAAAATCAAGAAAAGTGTTGTAATATAACTCAAATTCCACATGATAATGACAACAACAAGTGTCACGAAAAATGATGGGTCTAACAAACCATGGTCTTTGTTGCACAAATGTACTGATGAAAATTTTAAATTTTTTGTTCTCTTCTTTGAACTTATTGAAAAATTCTATTTGTGTCATTGGCAATATATGTTTTGAATGTTCTTCATATTTTTTTCATGCTATTCTTCATCTCAACACATCCATTTCATGTGGTGAAACACGAGATTTTGTCAACCAACAATTACGGGTCGATTCTTTAACATTTTCTGCAAGTCTATCTTTGTAGGGTTGTCTAAAAATAATTGTCCAATAAGCAAGTTCATCATTTGCATCTATTTTCAATTGAAATTTTCTATGTTTGTACAATATTTTTCTTGAGGTTCCTGTTAGTCCCTAAAGTTGCACTCGACTGGTAAGGGAAAGCTAGGGCATCATTGATTTTATTGCAAAGTATTTTTTAGGGTTTTATGATTTGGTTTTGGTTTAATGGTTGAAAACTGGGTCAAGCTTACAACATGGCATGAAAATCAAGATTAAAACATTTCATATCCCACTGGCTAAATAATAGGTAGATACATAGATGGAGTAAACCAATTCAAGAAAAGAAAGTGAAATCTTCAATTTGTCAATTTCACAAAGTTTGGTTTCAATATATCATAAAGAAACAGGGGTATCAGCTTGAAATCATTACTTGAAAATTATCTCTACAACAAAATATTCACTGTATAAATTAACATTCAAGAACCAAAAACATTGCAATTTGAATAATAAATTCAAGCATGAAAATGAAATAACAGAGTAGAAAAGAGAAGGTCTAACCATCCATATGCCTTTGCTATTAAGTGTCAATTGAACATACATGCCTTTACAATAATCTCCAAAACGAATCTCTATAGATCTCCAAATTTTCGACCCGTATAAGGTATGTCTTCTGCTTATTTAAAACAAATATGAAACTACCAGATCCTATTATCTAGGATAGCTTTAAATGACTAGAATCCAAGAGTATCCAGATCCTAAATTATGTCACTAAAAAATGAGCTACTATTTCCAAAATAGTCCACAACTCAACAACTTAATATAACAAACATTGCCAACAATACTCTAAAAAATAGATATTTTGTTTGACTCTGTAAAGAAAATCAATATCTTAGCATCTCCTTGATCAAAACGAGTATTATTTGCCATATCTCCTGGAGCACCTTTAAAAAAAATTGTAACCAATCTTGATGTTACCTTTAAGATAAAATTGCAGCAGAGGCTTTGGCATTTTTCTGCTTGAGCTTTGTGGTTAACACAACATTGTGCCAGTAAAGTCTAAAATTGATTTCCCTGAGTTCCTTAAGCAATGCCCTTTGCTCCTTCTTCTTCTTTTTAAGACTTTGAATTCTTTCCTGCTGGCGAGCATTCCACTGTTCTACCTGCATCTTTTCCTTCTTTAACTGTTTTATGGTTTTTTGAAATTCTTTAATCTTTTCCTTATCAGTTCTTATCTCGACCCTGAATCCTGAACAATCTTCAGAGGGTGCAGTTTCATTCATATTTAAAGTAACACTGGGTTCTTTGGCTTTAACCTGATATTTTGAAATCAATTTTGAGCTATGTTCTTCTTCAGAACTTGATGAATCCATAGCTCCAGGTACATTTGGTAGGTAATCTGAATCTTCCATGTAATCCTGTGTTTCTTCATGAAATTCACTGATTCCTTTAGCCATCTTTAGCCTTAGCTAATCTAGTTGAGGCTCTCATTACAGGGCCTCCAGGTGGTGATAGTTTTCCTTTTCCTTTGCTGACATATTTCTTGGGAAAAGGTGTCCTCTTTTCTTTTTTCCTGGTGCTTGTTTCAACCTCCTCAGAATCATCATCTATGATTATGGTGTTTTCTTCTTTAATGGCGGGATTGAACATTGATTTTGAGTTCAACCGATACTTATTAGTATCTCTGGTTGAATTTCTCTGAGGTTTTTGTGATACAAAGGCACCCTTTTTCCTTTTTCCTTTGACTGCAACGTTCTTTTTGCTGGTGGATGGCATTTCAGTCTTGACTGCAGTTTGAGAAAATGAATCGTTTTCTGACTCTGTCTCTTCTTTGACATCTTCCTCAGGAAGCACCTCATGTTCGGGCTCCCATCTAAGTCTTTTACTCCTACTCTTTTTAGTTACCTTGCTATCAGAAGATTCATCTTTTACAGGGTTTTCATCAACAACATCTCGACCCTGTTTAACAATTTTCCTCCCTCTGCCCTTTTTTGACTTATTTGATTTAACAACAGGTTTTAAGGATTTTGTGAGCCAATTCCAAGGCTTTTGTAGTTCATTTAGGGTAGATATGACTAGGGTTTTAATCAGGACTTGATGGAACAAACTGCCCTTGGCATTAGTGTTAATAGATTGTACCTTCTTGGACATTTTTGTCAAACTTTTAAGTAGGAAATAAGGAAGGTTTAAAGGACAGTCACCGTTTAGATGCATCAATATTATGATATGATAGATATAGATCAAACAAAACCTCCCTTCGTAGGTGATGTGTCTATGAATCACCACTAGGGTAGTGTGCCATTCGGGTCGGACCCAACTGCGAGGAATTCCCCTTCTCCAATTCAGATTCTGCTTCTCTAGAAGGAGGAATTGATTCACAAACTCAGTGACCACGTGTTCCTTCTTCCACCATCTTTCCCCTCCAACCACGAGCCTGCAAGCCTTGGCTATAGTCTGTTCTGTCACCAACATCAACATTTTTCCGATTTCGACTTCATGACCATCGAAATTCAAAGAAAATTCCATGGAAACCCGTTCATCATATCCTTGAAATGTGGTGAGGAACTCAAACCACCCGACGTCTCTAAATCTTTGAGCCATTTGAGGGTAGGCTTCAAGGAGTTCGACACCTTCTGGTTCGATTCTGGCCACTTGTCCGCTACGCTTTGGCGCCATTTCAACTCAAATCTACAACTAACGCCCTCGGGTTCTGAATTTTCTTCCTGCAATTGATGATATGCTTGATGCTTTGAATGGATGCCTGTATTTCTTCCTGCAGGATTGAACTTAAAACAACTCGAACTGATCACATAATAATCATTAAATAACAGGGGATCTTGAAATGAATCCTGCGCGTGTGTATAGCGATCATGTTCTGAACATGTTGGATTTAGAGATGATTACCAAATTCTAGTGGGAACACAAGAAATATTAGCTCATGATCTCGTTATCATAACTAAATCGGGATAGTAGGCGCACGATATGGCATGATTATTTGGCGCTATGGGAATAGGCTTATTCCCGTAGCGCGTTTTGACAATTTAGAATTTGAAATTCCAATGGCATAAAGGAGACACTTCTAGTTTAAACAATGTTTTTCATAACCAAAACTCAAATAAATCATAAAAAATTAATGCAAACCATGAAATATAAAAATGTTAAAAAATGAAAACAGCTAAAAACGGAAAATGAGGGATGGGTAAAGAGGGTTTTAGGACAAAGGTTTCTTACTTAAACCAAGACAAAAGTAGATACTAATAGTTCCCATCACTTTTTCCATGTGATGTGTCAAACGATCTTTTATATTGCTAGATGAAACAACTGTTGTTTGTATCACTCTACGTGCAACACTGGCATATTTTTTTAATACACTAGTTATATCTTTAAAGACATTATGTTTCACCTTTGTATCTTTTGTCGATTTTTGAATACTCAATAATGATGTAGCTTCTTTTAAATTTCTTGACTTTATTAGATAGAGTAAAAGTTGAGCTTGTACTATCACTGATTCATCTTTGAAAAAAGTATTATACATATTTGTAACATGATATATTATATAATGATTAACTTCTTTCTTCCCAAATTAGTCATTATCAACATTTTCTAATATTTCATCATCAATGTTGATAGATTCTTCTGCATATTTCAATTTAAAGTTTATATTAAAAAACAAAACCCAAACATAATTTCACTAAACTATATATACAAGTGTTCATCTTATATTATATAGAGATTTATGTACATACCAATAGGCGATTCAACTTTTGCTTCAATTTCGGTTTCAACGACTTCATCGACGTTATGAGACAAATCTATTTATGGTTTTGAAAAACATCAAATCCAAATTACAATCAATTATATTTTAAACAATAATTTAAATAAATGATTCTATACTTTTAATATAGACAATATGTGTACATGCATATGCCTGGTTGGACTTCTTCTTGTTGAAAACATCTATTTACATCATCATCGTTTATTTCTTGAACAATATTTTCACGTTCTTCTTTCTTTCTCCAAAAATGCTCTTTCCTTTGTTCGTTATGGTGAGTTTCGTCTCGAGTGTGATCGATTTTCTCTTGTGCAAACTTTTGTTTCCCATGAGTGTGGTTATTTGTAAAAGTTAAAAAAAAATCAACATTTCAGAATAGCCTCAGAAAACTTCATTCTCACAAAAATTATTAAAAGATAATATCAATAATTTTATGTTCAACAATGCCTTCACCTTGAAAAAATGTTCAACAATACCTTCAATATATAATTTTTTTTTCATTCAAAACATCAACCATTCAAAACAACGAAAAAATGAAAAAAATGATTCAAAGTTTTGCTTAGAGGCTCCACATATGCAAAACCATGAAACAAGAGTGTGAATTGTGTTAAATTGGTTCGGTTGAAAGTATATTTATAAGATTTGGTTCCAATTGAAACGAAACGACGTGTCCCTTCATTTTTTTCGATCGCTGGAATTCTCTCACCCATATGTAGGCCAAAAAATAGGAATCTGTTTATTTTTTATGGATTTGGTTAGTAAAATATCGTTCGGCCGAAAAAAAATACTTTTCGGCTGAAATATTCTTTTGGCCGAAAACCTGGGAATGGGGTTGTTTGCAAGAACTTGATAATTCCTTCATCTTACTTGAACTTTGGAGGTTTCAGACTCCTGCAAATAATCAAAATTTAGATTCAAAATTGATACCAACATTTGCAAAATTGAATCTACTTTCCATGGATATATTTTTTTTTCATTTTCATTATTTTTATTTAATTTTATTTAATTTTATAAAAAAATCACTGCATAATATTTTCAGGTGACATTATGATTAAGTGAAATGAAATATCCATATCTCTAAAAAAACACTGTGGAAAATTTAGAAAAAATTGTATTCACAATCCTTAAACGATTCTCTTCAAAAGGGTATTTTTAGATTTTAATTTAAAGTACAAATTAAGATAGATACAAGGTGGGGGAAAATGTGTTTAAAATCTAGAACTATTTCATTTTGGTCAACTTAAAAAAATTCTAGAAATTATAATATTCATCCGTTAGATTCAAAATTATAGTCATAAGAAAATAGAGTCTCTGCAGATTGTTGCAGTATATTTAGTTTGTAAAAAAAAAAACTTAATAATAGATACATTGTTGGGGGAAAACATAACTCATTATCATTCCTTTCATTTTTAAGGAACATACTGTGAAACAATTGCCAAATTGACATATCAAATCTCAATAAAAACAACTTGAAAAATAGTCAGTAGAAAGCTAACGAAATTCTTCACAAGTTTTTTCTTTTACTGTAAAGTGAAATTCTAAATAAAAAAAATACTTTTGTATACCGGAAGTTGAAGAACTTGTGAAAATATAGTTTTTTTTTCTCATAAAACAAGCAAAATAGACACCCATCTTCATGATTTCACCCTATTTGATATTCAATTTGTGCTCCACACTATTTAGGGCCAAATTCTTAATTAGTTTTTCTTCTAGTTCATTAATCTTGTCCCTAGGATTTTTATTTTCTTTGACCTATTCTTCCTACCTTGATTGTTTTTGTTCTTGGTTGATTTTTTTTTTTTTTTTATTTCTTGTAATCTAGCCTCCATTTTCTAGAGCTGAGTCCTAAACCTTAATAATTTATTGTCTATTTAGTTCATGATATGGCTTGAATAGTCACAATCTAGATTCAATTCATGGTAGATGCATAAAATATATTCACCACATCAATTCACCAAAAAAATAATATTCACAGTATGTATTCACATACCATATATATATATATTCATGGTCTTAATAACATCTTAAATAATATTTCAAATAATATCATTTTTAATAATATGTTAAAGATGCCCTTTATTACATCTTTCATAATTTCACAATGTTAGTATAACATATTAGTTATGTCCTTACTCTTTTTTTAAATGTTTTTTTTAACATTTATATTCATAATTTATGGTCGTAAGTATATATGAAAATGAGGTTCTAAAACTCTATATTAAAATGAATTTTGCTAAATATTTGTGCCAAGTAAAATGGCCATTAAGAATAAAACTGAGACCTACGAAGATATGAGAAACTATATAATAGCGCTCAATGGGTTTGAGAACGAAAGCAAACCTTTTCCGAGCTTAGATATTTCTCCATTTGAGTTCTCTCCAACTCCATTACCCATGTTTCTTCCAATCACCCATGGTTCTAAACAATTGATATCAACCATGGTTTTGGATTTTCCAACCCATTTGTCATCCCTTGTATGCTTCCTAAACCAAGAGATTGGTTGTTGAATGATTTTAGAAAGTGGATTCAAGTATTTTAACCTATAAATTTGGAGTCTTCAATGTTGATATCAAGCTACATAGAGGTTATACAACAAGAATCATCACAACGAGTCATCACAACACTCTATGTGAGTTGTAGCTCTGCATAAAAATTAAAAGTTATCTTCTCTTAAAACTTAATTTGAGATTTTTCCATGATTCTCATGGGTGTCATTCAAGTTTTTTTAGGTTAACTTAGTTTGTTTATGAGGATCGCTAGTGTCATTCAAGATTAATTTTGTATGGAATGTTAGTGTCATTTTTCAATGTGTTGTTGTTTTCCAATGCATCCTTTAACAATGCATTTAATTAGCATTAGTTTTAACCTCACGTAGGCATCCTTATATGCCCATGCATGATAGTTATCCATTGGATCTCTTTCATTGCTATATATAAGAAATACTCTCTTGTATTTCACACACAACATGTCCAATATATCAAGCAGTCTCTAGTAGAAGGATTTTGTTTTTTGTAGTTGTCTTTTGTTCCTAGGATATTGTTTTTGAATACATTCATAGTATCACAACAATCTCTACAAACCACTTATCATTTTTTTTGAGAGATATTTGCAGGTTGTGTGATATTCAAGATCAAGATCAAATCTTTAAGATCTAGACTAGGTCAGATCAAAATCCATTATTGCATCTACACATTATTGGTTGTAGATATGGTTTTATTCCAAATGTTGGCTTGCATTCCATTTGAATTTTTGGATGTGGATGTGTCTATGTTTTTCTAGCCCTATTTGTTGGCTTTGTAGTGAAAAACGCTTTGAAGGCCTATTTCATACGTTGGTCTCTCGCCTTTTGTACATCCAGATCGAGTCTGTGAGTCAAACACTGTCAGTGAGGTACTTCAAGACTAGACAGAGTTGATGAGGTTTGCTTGAATCCAAAATTCACCCAGGAGGCTACAAATTTGAAGGGTCTGGCATTATATCTAGTTTTTTCTAAGAAAAATCACAGTTTCCAAGGTTAGGGTATGTGTGTATCATAGTGTGATCTGATCTCATGGTGGTTGGAGAAGGAAGACAATTTTCAATGCACATATATGTCCCTTTAGCAATCAAAGGTCGAGAAGAATGCGTCCCAGTAGTGAAATCTTGGAGTATCAAGCATTGAATGTTGCCCTCTCATGTTATTGGTACGTGGGGCCTCTCATGCCACAAATTTAATATTTGTATGATATTTAATTTTCTAAAGTGTGTTTGGGAAAAAAAAATGTTTGATTATAAATAATAGCAAACAAAAACTAAAAGCTCAAATTCAATTTGATTTTATGTAAATGTGGCCCACTGGAATATGAATATGATCTATTTGATTACATCATAGTGCATTGTTGGCATTGTTCAAGTTTATATCAAATCAAATTGGGAATTGCATAGATGACAGATCTAATAGATCAAGCATTCTCTAGTAGAAGGTTTTTTGGTTTTTTGCAGTTGTCTTTTGTTCTTGGGATATTGTTTTCAATATCTTCATCTACGGTTGGCATGAAATTCTATGAGAGGAGAAGAACATTTTCTAATTGATTCAAGGATCAATCGTTGTCATTCGGATCCTATGGTTTACTCTCAAAGTCAGTGCATTGATCTCTCGATTCTAATTCTTTGTGTGGATGATTTAATTATCACAAGGATTTCTTTATCGATGATTCAGAGTGTTATGGAAGCATTTATGGGATAATTCGATATGACATATCTAGGACTTCTACATTATTTTGTTGGTCTACAAGTTCTTTGGTATTCAAAGCGGATCTCCATTTTCTAACAAAAGTATGCACTTGATTTACTTCAACACTTTTGCATGGCTAATTGTAATCCCGCACCTACTCCATTTTAGTCAAGTGTTACCTTTTCTTCTAGTTGCACTTCACCAAGCGTTAATCCTTCATTGTATCAAAAACTAGTTGAGAGTCTATTTTATTTTACTCATACTCATTTCAACACCTCTTTTTTAGTAGGGCTTGTCTCTTTATTATCCCAAAGGTCCTCATGAGAGTCATTAGAAGGCTACAAAATGCATTTTGAGGTACATTTAGGGTACTCCAATTTTTCCATTAAGTAAACCTTTGGTGCTTCTTAGCTTGTGGGATTTACAAATTTTGACTAGGATGGTTTAGTTGGTGATCGAAATTCCACATATGGCTTTGTCTATTTCCTTGGTTGTTCTCCTATTGCACGCTCTTGCAAGAAGAAATCAACAATTGCATTATTCTTTGCACAAGTTGAGTATTGTGTTGTAGTTCTTGTTAGTCAAGAAGTTATTTTTCTTCAAACAATAATGATAAAGTTTGTCATAGTTCCATACACATTTCTCGAGACCTAATGGAGCACCAAAGGACAAAACATATTGAGATCCATATGAACTTAATTAGAAAACTCATCTAGGATTGTGTTCTCATCTTGGAGTATTTTCCTATTGAAGAGAACGTTGTAGATATATTCACTAAATCTTTGGCATCACCTCGTTTCCTTCATTTATGATCAATGCTTGGGATGAAGGAAGTTGTCCTTGGAGGGGTCATATTAAATCCTTCTTCCTTAAGTATTTTTTTATGTTGTTTTCTCTCTTTTGGAGAGGAGTTTTTTCCTATAGGTTTTTCTCCCTTTCTTTTCTTATGAGATTTTTCACTTCAATACCTTAGCAAGCCTAGTCTTCAAGACCTATTTTTTCTTTGTTTACTCCCTATGTTTCACTTAAGGGTGGGTGTCAGTGTTATATTCCAACACATTATTTTTCCAATGCATCCAACTAGCATTAGTTGTAACCTCACATAGGCATCCTTATCTTCCCAGGCGTGATAATTATTTGATGGGCCTCTTCCATTACTATATATAGCCAATACTCTCTTGTATTTTACACACAACAAATCTAATAGATCAACCATTCTGCCAAAGAAGGTTTTTTTTTTTTTTGCAATTGTCTTTTATTCCTCGGATATTGTTTTTGAATATATTCATGGAGAAAAGGGAGATGCATTTTATAGGCTTGGTGGATGATGCATACTTGTTTAGTCTCAAATATTAAAATTTTATAGATGCAATATGAAATTTTCAATCTACACATGCATAATATTTTTATATGCTAAAAGTTGGTTGAGATGGATCTTTTCTATTACCTATATATATCCAATGCATATGAAAGAACAACTTAAATAGGTATGCATGAGTATCTTTATCTCTAGATTAAAATGCATATGAGACGCAAGTTAAAAAAAATCTATGCTAATATCTTTATATGTATATAAAAATGCATATGAGAGATTGGTACATGCTAGCATCTTTATATTTATATCAAGTAGGATATGAGAGATTGGATTAGATGAGCATGTGCTAATCAAGACTACCTGGGTTACCATGATGAATAGACATGGAGTTCCTGGGACAATGACAGGGAAACCCCACACATTAGAGACCAACGTTTGCATAAATGGGACAGGAAAAGGGAAGATTATCATGGATGGGGAGTTGAAGTTTCATCTCTAGTTTGACCTCGTTGAAGAATTTCACAAAAAACATTCTTTGGACTCCAACTTGCATCATGTAAGATTAATTTCTGAGTAAAAATATGCATAGTGTTTTCTTGCATTGCAACTCTGATTCGAATTTCCATGTTGGTCTATGAATGATTCTAGGTGGATGATATTGCAATCTGGAAGTATCCAAGAATAATTTCATCTACTTATACATTATAGTGGCTTTGGGTGTATGGATCAATATGGGATGCCTCATCCTGGACTATTTAAAATGGAAAATACAAAGCAGAGTATAGATACAAACCATTTATTGCTAAATTCTCAAAGTTTAATCTCAATGGCTACCCACCCTGCTTTAGATTCCACGTGCTCAACTATGTTCTCTAATTTCAACTTGAATAGTGGTCCTAACTAGCCAATAAAGGAGAAGGTTGAAGTGGATCTAGAGAACTAGTTGGCCTAAAGCTACTGCAAGGACTGTGAACGATGTCCTAATTTCCTGCCTAAATGTGGGAAATGGTGTGCTCTCTTGATTGGTTGAGTACCTATCCAAAAATTAATTATTAAGATGGTTGTCAAGATACAATATTGTAAGAGAATAGAGTTTGAATCTCCCAGGCCTATCTCTATTTGTTTTGGCATTGAGTGTTTTTGTATGTGTATGCTTTTGAAATCAATATTTGCAATGCGTTTGGCGAAGTAAATCACATCACATGGATTAAAAATTCCTAACACTTCATCAAAATTGAATTTGAGATCATTGGCTTCTTTATCATTCTTCATACCTAAAATTTGTAAAATTTGTCAAATGATATGCAAGTGAAATCATGAAGTTGGGTAACACTTTTGTGAGAATCGAGTTTTCAAAATTCTTACTGACATTTTTTCAGCCGAACTAATAATTATTTCGGCTGAAAGACACATATTTTTGGCTAAACCTTTAGACGTCAAATCAAACAGTACTGTGACAATGGCCTTGACTATCGTGTACCATATTAGCTGGACGGATTTTTTTTCCGATAACACTTTTTGGCCGAATGTTGTTTCAGCCAAAAGAATCTTTCAGCCGAAAAAATGTTTCGTCCAAAAAACATTTTATATATCACCCGCACATCGCCCCATTCCCATTTTCCTAAGATGTTTGAATGGTGGTTGATGTAGATTTGTTTTAGCTCTTGGTTGGTGCTGGTGGACATTGTCGTTGGTGGTTGGTGCTGGTGGTTGGTGCTAGAATTTGTTGATGGAGGTCGTTGTTGCTGGTTGGAGGTTGTTGCCATTGGTCCAGGTAAATATATCCCTGCCCCAGTTAAATAATTTTTTAGTAGTTTTACAGTGTTTTAGGAGGTTGACAGGGCCGAATTCGGCCTTGTCCATATATTTAATTTCAACTTTTACCTTAAATTTATATATATTTAATTTCCACTTTTACCTTAAAGGCTTAAACACTTCATTATTATTATATTTATTATTTTTTATAATTCATTATAAACCCTACCTTAAATCATAAAGAGGACTAGTGGAATCCAAACAAATCAATTGAGTAAAAAAAATATTGTAGAGGAGAAAAACTAAAATTAGGACAAATCAATAGGGAAAAAATTAAAATTACAACAAATCAAGTGGAAAAAAAGGTTAAAATTACAACACAAAATGACAAAACGAGACAAAACAATTACTTTAGTTTTTGCAACGTAAAAGAACAATTACTACTACTACTACTAATAATAAATTCTTCCAATACGAAGATTTTAGACTGAACATGTGTGCACTTTCTAAATGGTCTAAGTTTATGACAATTTTCCAGGCATACCTCATTGATTCCAAAGACACTTTCTCTACATAAACCATTGTTTTATTCAAATCATCATTAAAAGAGATGTATGTGGAAATTACAACTCACCAATCCATTATAAAGCTAACAAAGTAGTATATTTATCATAGCCAGTCCTATATTATAAACTTTTCTCACATATCCATTCAGTACTGTCAGTCAACTTACATGGTCATCATCATTTTAAGCAACTAAATGACAACATTGCTTTCATCCACATATTCAAATATTCAATGCCCATGTGGAAAACACCAGAGGTCCCTTGTCAGTTACTTCCATAAGAACACCAAGTGTGATAAATTGGGCACTGAAGCCTTAATTATCATATAGTCCTACCTAGGGAACTAGATCCAGTCATATCCATACAATATTATGTTAGGATATTTAGACACTTAGGAGTTAGTTAAGATCTACTTAGTCTAATGTGTCATTACGTAAAAATGTGTTTCTTATTGTGTTTCTTCAGTATGCATTAGTATGCATTTGTAGTTAGGAAATCTAACGGTCACGATATGTTCTCGACATAGAGTGATCTGATGGTTCATATTCTCCTCGATATTAACGACCATTGATCTGTGGCTTAACACCCGATTGGTCCATGATCTCTATTTAAACAACATGAAGGGTCATTTTTCGATGATCGATTATGAGAAACTCTCATGTAAAATATCTCTATAATCTTTTTCTTTTGCATTAATAAATTGCTCCAAGTGGCCGCGTTGGCTGGGGCCGTGGATGTTTCTCCGTAGGGGTTTTATCACGTCAAAACATCGGTGTGTTGATCTTTGATCTGGTTGTGTGAATGGTTATTGAAGGTGTTCTTCCTCTATTGGAATACCTATGTTGTCGAACATGGTATCATAGCTTGTTTGAAGACCCACTCCTGTTGTAGATCGAGATCGTGAAGTCGAGTTGCATCATCTTCATTTTATGTCATTTACATACATTTTTAGGATGAGAGGACTATTCCATTTCATCCAGAGCACTCGTATAAGTCAAGAACACTTTTTGTTTCACTCAAAAAGGTTTCCTTTTTCCCAAGATACGTCTATTTTAGTTAGATCCAAAGGTATAAAACCTAAATACACATTTTTAAAATTTTTGCAGATTATTATTTTGGTTTTATATTATTTGTTTTCGGGTTGCTACTCTTTTAGATCTGTGTTTTCTCTTTTCCCTGCACCTGTGCGATCTTGAAAAATAAAAAACAGATAGGAAAATGTGCATCTTTCAGGTAAGCTAACCTAGATCTAATCCTTGTTGTCATCAAGAAGAGAAATCTTTTTCTTGTGTGAATTTTTTTTTTTTTGAGCATGCTCTCCAAGGCCATGTTCAACAACAACAACAACAAAAATCCTCTTGCTAAACAATACAATATGTTTTGCTAGACCATTTGGTGAAAAGTTGCCTTATTAAGTAAGAGGTCTTGAGTTCAAGTCTCTCTTTTTATTACTTTTTTTGAAAAAATTCATGTTCAAATTGCAAAGTGTATTTCACTTCAAGTATAAAAGTGAATCACTATAAGTATCTTTGATATTTTATTTTAGAGTTATTTATTTTGCATGCAACTTTTCTTATATAAAAAAAATTCATTGTAAAAGTGATCCCCACTTCTCTTTATAAAAGTGGGTCACTTCATAAAGAAACTTACACCACCACGTGGTCCTTTGGTTACTGTTTATGCCTTTTTTTAAAAGGGCATAACTTTCACATCCGAAGTTCGTTGTTAGTGCCATTTTTTTTTAAACTGCAAAATTTTTCAAGATATTTCCATCCAGATCATTAGTTTCAGTTTTTAAATCCATATTATCTACATATTTAATATGGATTCTTCTAGTAATATTTTTCTTACTAGCACCAACTACTTCCAATGGAAATCTCATATGGAGGATTTATTAAGAAGTAAAGGCTTGTACTGGATTACCTTGGGAAAGGAAAAAGAACCCATTGATGCTGATAAGAAAGTCAAATGGGATAATAGGAGTGACGAAGCACGTGGACTAATTGGAATGTCCATCTCTCTTTATTTAAGGTTCCACCTTAAAGAAATTGATGACTCCGATGAAGCTTGGGAAAATATTGAAACTGTTTTTGGTAAACTCCATATTATTCGAGCACAACAATTAGAAAATCAAGTACTGATTGTTGGAAGATTGATTGTTGTCATTGATGTCAACCCTAGTCATGGGTTTTGGACCGCAAGATTGATAAAGGTATTTGGACATGAAGGAAAATGCACATGCATATACAACACCCATGAATGGATAGTATACATCATGTTG
>ML778895.1:569281-588818 GCA_009831015.1 Picea engelmannii
TATTGTGCATGGTGTATTGTGGTGTATTGGTGTAACTCTTATACTATTGTTCATTTCTCATTGGATATAATTGAATGGTTTAAGTATAAGTTGAAAAATCTTTTTAAATTGTACTTGATACTGATTCACCCCCCTCTCAGTATCAACACTGACTTTAAATACAAGTGATTTTTCTTGCAATGGAGACTATCTATCTAAGTTTAAAACACTCATAATTTTTTGTGAAGAATGTGAGATAAAGATGGAGGAAGAGCGTTGCATCTATCTTATTCTCTCTAAGATAGGTAGTGCACATTCTGTGTTTGTATCTACCTTTTACATCATGAAAGAGGCTCTAGGGACAACTTATAAAAAACCCACTCTTGAGTCCTTTTGTGCTGCTTTGATTAGAGAGGAAGATAAGCTTGTACAACTTGGAGTGATCAACATTGCAGGTACCTCCAACAAATCCTTAGTTTCCCAGCAAAAATATAAACCCAAGTATCCCAAGAAGAAACATCCTCGCTACAACAACAAGGAACATAAGGGTCCCAAACCTACTCATACAGTTTCAACTCCTAATGGTGACAAAGGATCAAAATATAAAAATAAGAAGACTGATAGACATTGCAACTTTTTTGATAAAGATGGTCATGATGAGTCAAAATGTTTCAAGAATATGACAGGTTTAGAAGCAACGATAAAGAAGCACAACATTAGTATTGAATCTACTTCTTCTTCTTCTCATGGACATGCACTTTCTGCTTCTGGTTTCTCCTTCAATACAAATTCTACTTCTTCTTCTAATGAGTTTCTTATTGATTCTAGAGCATCTTATCATATGGCTAAGGATGAATACATATTTTCTTCTCTAAATGAATGTAACACCAAGAAAATATTTGTTGGTGATGATATATCTCTTAGTGTTGTAGGATCTAGAATAGTTCAAGTAGATAATGGTCATTTCAATGATGTATTATGTGTTCCAAGTCTTTCTTGTAACATTCTATCAGTATATCAAATCACTCATTCATGTGAAGGTAAAACCATAGAGTTTTCACCTCACCAAGTTATAATCAAGGATATAAAAGATCCTAAGCATGTTCTTGCAACTGGAAATGCTGATGATATTACTAGGTTGTACAAGTTTGACAACTTTAGGTCATCATATTTTTCATTAGTTTTTTTTGGTCATAGCGATGAATTGAGCAAACTTTGGCATGAGTGGTTTGGTCATCTAAACTATCTCTCATTGCAATAACTATGTAATCGACAGATGGTGACTGGTCTTCCTCCTATTTCATGTAGAGATGGTGTTTGTGCCTATTTTGTTCTCAAAAAACATCATTGGGACAGTTTTGATAAATGTGCCTCTTGGCATGCCTCGGGCCTTTTACAACTTGTTCACAGTGATTTGTGTGGTCCACTTTATTCTCCTTCTTTTTCTGGGTGCAAATGTTTCTTAACTTTCATTGATGACTTTTCTAGACGTACTTGGGTTTACTTCTTAAAACTTAAGAGAAAAGTTTTTGGCCTACAAGGCCCTTGTAGAAACATAATCTGGACATCAAATTCAAAAGTTAAGAACAAATAATGGAGGTGAATATGTGAACAATAATTTTACAAGTTACTACACTACACAGGGCATCCAAATGCAACACAATGTTCCATATACACCACAACAAAATGGTGTTGCTTAGAGAAAGAACCACACATTAAAAGAAATGGCTACTTGTATGATCCAATCTAAGGGATTAAGTCTAAAGTATTGTGTGAAAGTAATCAACTATGAAAATTACATAGTAAATCACACTTCCACAAAGGCTCTTAAAAATATAACACTGAAATAAGCTTGGTGTAACACCCTGTTTCCCCCAGATTGTAAATATAACTATATTGGCCAAGGAACAATGGAAAAATCAAAGGTGTGAATGTTTGATTTGATGGACCTTTGTATGAAAGGTTGATGAATGTAAATTTTGTTATTTAATAGAAAATGGATACATGTTGCTTGATTGCTGGAAAGAGGATGTGCTAAGAGAGACCACAAATGCTATGAAAAAATGGTGGAGTGGACCAGGAATGGTTACGTTAACCTCCACCGAACTAGTACTTTGCTGGATTTAATTGATCAGGATCAGAACAACCCTCTGACCCATGAATGAATTACAGTCAGGATGGTAGGTGGGAGGACCTCCTCAAGAGTTAATGAGGGGATGGGGAAAACCGCCCATCTGTAAGGAGTCCAAACCTGACCACAGACTGGGAATTCAGGCCACAAACAATATTTTTGGGAAAGGAAAGAAAGGACAGCATGGGGGTTAGAGAGAAAATCTGCAAAGAGTGCAGAGATGAGAGACTGAGATCTCGGGTTCAAGGAAGAAATATGAAAAGAATCTTTTGTGATCGTAGGAAATATATACTGACTTGGGAGAAGGAGAGTAACCTTCGTCCCTATCTATGACTGAGTCGGGAGAAGGAGAGTAACCTTTGTCCCTATCTATTTACGTGATGGGAGGAGAGTGACCTTCATCCCTAACTTTCGTTGAGCCGAAAGAAAATATTCAATCTCAAAGCATCGTGGTCTAGCTCGGGGGTGGCCAGTGGTAAATCCGTTAGGAGTGAATAAGCCTATGGTTGGGTGGAAACAAGCACCCCTTTCAATAGTCACATCATGTCTTCTGGTTCAGATAAGTGTTTTCATGGTTGTTCTTTGAAATGGAATAATGAATTAATGCATGCATGTATACATTTAAGATTAGTCTCTGTATTGACTGATCGAGTGATGTGTATGTATTTATCTCCTTGAGGACTTATGCTTCTGCTTGATTTTTCGTATGCTCCAGTTTAACCCGTGAAGGTGTTTTCCCTAGGGATTTACCTCACCATTACAAAGTCAGAGCAAGCCTCTTGGCACTACTACCAACTTGATAATTCCACGAGATAGCCCCGCCCTGCTTCAGAACTTAAAGTTCTGTGAGCTAGGAAGGCACTTCCTTCAAACCAGTAGCCTAAGAGATCTTAGGCTCCCGCCCACAGCCTTAACCAAATATATAATAAGAGTAGAGATTATAGCCCAAGATTCATTAGAGGGTCCATATGACCAGGGTCTAGGAACCCTATGCCAAGTCTAAAAGGAGATAAATATTGATGGCTTTGGAGCTTCGGGAGCTTGAAGCCCTAGGATGTCAAACTTATTAACTGCAAAAAATATCCGAAGTTCCAGAGTTTATCCTAGACATTGGTGCCGAGAGTCACATGACACTAGATACTGTACTTCAGAGGTTTATCACTCCAGAAGATTCAACGTGTGGAGTTGAAAAACTCCCAAACTCCCAAAGAGAAGAGTAAATCCCAACTGTTGGATCTACGATGTAGTCAGTTCGACGTTGACCGTTTTGGGAGGATAGGGGTGTTGTAACATCAAGACCTCTCGAAGAACATATTCACAAAGTAATATGGATCGTGGATCTAAGGATCCTTTAGGACCCTTATCGACCATCCATCATAAAGGACACATGGTACCAGATCCTGTACTCCATAGGTTTAACACACTAGAAAGAAGCATGTGCAAAAGGTTGAAGACTCCCGAAGTTGCAGGGATCCGGAGGAGATATGAAACGTCCATCAATCGAGACACGTGTCAGTATATCGTTAACTCCAGAGGATTTGAAGCTTGGTGATTCTAAAATCCCCGAAGCTTAGAGTAACAGAGTGGATCTCGACCTTCCATCACAAAGGATGTGTGGTGGCAGATCCTTTAGTCCAAAGACTAGATACTCCGAGAGGTTATAGGCGGGAGCAGGTGAAATCACCGAAGTCCCAAAGTGCCGAAATATATCCTAGCCATTGGCGTAGGAAGAAACATGGCAGTATATTGTTAACTTCGGAGAAAATCCACTCCGGAGGAAATGAAGTGAGGTTCTTCGAAAAACCCCAAAGCCCAAAGTAACAAAGAAAATATCAGTTGTCCATCAGTCGGAGACACATGGTGGGAGATCCCGCATTCCAGAGGAGCAAGAGAAGAAGGGTGGAAAGACTCTCTAAGATTCGGGAGCCAGAATAGATTTGAGCCATCCGTTGGTAAGGAGAAGTGTCTCCAAATCCCTCACTCTGAAGTAGTAGTACTCCGAAAGAGTTGAAGAGTGGAGGTGCGAGGACTCCCAAGGATGTAGTCTTGAAGTCATCTCAGTATTCCATGAAGGAGGACGCATGGTAGAAGATATTCCACTTCAAAGAAAAGTCACTCTGGAAGAAAGTGGAGTTAGAGGAGAAAGAACTCCCGAAGTCCAGAGTCCACCTGAGTCGTCGATCTCAGAGGACAGGTGTCAAAAGATCCGACACTCTAGAAGGATTTCACTTAGAAGGTTTGCGGCTGTGAGTACTTGGGAATCTGTAGAAGCACAAAATCATGAATTAAACCAGGACCATTGATTGGGAAGTATGCGTAGCACATGATCCTTAACTCAAGAAGAAACTTCTCTGGGAGAAAATACCACAGAAACATCAGAAGCTCCAAAATGTCGAAGTCCTAGAATGAACCTAAGTTGTTGATTTAAAATGGAAGCATGGTGCTTGATTTGGAAATCAGGTGCAAAGTAATTCAGGAGGAAAGGTTGCGTGAGCGTCCAGGACTCCTGAACGCCAAAGTTCCGAAGTGAATCAAGACCGTCGAAATCCCCAAGGACATGCTACGTTGGATTGAGAACTTCAAATATTTTCCATTTCGGAGGATTCACACGGTGGTTGTCTTGGTGCCTTTTTTTTTGGCATCTAGTCATAACCCACAGTCATATAAAAGTATAAGGGGAATGTAAGAACCGAAGGACTTAGAAGAGGATATCTGCCAGTTATGAGCTCAGTTTGGACCAAGGAGACTGTGGCTGGAAATCCCTGGAAGAGAAGAATGGAACAGATTCCCTGAATGAGGGTATTGCTTTTCTTAAGAATAATTTTTTTTTATGCCCCACCAGGGGTGTGTTACAAATTGGTATCAGAGCACAAAAAAAACACTTGGCCTACTTGGGCTCATGCCTGAGTTGTATGAAAATATTTCTGGAGAACTTTAAGGGGTAACACTCTATCTTACTACATTCCTAAGAGGCTTATAAAACCTCTACTAAAGAGAGGAATGAGATCCTTTACTGTTGATATATGTTTTGGAAATTGGCACTGTATGTTGCTAACGTTCCAAAATAAAGAAGTTGACTTCATTGTGAAATTGTACATGCTATTGTACATTCATAAGATTCATTTACCAAGGCTAAGATGAGCCTGTGGAGAATATTACCGCCAAACATAAATCATCTGCATAAGTTCCTTGAGTAGAAGGATGCATATTTAAAATACAGTTGGGATTTTACCCCAACGATATTGAACCATGCTAGTCTATGAAAAAGGGAGCATATCATTTCTTGGGAAATGATAGTCGATCCCGCAGGAATGGGATTATGCTGGAGAACACTAATATTTAAACTAAAATAGAAATGTGAACAAATGGAGAGGATTCGTAGAAGTACTGATTACTGCTTTGATGAAGGGTTAAACCTAGTATAGGTGCATAACCCCTCATGATCAGAGGAACGAGTCTGGTGACCATTCCCTGAAAAGGGAGAGCATGTGCAACTCTTGAGTTTCAAGTGGACTAAGAAACAATTTTTTTTTCTGGGTACAGGAATTGCTGGACAGGGTTTTTCTAATCAAGCTGATAAACGAAACTAGAGAATTATAGAGTGATTGAGTGAGAAATCACTGGAGCCTCCCTTGCTTGGTGGATAGGAAAATAATCTTCCAGAGTTCTTGTGGGAGGAGGAGAATGGCCTCCATCCCTGACTGTGCTGAACATAAGGAAGAATTCTAGATGCAATGGTCAAGGCCAATCTTGACCTAAAGATACTATGGATTTCTGAACTAGGATACTTAGTAATTAGTCCAAATGGTAGTAGACATTATTGTTAAAATTAAGATAAAATGGTTGACTAAATGTTGATCCTAAATATGGTAAAGGAAGTGTTGGGGAAATTCTAGAATCCCAATGGGTCATATTGACATCCAGTGGTGGATGGTAGCCATATAGATATAATTGGAATCTAGTTTGGCTGATTATGTTACCTTGGGCATGGTTATAATTGCCCAGATTGTATTTATAAGTTGGGTAATGTTCCAGGGAGGTTGAGGCAAGAGCAGGGATGATTTTAAGGATGGAAATTTATTTTAAAATGTAGAAACCTTGGTAAATATTACTAATCCTTCATATGCAAACTATAAAATGTTTGGAGATATTTTTGTAAAAATATTCAAATTTCTAAGGCTTTTATATAGTTTGTATAAAATTTTGGTTGTTCTTAAGGAAAAATAATTTTATCCTATAGAATTTGGGTGAACAATTTTTAGAATAGCGAATCAATTTTTGGGAAAACCATGGAAAATTAGCCCATGAGAGAAATTTAGCCCCTAAAATCATCCTTGGGCAAGAGTGTTTTCTTGGTAGCTATTATCGTATAAAAAGGGAACATAGTTATGACTATGTCTGATTCAACTTCCATATGGATGTCGTGTGAATGACTGCAAGCTCTCAACTAAGAGGGAAAATCAGTTTTGAGTGTTCCTATGAGGCTTGTCATAAGGATGATAGCAATATCCTTGGAGGATGATCTGGAAGTTTGAGAATCCCATGTGCATGCATGGCATGGAAAGAGTGCAAGAAATGAGCTTGCATGCTGAATGTTTGGTTAGGTTTGTGTGTGTTTATGCTTGAGTGCATGGATTTAATGCATTATGAAGCTTCTTGATATGAAGCCTGATAGTAATACCAGTTAGGTATGAATGATATTAAATGTGAAAGTGATGTATGTGTATGATGTAAGGATATATGTATACTAAAGGCACATTATGGCTACCTTGATGAGTGATATGTAAGAAAAGAATTGCACTTGCCAAGATTACATGAATACCATGGATGCATGGTTGAATCCCTTTTTAAAGAGTCATGAAATTTCTGTTTTGAATGATAGCTTAAGGGAAGTGTGCTCCATTCCCTAATGAAAGACTAGTATAAATAAATGAAAGAGTAAATGAGAAAGGATGGTCTGTTGTTAGGATAAGAGGCAAATGATTATTCCTTGAGAATCACAAGAGAATGATTTTGAACAATCATGAGTTGACTAATTTTGGAATAGAGATGTATGTAGGCTGTGAAATATACCCATGGTAGCTACACATATATTGTTTATTATGCATATGGTTAAGTACATCATGGATGTAAGTAAACAAAACTAGAATATGTATGGATACATAATTTGGGTGCATGACAAAGATTCATGTTTATATCCCTATGGAATAATTAGTAAACAACTAAAGCTAACTCAAGGTTGAGGCCATCACACATAGTGATGGACATGCAATAAAGAAGTTTCATGCTGATGAAGTTCCCCATGAGATAATTGTGTGAAAAATCTGCCAGGAGGAAATATTTGCAACCTTAATAATTGTTGAGAACTAAACAGTGAGATACAAGCTTATATATATATATATATATATATAAGAATCCTGGATTACATTTTGAAAGCATCATGTAATGAAAAGAAGATTAATGAATGAATAAATGAGTACGTTTGATTGAATAGGCTTGGTTGAAGCCATGTTAAGAAAAGGCAGTGAGGCCTTTAGAGATAACTCAATTGGGCTGAAAATTCCCAGGCAATGTAGAAAGAATTGGAAGAAGGGGAGAGCCCTCAATTATTTTCTTGTTGAGTATTATGTTTTCTCTGAGAAGAGAAAGTTGGTATGCAGACGAAAGTAAATCTTTTGGCACCATAGTGATGTTGGTCGTATTGTTGTAGAAACAATCGATATTTGTTTGTGTTGCACTCATGAAAACATTAAGGGTAATGTGATGAAGTGCATAAAGATGTACTAGAACATGTCTGAAAATGTTTTGTTGTTGTAACGTTATGCACAAAATTTTTGAAAGCCAGTTGTATGCCATAGATACCCAAGTAGAGTATGATTCAGGAAGAAAAACCCTGATTGAATCAAGATACTCAAGAACCTGACAGAGGAGCTGAATGCGAGATTCTCATCGGAATGAAGACTAATCATAATCATCAAATCGACTACAATATCCACTGGAGTTAACAGATCAAACACTAGTCATTCGATTTGATCGATGGTCGGGTGAACATTTTCCAGATTGGGCCCCGCAATCATTGTGAACCATCGATCTGTGAATAGATATCGATGGTTGGGAATCATTGCTAAGCACGAAGGTGAAATTAAAGGATGTTATAGTTCACAGCCCGCAATCAACCAACTCCATTGATCTCGTTGGGGCAGAGAATCAACGACCACGATTAAAAGAGTTGGGAAAACACTTTTTAGATTGCGGAGATTGAACTCTCTCATAAATAGTGATCATATTAGTATTCCACAATCGTTGTGAACCACCGATCTATGAACGATTAGTGGGAGAACCTGCAAGGAACCCACACATTAATGTTGGGTAAAACTCGTACTGTGATTGGGTTCTGTGGTTGATTTTAGCACATCAAATCTCTGTTTCAACCTAAAATCTCAGTCAAACACTTCTGTGTTGGCATTATTATTATTATCTAGAAATCGTGTGGTTAAAATCGATTGAGGGATAAGATCGACGACCCGCGATCATTGCGGAGATTTCATATGAATGTGAGTAAACGTCGAGACCTGTAACCGTAATTTAAATCCAATATAGCGTTGTTTTGAGTTTGGGATTCGATCGTAGATCGGGCGGTCCGTATCCATTGTAGATATTATAAGGAGAATTAAATTGCGAGCTAGTTGAGGTTCCGCAATTCCTTACAGTCATTGGATTTGGGGGAAGAAGGATCTTCACCATCGAATTGCAGACAAGGGGTTTAGCCAGGATCATAGTGCTTGGACATGGGAGCTCAAAGGATAGCACCAGAAAGAATAGAGCTGAGGTCACAGCTCGTAGTCGCATGGAGAGAAGACGTATTTCCTCTAGGCTAGTCAAGGAAGATAGAGTTTAACACTCTGCATTAGACTGTGGTCGCGGGAACTGGTTCTATGGGAATAAAGGTGCTCATAGTTAGCACATTGCATGGAATTTCTTCGAGGAAATGCATGCTCACATAAAAGGACATACAATGGATTTTCCATTGAGGAAGGAGGACCTTCCAATATTTCTAATTACATTGTATAGGTGTTAGAGAAGATCAAAAGTGGGTGGCCATGATTGTTGGCACGCCGGTTACTAATGAAGGAAGAATGCCTAGACACATTCAAGAGAAACGACTAGTTCATGTGCACTGAATTGGAATCATGAATTTCCTATAGCCTGAAGCATAGTCCTGCTGTAAGAGTGAATGAGGAGGAATAAACCATATGGTGAAGAGGTTGGTTAAACTCCAACACACCATAGCAGGGTGCTTATCACCAAGTGTGGCATCTTGAAGATCAATGTGAGGGTGCATTGGGTATGAATGCGACCATAAACATCGACATATTGATTAAGGTCAATTAATATTTGAATTTCACTTGGAAAAATTAGTATGATTGACATGATTCTTACATAATAATAATATTTCCTTTTTTCTTTATATACCCTGAATAGATGAAAATGACTTGGACTATTAGTATGCATCATATGAAAATATAGTGTGCATGAAAAATAACAATTTGTTTGGCTGAGGAAAGTTGACTTGCAGGAAGAAAGAGTATTGGATATGGCAATATTGTAAGCCCATAAGGAAGACCAATTCCCTGCTGAGCTAAACTACTATGGGGAGGAAAGTCCCATGCTTGTGAATCTATTCTATGTGTGGAACAAATCTGGAAAAACAAAATGTGGAATTGGAAATATGTAGGTGACAAATTTGCAATAAAATTTTGATAATTCTTATAAACTATTGATTGGGATCATGCACACAATGAGCCTGGATAAAAAGACATCCATGTGGATACAAATCCACAAACTGCTCAGATAAGTATTGTGCTAGATTATGAAATTTTCCTAGGAATGTTACACAACAGTAAAATGTTTTCGCAAGAGACTATGATTAATGTGCTTGTTGTCCAAGAATTATTGAAGGCAAGTGACAAAGAATAAGAGTCTGAAAAAGTACCTGACCGAAAAAGAAGGTAAAGACTTGTGAAGTGGCTAAATGAGAAAGGCATGATAGGTGTTTTTGAGAAAGAACACTGAGGATGATGTTCCTTTAAGGGGGAGGGAATTGTAACACCCTGTTTCCCCCAATTTGTAAATATAACTATATTGGCCAAGGAAATATGGAAAAATCAAAGGTGTGAATGTTTGATTTGATGGAACTTTGTATGAAAGGTCAATGAATGTAAATTTTGTTATTTTAATAGAAAATGGATACGTGTTGCATGATTGCTAGAAAGGGATGTGCTAGGAGAGACCATAGATGCTATACAAAGATGGTGGAGGGGACTAGGAATGGCTGTGTTAACCTCCACTGAACCAGTACTTTGCTGGATTTAATTGCTCATGATCAGAAAAACCCTCTGACCAAGGAATGAATTTCATTCAGGCTAGTAGGTGGGAAGACCTCCTCAATATTTAATGAGGGGATGGGGTAGACCTCCCATCTATAAGGCTTCCATACCTGACCACATACTGGGAATTTGGGCCACACACAATCTTGTTGGGAAAGGAAAGAATGGAAATCTTGGGGGTCAGAGAGGAAATCCATGAAGAGTGTAGAGACGAGAGACTGAGCTCTCGGGTTCGAGGAAGAACTGTGAAAATAATGTGTTCTAATCGTAGGAAATAGAGACTGACTCGGGAGAAGGAGAGTAACCTTTGTCCCTATCTATGATTTATTTAGGAGAAGGAGAGTAACCTTCATACCTATCTATTTCCATGCCAAGAGAAGGAGAGTAAACTTCATCCCTAAATATCATCGAGCCAGAAGAAAAGATTCAATCTCAAAGCATCGTGGTCTAGCTCGGGGGTGGCCAGTGATAAATCTATTAGGAGTGACTGAGCCTATGGTTGGGTGGAAACAGGCACCCCTTTTAGCAGTTGCATCATGTATTCTGGTTCATATAAGTGTTTTCATGCTTTGTTATTTGAAATGGAATAATGAATTAATGCATGTATGTATACATTTAAGATTTTCCTCTGTATTGAATGATCGAGTGATGTGTATATATTTATCTCCTTGAGGACTTATGCTTATGCTTGATTTTTCGTATGCTCCAGTTTAACCCTCGAAGGTGTTTTCCACAAGTAGTTACCTCACTGTTCCAAAGTTGGAGCAAGCCTCTTGGCACTACTACCATCTCGATAATTCCATGATATTACCCTGCCCTGCTTCAGAACTTAAAGTTCTGTGAGCTAGGAACACACTTCCTTCAAACCAGTAGCCTGAGAGACATTAGGCTCGTGCTCACAAAATTAACCAAATCTCAGCTAAGAGTATAGATTATAGCCCGAGATTAATCAAAGGGTCCATATGACCAAGGTCTAGGAACCCTATGCCAAGTCTGAAAGTAGCTAACTCTTGATGGATTTGGAGCTTCGAGAGCTTGAAGCCCTTTGATGTCAAACTTCTTAACTGTCAAAATTATTAGAAATCCTAAATTTTATCCTATCCATTGGCTCCGGAAGACACATGACACCAGATATTGTACTTCATTGGTTTAGCACTCTGGAATATTCAGTGTGTGGAGTTGCAAAACTCCTGAACTCTCGAAGAGCAGAGTAAATCCCGACCGTCGGATCTAGGATGTAGTCGGTCTGACATTGACTGTTTCAGGAGGATAGGGGTGTTGTAACATTAAGACCTCCTGAAGACTAGAGTCAAAAAGTAATATGGACCGTGGATCTAACGATCCTTTGGGACCCTTCTCGACCGTCCATCATAAAGGACACGTGGTACCATATCCTATACTCTAGAGGTTTAACACACTGGAAGGAAGCATGTGTAAAAGGTCAAAGTCTCTCGAAGTCACAGGGAGTCAGAGTAGATCTGAACCGTCCATCAACTGGGACACATGTCAGTATATCGTTAACTCTAGAGGATTTGAATCTTGGTGCTTCAGAAATCCCTGAAGCTCGGAGTAATGGAGTAGATCTCGACCGTCCATTATAAAGGATGCATGTCGGCAGATCCTTTAGTCCAAAGACTGGAAACTATGGGAGGTTATAGGTAGGAGCGGGTGAAATCATGGAAGTCTCGAAGTGATAAAGTGCCATAATAGATCCTAGCCATTGGCATAGGAAGACACATGGCAGTAGATTGTTAACTCCAGAGAAGATCCACTTCAAAGAAAATGAAGTGAGGTGCTTAGAAAAACCACGAAGCCCGAAGTAGTGGAGCATATATCAGTCGTCCGTCAGTCAAAGACACGTTGCGGGAGATCCCACATTCCAGAGGAGCGAGAGCAGAAGGGTGGAAAGACTCCCAAAGAATCGGGAGCCAGAATAGATCTGAGCCATCCATTTGTAAGGACAGGTGTCGCCAGATCCTGCACTCCAGATAAGTGGTACTTCAGAAGAGTTGAAGAGTGGAGGTGCGAGGACTCCCAAAGGTCGAAGTCCTGAAGTCATCTCAATCATCCATGAAGGAGGATGCATAGAACAATATCTGCCACTTCGGAGAAAATTCACTCCGAAAGAAATTGGAGTTGGAGGAGCAAGAACTCCTGAAGTCCCAAAGGCCAAAGTCCACCCGAGCCATTGATCTCAAAGGATAGGTGTCAGAAGACCCAACACTCCAGAAGGATTGCACTTCAGAGGTTTTCAGTTGTGAGTAATTGTGAATCTGCCAAAGCAAATAATCCTGAAGTAAACCAGGACCATTGATCGGGAAGGAAGCATGGCACATGATCCTTAACTCAAGAATAAAACACTCTGGGAGAAAATACCATAGAAATGTCTGAATCTTCCAAATGTTGAAGTCCAGGAATGAACCTAATTCGTTGATTTAAAATAGATGCGTGGCGCTTGATCTGGAACTCAAGGTACAAAGTACTTCGGGAGGAAATGTTGTGTGACTATCCGGGGCTCCTGAACGTCGAAGTCCCAAAGTTAATCAGGACTGTCTAAATCCTCGAGGACATGCGACGTCGGATTGAGAACTTCAGAGATTTTCCATTCCAGAGGATTCACGTGGTGGTTGTCTTGGAGCCTATTGTTTTGGCGTCTAGTCATAACCCACAGTCATATGCAAGTATAGGGTGAATGGAAGAACCGAAGGACTTAGAAGAGGATATATGCTAGTTATGAGATTGGTTAAGAGCATGGAGATCGTGGTTGGAAAGCTATGGAAGAGAATAATGGAACAGAGTCCCCAAATGAGGGTATTGTTTTTCTTAAGAAGAATGATTTTTTTATGCCCCACGAGGGGTGTGTTACACTTGGACTAAAATTAAACAAGATGTAAGTCACTTCTGTGCATTTGGTAGTATATCATGGGCTCACATTCTTGATGAGAAAAATAAATCATTGCAGCCTAAAAGTGAGAAGTGTATATTTGTTGGTTATTCTGGAGATGTCAAAGGTTATAGAATTCTTCAACCACATTGTAATGAAATTATTATTACAAGAGATGTTAAATTTGATGAAAATATCTTGGCCTACGATCCTAATTCAACGATTGTGCCTTCTTCGTGCTGTGAGCCATCTTCGACATTTGTGCCTTCTTCTATTCCTATTCCCGTTTCTTCTTCAGATGATGACAGTGAGGATGAAAATCCACCTCCGCCTGTTCTCCTTCCTCCAAATGAGTCTTTTGAACCTGAACCAACACTGGTTTCGCCGCTTCCTAGATGGGTCCGTTCAACATGAGAAGTAGCTGGTGGTCTTGTCAGTGATCCTTTAGATCTTCATCGAACACGTTCACAGTTCCAACGAGCCTCTTCTCTTTTGGCTCAAGTTTTAGAAACTCATGATCCAGAGATATTTGCAGAAGCTTCAGGTCATCTAAATTGGGATACAACAATGAATGAAGAGTATCGTTTTTTAATGACAAATGGTACCTGGGATCTTGTACCTCTTCCAAAATGAAGAAAACTTGTCAGATGTAAATGGGTCTACAGAACTAAGTATGCATCAGATGGAAGTGTTGAAAGACACAAGGCTCGGTTAGTTTCCAAATGATTTTCCCAAGTTGAAGGAATTGACTATAATGAAACCTTTGCCTCTATAGCCAAAATGAATTCCATCCGGCTTGTTCTTTCCCTTGTTGCCTCACATAAATGGGAGGTCCATCAAATGGATGTTAAATTCGCCTTCTTGCACATATATTTGCAAAAAGAAATATACATGGAACAACATCCTATCCATGTTCAAAATGACTCTAGCCTTGTTTGTCGCCTTAAGAAATCTCTTTATGGTCTTAAGCAAGCTCCCCGAGCTTGGTATGCCAAAATGGACAACTTTCTTATTGAAACCGAATTCTCTAGATGCCATTCTGATCCTAATGTCTATACCAAGAAAGTATGAAGCCATCTCATAATCCTTTTCCTTTATGTTGATGACCTTATCCTTACTGGTACTGGCTCAAAACTTTTAAACCATGTGAAAGCCAACCTTAAGAAGAAATTTGAAATGATAGACTTAGGTTTTTTGCACTATTTCCTTGGCCTCCAAGTTTTGCAAACCAATGAAGGAATTTTTCTTTCCCAGTCTAAGTATGCTTGTGACCTTCTTCGTCTATTTCACATGGACGATTGTAAACCATCCCCTTCTCCCTTCTAGTATGGAGTCAAGCTTATTGCCACCTATATTTTTCCCGAAGTTGATGCCACCTTGTACCATCAGTTAGTTGGTAGCCTCTTATACTTGACTCATACCCATCCTGATATTTCCTTTGCTATTGGTATTGTATCCCGGTATATGAAAAGACCCCATGGAAGCCATTGGAAAGCAGCTAAAAGGATACTTCGCTATGTCCATGGTACAGTTCAGTTCGAGATACATTACAGTTCAGGGGGGACTCCTTTATTGGTTGGATTCACTGATTTAGATTAGGCTAGTGACCCTGATGATCAGAAGTCTACTCCAGGTTATGTTTTCAGCCTTGGTTCAGGACCTGTCACTTGGGCCTGTAAGAAACAACAAGCTATTTCACTTTATTCAACAGAAAAAAAGTACTGAGCAATGGTAAATTCAAGTCAGGAAGCCTTATGGCTTCAACAGATCCTTTCAGAGTTTGGATTCCAGCAGCAACATCTGACCAACCTTTGGTGCAATAATCAAAGTGCCATCAAGCTCGCCAAAGACCCAGTTCAACATCAGTGCAACAAACACATCGAGCTACACATGCACTTCATCAAAAATCTCATTCATGATAAAGTTATTGAAGTGCTCTTTTTCTCTATAGAAGATCAAGTTGCATACATTTTCACAAAGTCTCTTACAAAACAAAAGTTTTCCAAACTTTGATCTATGTTAGGAGTTCAGGAAGTTGTCATTAAGGGGGGATAGGCTCTAATGCCACCTTCCTTCTCCTATTGTGTCACTATTGTAAATCCTTCAATGCTATCCTAAGTTGTTCTTAAGGGGGTATGTTAGGATATTTAGACACTTAGGAGTTAGTTAAGATCTACTTGGTCTAATATGTCCTTAGGTAAAAGTGTGTTTCTTAGTGTGTTTCTTTAGTATGCATTAGTATGCATTTGTAGTTAGGAAATCTGTTGGCCCTCGACTAAGTTTTGGAGAACCTTGGTCGTGTTTGACCATTTTTGGGACTTCGATAGGCTGGTCGAAGATGAAGCAGAGATCGCAGGATATCATCCCCTTTTCTGGGCTTTTTGGGATTAGGGTTTATGTAAAGAGTATGGGATGTCGGCCCATGGGTTACCCATGTTTAGGCCCCATTTGCAATGTATAAATAAATATCTAGGCGATGTAAGAAAGTAGTAGTAGTGGATGTTTGTGGCTTAGTGCGAAGCTAGAGGTTTTGTGCATACTATGTGTTAAGACTTGCAGAGCTAAGTGCAAGTGATCATAAGAAGCTTGTGTGCAAAATGTGTAAGAAGGATTTGTGCTGTGACCTAACTTGGGAAGGAGGATCTGGCGAGGTGTGCACAGATCTCCTATCCTATGCGGAGTTGGCTTTGTGGCTCTGTGCATTCAAAGAAGAAAATAAAGAGAATAAAATTTGGTGGACGTAGCCCCACGCTGGGGGTGAACCACGTATATCCTGTGTTATGGTTGCTTTGTGTGATTGATGTGATTTATGCTTAGTGTTGTTATATTTATGTATGTTATATGCATCTGATATAATAGCTTAGTACTTAGGAATGTGAATGAACGCTAGATCTACTCTATTTCTATGTGCTAAGTGCTTGGATGTGTTAGATCTTGTTGAATACTACGTTGTTCTGTAATTAGGGTTTTACCTGCAATGTGAATAAGGGTTAAATGCTAATGAATGTTAACTTCTAAGTGCTCTGTTAAGTATTGTAATCACAGATCCATGTGCCAACTAGGTTGCAGACACTTGAGTCCTGCAACCCCCCTGCCTCTACCTCGAGTGAGACTTCATCTGCTTCACAGGTGTTGTTAAAAGGGATGATAGTTAGGGTTTTTTTGGTGCATTGTTGAAGTGTTGAACCCTAGGTCTACCCCTATGCCAACAAATGGTTCCGTTGTCGGGACCTGAAATTGTGATTGATGGGAATTGAGGAAGATAGAAAGCTTTGTGCGTAGATCTGTTGTTGTAGTGCGCAGTATTCTACTTGACATGTGAAGCTCTGTGATAAGAAAAGAAGTCTAATCTAAAGAAAAGAGGTAATATCTTAAAGCTTTGTGCTCTGATAAAGGTAAGATAAGTGGAAATTTTTGTTTCGAAAGAATGGATCTAGGTATGTTTGATAGATTTGGTCCTAGTTTTAAAACTAGGGCACGAATCGAAGAAAGAAGATATGACATGAATAGATCTGATAGAAATAGTGAAAGATATGTTATTCCTATGCATAGAAAGAATTGTTGGAATAACAAGTGGATGTAGGATCCTAGAAAGAAGTTTTTGCAGGTCAATCATTGTGATCCCAGTGTGCAGTACAGTAAAGGTTGGGGATCATTTAAGAGAAAGAGAGGATTGACTCTTTGTTATAGTTGTAGAAGACTGGGACATCTTGCTAAGGAATGCCCTGGTAAAGGTCCTATTTGCCTTTGCTATAAAGCTACTGGACATGAAGTTTTGGACTTCCCTAGAATGATTGCTAAAGTTGAAAAGATGAATATGAGACAAGAAAATGCCGAGGAAGGCCAATAGACTAAGAATATGCTAAAGAACTAGAAATAATCAGAGGTTATATTATTGCAGATGAAAGAAACAATGAATGATCACATAGACATCAGTTTATCAGAGATATTAAAAGAGAACGAATGCATAGAAGAAAGAATAGAAGACTTCGACATAGACTGTGTATTGGATGCAGACACACAGGTGAACATTATGACAAAAAGTACTTGGGAAATCTTAGGAAATCCTGCTATGGTTCCTTCATTGGGAGGAATAGGATTGTTTAAAGGAAAGTTGATAACTCTATGTGGAATACTTTCCCATGTACCTATGATTATTCATGGAGCATCGACATAAGAAGAATTCAAGGTCATTAAGTTTGTTGAGAACAATGACCCCCTTGCACTTTTGCTAGGAAGGACTTGGATTGAGAAAGATCAGATCCGAAGGAAAGAAGAAGAGGAAGCTATAGAACAAAAAAATAAATAATTAAGGGATTTCATAGCTAGGAGAATGACACACTTACTAGAAGAACATGAGGACAAGTTGAAGCAACTGAGGACTAGATACCTAGCTATTGAAGTTGAAAGAACACAAGAATTCTTAGATAACTTATCCATACAGGAGAGTAGAGCATATAATATAGAAACAATAAGAGAAGAAGTATTACCCTCAAACCCTATGAAAGACCCTCAAAAGTGCGAAGTTCCTATGCCAAGAGGAGATAAGAATAAGAATGGAAAGAGGAATCCAGAGACACAGATCATAGGAAAGAAAGATAGAAAACTCAGTAAGAAGAAAGCAAAGCTAGAAAAATTACAAGTGGTTCCAGAGAGGGCTTCATAGAACTTGAGCCTCGTTGGAATAGTAGAACAACATCGACTGACACTTCACCACAATGAAGCAATATGACCATTGGAGGCGTCTGACTGTTAGATTGATGCTCCAGAATGGATAGAAATACAGTTATTGCTGGAACGTTTTCCATTGGACCATTGGGACCACGCCACAATGGATGGAATTGCATTGATTGAGGCGTTCCTACCCATTGGAAGAGTCTGTTATGATATTATCTATTTAACCCGTCGAATGTCTTACCGTGGACACTTTTTCCAACTGTGATTATTAGAGCCTACATAGAACTAGTTGCTTTCGCACAGTGCTTATTGTAACCTCGCCATTCGTTCTGCTACCTTGATTATTTGTTCACCGACTTGAGATATCATATCTCGAGCGTGTATGTCAGGTAAATTTAGTGCAGTAGAGAAATATGTTGAAGAGATTCTCATAGAGCTCATGGATGAGAAGGTCATGTCCACATGAGAACAAGCTTTGTCGACAAGAGGAATGCAAGCATCCCCATTGATTGCACGTCGATCTGGGCCCTCCCGAACTATGACATAGAAATGAATCAAGCATCATGATGACTTGGTGAATGTGAAGCTCATCCCATCAATCCTTCCCAACTACATCCCGCCTCTGGCTAGCGTGGTGAGTCGTGAAAACATCCCGAGGGACTTCGACTACACATTAATCACTGGGTACCTCCCGAAGGAGATACGTGCAGTAGGACCACAGTTGGAGAGGATTATGATGCTAAAGATCAGTGAATTCAACTTAGGAGACTACAATAACTATGGAATTCTCACACCACAGAAGTATTTGACCAATAAAACAGGGAAGAAGTCAAAGATAATCCCCCAGCTGTGGACTATGGACATCGCAAAGTCCACCATTCTTATTGTAATGAAGTTACCACACTTCAACAGACATCAGGAGGTTAATGCGTATGTTAAATTCCTGCTATCGTGATTCCATGGTAGTTACCTATGGTTGGACAGGTGCATCATAGTAAATCCGACGCTGATCCACCGGATCACCAGATTGAGCATGCAAAGACTAGACCCACAAGAATTTTACCGAGAAAAGGCTGCAGATCGCGCCTTGGCGCAAAAAATAAAAGAAACCTATGGTGATGTGGAGAAGGGGAAGCGGGGATATAAGGTAGCTGTAAGGTAGCTAAAGAGGTAGTAGGGGGGCCTAGAGGGCCCATAGTGATAATAGTGGAGGTCATTCAATGTAAGGTGGACTAGGTCCACTATATTATTAAATAAGGCCCATTATGGTAGTTAGATATAATAAATGTAAGAGGACTTCTTAGAAGGTTCTACTTCTAGAATATTCCTCCTCTGGAATGTTCAGTTGGTTAATAGATTGCAAGTTCCAATAAAGAATATTCAAAGCACACATGTTGAGGGTGAAAATGTTCAAATTTTTAAAGATTTAAAGATTACCATGGATAAATATGTGTTGCATTCAGATTTTTATGCTATGGA
>ML778895.1:589534-600379 GCA_009831015.1 Picea engelmannii
CTCTTACATTTATTATATCTAACTACCATAGTGGGCCTTATTTAATAATATAGTGGACCTAGTCCACCTTACATTGAATGACCTCCACTATTATCACTATGGGCCCTCTAGGCCCCCCTACTACCTCTCTAGCTACCTTACAGTAGCCTTCATCCAAAATGGCACAGTGCACCTAGATTTCCAGTTGATCGCTGGTAAGCTCGTCAGGAAGAATAGGACAACACAGGTCACGGGGTTTGTCGTTGACCTCGTAAAAAAATGCGTTGAAGGGCTGCAAATGAACTGGGCGAGCTACCTCGTCAACCAGTTAGAGAAAGATTGTTGTGAAGCTCAGGATCAGGGCTATGAGTTTCATTTCAGTTGGCTATTGATTCTCATTTCCTTCATTTCTTGGGAGATGCCGGAAGGAGCGACCTTCCCTGAAATTGAGTCGTCTGAACCACTAGATGTGAAGTTCACTATGCTCTGGTATTCGAGCGACATTGAAAAACAATGGCAGTCAAACGTGGTGTTCCACACCTATTATCTACAGCTGAAGAGGGCCATTTAATCTATCCCTCGCATGACTTCAAACACAATTCATAGGTTCATGCCAATCATGAAGTTCTATGTAGATTGGCACTTCATCTAATCACTGCGCGCATAGACGAACACAAAGAAGAGCTCCAGTCCTATTACAAACTAACAGAGGAGGACATGGAAGTAATAACCAAGGAATGGCCTACAGATTTCCTTGTCCTAGTTGACCAAGTAGAACTGTCCAACCTCGACCTCATCGGAAGTTTTGTAGTCACCCGCGAAGAATATGATGCACCCAACAATAGCAAGAAGAAAAAGAAGGAAGAGGTACAAGAATTAAGCAGCGCATCAAAGGAAACAACACCATATTCACCTAAAGGGGGGAGGAGGCGACAAAGTAGACAAAAAAGAGGATGAAGGGGAAGAAGACAAGCATAAGCAGGGTGAAGTAACACCACTTAAAGATCCCCTTCCATAAGCAGACACATCCAAGAAAAGAAAGAGTTCCCCGAAGAAACCTTCATCGTGGAAGAAGTCAAAAGCCAATAAACCTCCATTCCACACTGTGCTCACGGTGGACGACATTGACCTTATCATTTCCGCTGTATCAGATACCTCAGAAGATAGGAATATAGGATTGAGGTGGAACTCAAAGGGGTACAACAATCTCTTTATTCGAGTTGTGCAGTGCCTACTGCGACGTTGTCAGTAGGGGACACAGAACTAGGAGATGAGCCTGCCTAGCTATGCAGACTAGCAGAATCGACAGAGGCTCACTTTCGTCGTGTCCAAGAGAAAAAAGAAAAGGCCACAAAGGCCCTGAAGAAAGAAAAGGAGGAAGCCATATAACAATGATGGGTTGCACAATAAGAAAAAGATGAACTCCAGGCAAATTTTGCAAAGGATAGAGCACATGTCCAGAAGGAGAAAGAACAAATGATTGCAGAGAATATGAGAGTTAAAGAAGCAATCACCATTACACTTCGCTTTGTGACAGGCCTAGCACATATGGAAGAAGAAACCACTGAGATCCAAGTGGGGAAGCTCTGTGAGGCCATTCAATAGATCCAAGCAAGAATAACAAAACTATAACTACAAGCCATGCCAAGAACTTCGCAGGAAGTGCGAGATCAAAGAGAAGAAACTTCCAAGAGTGCAGTCGAAAGAATCAAGGCATTGGCCTTGGAATGCAAGAAACTTAGTAGTCGAAGTGTGCAGAACTACGAGCACCTTGCAGAGGACCTTGAACTAAGGACATTGGAGTCAGAACTCCAGGAGGCAAAGCAACAGGTAGCAACAATTCAAGCACAGTTGAAGCTACTATCACCGGTTGAGAGGATGAAAAGGTCACAAGAACAACGCACGGTTCAACAATAGGTCCATGCCATCCAGAGTAAAGTCATGGAAGTGACCTAGAGGCTCCAGCCAGTGTAGGATGAAGATTTCACACTTTTTGAGGAGATTGAAGGACAAGGTGCAAAGATAGAACATGTAGTCACCATGGTAGAACAACGCTTTGAAGGACCAATGACTGAGAAAGTTATTCAAGATTTCATCGAGCAGGAGGCTCTGGTGAAGCAACAGGTCGAGGCAGCTCGATCCAAGATCGAGGCCTTCAAGACAGAGTTACCCAGATCAGAGTGACTCGGGACGAGTCACAGGTGAGTGTTGGGGGCATGTTGGCCCTCGATCAAGTTTTGGAGAACCTTGTTCATGTTTGACCATTTTTTGGACTTCGACAGTTTGGTCGAAGACAAAGCGCCAGGCGAAGAAGAGATCGCGGGATCTCACCCCCTTTTTTTGGATTTTTTGGATTAAGGTTTATGTAATGGGTATGTGATGTCAGCCCATGGGTTTACCCATGTTTAGGCCCCATTTTCAATCTATAAATGTATATCTATATGATGTAAGAAAGTAGTAGTAGTGGATGTTTGTGTATTAGTTTGGAGCTAGAGGCTTTGTGCATACTATGTGTTAAGACTTGTAGAGCTAAGTGTAAGTGATCAAAAGAAGCTTGTGTGTAGACTGTGTAAAAAGGATTTGTGCTATGACATAACTCGAGAAGGAGGATCTGGCGAGGTGCACAAATATCTCTTGTCCTATGCATTGTTAGCTTGGTGGCTCTGTGCATTGAAAGAAGATAATAAAGAAGAAGAAGAGTTGGTGGACGTAGCCCCACGCTGGGGGTGAACCATGTATATCCTGTGTTATGGTTGTTTTCTGTGATTGATGTGACTTATGCTTAGTGTTGTCATCTTTATTTATGTTAGATGCATATGATATAATATCTTAGTTCTTAGTAATTTGAATGAACGCTAGATATGCTCTATTTATATGTGCTAAGTTCTTGGATGTGTTAGATATTTTTGAATACTACATTGTTCTGTAATTAGGGTTTTACCTGCAATGTGAATAAGGGTTAAATGATAATGAATGTTAACTACTAAGTGCTCTGTTGAGTATTGTAATCATATATTTGTGTGCCAACTAGGTTGCAGACACTTGAGTCCTTCAACCCCCCTGCCTCTACCTCGGGTGAGACTTTACCTGCTTCGCAGGTGTTTCCAAAAGGGCCGATAGTTAGGGTTTTGTTGGTGCATTTTTGAAGCGTTGAACCCTGGGTCTACCCCTGTGCCAACAAAATCCAATGATCACGATATGCTTTCGACATAGAGTGATCGAAAGGTTTATATTATTCTCGATCTTAATGACTATTGATTCGTGGCTTAGCACCCGATTGGTCCATGATCTTTATTTAACGAGAATGGAGGATCATTTGCCAATGATCGATTGTGAGAAACTCTCTTATAAAATCTCTCTATAATATTCTTCTTTTGCATTAATAAACTGCTCCAATTGGCCACGTTGGCTGGGGCCGTGGATGTTTCTCCGTAGGGGTTTTACCACATCAAAACATCAGTGTGTTGATCTTTGATCTGGTTGTGTGAGTGGTTATTTAAGGTGTTTGTCCTCTGTTGGAATACCTTTATTGTTGAACATATTAATGTAGAAGTATATTGACAAACTAACGTTTAATTTCATTATTGATACATCATACACCTTAATTGATGAGAAGCCATAGTGGCACATGTCTTGGCATATTAATACAATGTCGAATTTTGAGGTTTGACTTATTAAGTAATACTAAATTTTGGGGCATGTCACATGATTGGTAGATTACACTAAATTGCACCATAAATACAATGGTGTATTTATCATTTTTATGTTTAATTTCAAATATTAATGCATTATATACCATAATTAGTAACAATAGTGGCATGTGGGCTCACGTGTATGGATTTTAATATTCAACCCCAATATATAATTTCACAATAATCTATATTTATTTTTTTAATTTTTCCTGAATTTCAACTTTGCTTCAAAATGGTTTTGATTTTATCAATAACAATGAACTTACACAACAAGGATGTGTAGTCTCAAATATTTTTATCTTACATAATTCTTTCATAGCTTTAAATTTTCTTAATAGGGACTACTACCATGCAACACTTGCACTTGTTTTATTTTATTTCGATTTATACATTTTTAGTAGTTTTACTGTTTGCGTTTTAGGAGGTTGATAGGGCCAGATTTGATCCTGTCCATGTACAGGGACATGCCCGAGTTCGGCCATGTCCATGTACAGGGATAGACCCGATTTTAATATTCAACCTCAATTTATAATTTCACAATAATCTATATTTATTTTTAAAATTTTTCCTGATTTTCAACTTTGCTTCAAAATGGTTTTGGTTTTATCAATAATAATGAGCTTACACAAGAAGAATATGCAGTCCCAAATATTTTTTTTTTACATAATTCTTGCATAGATTTAAATTTTCTTGATAGGGAATACTGCCATGCAACACTTGCACTTGTTTTATTTTATTTTGATGTATAATTTTTTAGTAGTTTTACAGTTTGTGTTTTAGGAGGTTGACAGGGTCGAATTTGGCCCTGTCCATGTGCAGGGACAAGTCCGATTTTAATATTCAATCCCAATTTATAATTTCACAATAATCTATATTTATTTTTTAAATATTTCTTGAATTTCAACTTTGCTTCAAAATGGTTTTGGTTTTATCAATAACAATGAACTTACACAACAAGGATATGCAGTCTCAAATATTTTTATCTTACATAATTCTTGCATAGCTTTAAATTTTCTTGATAGGGACTATTGCCATGCAACACTTGCACTTGTTTTATTTTATTTTGATGTATAATTTTTTAGAAGTTTTACAGTTTTTTCTTTAGGAGGTTGACAGGGACGAATTCAGCTCTGTCCATGTACAGGGACATACCCAAATTTATCTCTGTCCATGTACAAGGACAACCCCGATTTTAATATTCAACCCCAATTTATAATTTCACAATAATTTATATATATATATATATATATATATTTTTTTGAATTTCAACTTTGCTTCAAAATGGTTTTGGTTTGATCAATAACAATGAACTTACACAACAATGATATGTAGTCTCAAATCTTTTTATCTTACATAATTCTTGCATAGATTTAAATTTTCTTGATTGGGACTACTTCCATGCAACACCTGCACTTGTTTTATTTTATTTTAATGTATAATTTTTTAGTAGTTTTATAGTTTTTTTTTTAGGAGGTTGACAGGGCTGAATTTAGCCCTGTCCATGTACATGAAAAGGCTCGAATTCGGCCATGTCCATGTACAGGGACATGCCCAAATTCAGACATGTCCCTCTACATGGACATGGATGAATTTGTGCCTATCCCTATATAGGGAAAGACCCGATTTCGTTACCGCTGGTTCAGGTAAATATATCCCTTTCCCAGTTAAATAATTTTTTAGATATTTACAGTTTTTGTTTTAGGAGGTTGACAGGGTCGAATTCAACCCTGTCCATGTACAGGGATAGGCCCAAATACGTGAAATATATTGTATTAATTACTTGAATGACTTCATAATGATTCTCTTACTTTTAGTTTTCTATGTATTTGTTTGTGAAAAATCTAGAAACCACTCATATAGTTAATTGTTGTGTGGGTTTTTGGTTTATTTTGTTTCTTGGTCAAGTACCAAGCCGAGATAATGTGTGATCCTCTTCCTCCCGGGATGGTCCATGAGACCTAGGAACAGTTAAGAAGGGCATGATCACATCATTGATTTTCCTCGTATGTTAGGATGATAAAATCTTATAAGTTATATCATGAGAATCATGTGGACATTATGCCATTAAAAAATAACTTACCTTGTTGACTTTGTCTTGAAACCCCCCTTGCTTGAGTTATGCCCCCCTTAATTATTTTGTGGGTTTTTGGTTTTGTTCTTTACTTATTCCTAAAGAAAGTTAGCCACCTTGACTTTGGATCCCCTCTCCTTGAATTTCTTTTTTCTTGTTGATTTTTATGATTTAACAATTAATATTTTATGTTATAAAATATTATTTGTTTAAATTATTTAATTATTTAATTGAGTGGTTGTGACCCCTCTAGGATAGTTCTTCTTGGTGTATTAAGACACCGTGGGCTTACCTCTCCAACCTCTTGTTGTCGCTAACCCCTAATGGTATTTTCCATCTTGCCGTAGGTCTCTTCTTGGTTGTTGTTTGGGGTTTTTGGCTATCCTTGCTGGTGTTTCCCCCCTCATTGTTTTGAAGGTGTCACCCTCCTCATCTCCTTGCTAATTCCACCCTGTGTATATTGTCATTGTCCTCTTCTATTGCTGGTGCCACCTATGTATGTTGTTGTTTAGTCTTTTGATATTTTACCCTAAAATTTCTTCTTGGTAATTTGTTCCAAGTGTCATGATGAGATCTGTCGTGAGGGTTTGATCAACGATCCCTTGAAGTTTTTTCTGAGGATATATCTAAGAGGATAGAAACAACATATTAGGTAATATTGATTCTTGTCTCAGTTAAGTATATGTTTTGTCAGTGATTGTTTTTAGGCTACCGGATTATGGATCATAAGTTTTAGTGTCTTGTTGATTGTAACATACAAGTAGATAATGTTTAGAAATTAAAACAATTATTTCTTTTTTAGCTAGCTATATTTTTTTCCCTTAAATTTTAACATGTTACACATAGATTATCTTAAAAATTACCTTCTACAATTTACACAGATATAGTTTATTTTCTGCATGTTACATTTTTTTATATTTAAATATTTTCATGTTCATTATATATAGCATCATTGTCAAAAATATATTTGTTCTAGTGTTTTCAATATATATCTTTGATGCTCTGAAGTTGTTATAAATGCTTAAATGCCTTCAAGTTGTTTTATAAATTCTATTTCCATTTTATGTTTCTATAACTTATGAACTTTCATATTCATGAATACTCAAAGGATATATATCGAGACGAGATGTTGAGACAAGAGTCTCAAAAAATTCCTCACAAATGCTCTAGGCTATCCCATGAAGGAAGAAGATGAACCTCTTATTTGACTGAGACTCCGAGTGACCAACAACAATCTAGTAAGAGGAGGAGATTATCAGATAAATCTGTGAATAAATCATCCCAAGAATGTGCTCAAAATAGTGCTATGGATGCAACTTTCTTAAATAGGTTGCACATTAATATTCCAACACCAAAAAATGTAGGGAATACATCACGGTAAAAAAATGTGTTTGGTAATTTTTTTTAATTTTGTATTTGTGTGTGTGTGTGTGTGTGTGTGTATATATGTATGTTTTGTATATGGTTTTTTTTATTTTTATTTTTATTTTTATTTTTTATGTTAAATTATGTTTTTGTTAAATGTTGTAATTACTTTCAAATGTGTATGTGTAGAGGATGAGTTTAATGCGAAGGGAGATAATGAAAGAGAGAGTGGGTATCATGAAGATTCCAATGTTGGTGGATATGGTGAAGGTAGATTCAAGAGGCGTTATCCATAAATAGAATATTGCACACCTACGTCCACCTATCCGTCAGATGTCGATAATGAGCTTTCTTGGGAAGGGTTTATTGAAACAATGACTCTCGAACAATGCTCAGGTGTTAAAAGTAGGATGTAAAATGATTTGAGGAGCTTGGATCTCTCTCTCAAGAGTAAGAAAATATTGGAGATTGTTTTGTATTCATTGCAAAACTTTATGGATGCATATCAAAAGATGGGGCCAACGATTGATAGTTTTATTGATTTGATGAGGAGATGAAAGTCAGAGGTGATGGGAACTAATAAATGGGAAGCAATAAAAAGTAGAGTTTCAAAAGAACATACAATTTCTATGTTCAATTTCAAAGAGGGGCCAAAGTGAAAGATATTGAAGGTGCAATATTTTAAGCACCCCAACATAGCAGGACATCTTTAAAAAAGATTTTTGGAAGCATATGAGAAGTTGTCATGGAATGATGATGTTCCACATTACTTTGCTAGAAAATTTTATGCAAAGTTTTCTATGGACATGCACCCTGATTATACCATCCTACCGTCCAATTATTATGGGGCTGGTAAAGGACAAACATAAGATCGAAAATGGTCATATCGAAATGCAACATTGCAGAGGTCTCCATGACCTTTAGTATCTTGTCCAACAGGGGCATTTTCCTCACATTCATAGTTGTGAGCTATATCATATGTAGGAAAGGAGGCTAGGAATGCAATTGGGGAAAATTTGGAATCAATTTTTTATGGTGTTGATGTTGATTTGAACCGTCAAAGAGCGGAAGCCGATTCTCCAGCCAATTTTGTTTACAAAACAGATGAGGAGATAGATACCATGTCAGTCGAAGATCTTAAGGAGTATGAATTTTTTTCCGTAATGGTTGGAAGGTGTTAATTTAGAATGATAAACCGAACATCAGATTGATATGTGTTATAGTTAATGAATTTTTATGCATTTGAGGATAGTTTTCTTATAGTCATAGATCTAGATACATATTATTGTATATTTAGAAATAATTGAGTTGTTATTGTCATTAATTGCAGTTTGGTCATATGTTAAATGAATCTATAGTAAATAGGGGACTTGATTCCATGAGTTTAAATTTAGATGGGTTGAACCAGGTATGTGTTTTATAATATCCACATATGAGCACTTTAGTTGTCCAATCTTCATTCTTTTGAATAATCAACAACATGAAATTTATGTTTTTGTATAAATGTGAACACATTGAATCATAGATTTAGTTCTTAGTTGTGTTATTCACAGATCCATATTATATATCCTACTATTTGGGTAGGCTTGTCCCAATTCTCATTGGGAGAGTTTGAAGAGGGTGAGAGTTCACAGGTATCATTGTGTAATGCAAACAAATTTAATTATATATGAAAATTACAAAGTCATTTAAATTATTAATTTAAAAGGAAAATGTCTTAAACAATATATAATTTATTGAATCTTAGGGTATGGTGGGTATAATTTATTGATATTCATGTTGGCACATCACATGTATTACATGTTCAACATTTTAAACTACAATTTAATGTGTTAAAATCATTTAAAGTTAATTTTCAAATGTACAAATTTGAAATGTGTTATAGGGCAATGTGGAGAAGAGAGTGTCTGAGAGTGTGCTTGAACATAATGTGGGGAAGAGAGTGCGGAGGATTGAGATTGAGGAGGAAGCATCCATACTTGAAAATGATGTGTCTATTCATAATGATTCTTAAATGTATGTACATTGCACATTAGTGAGTTTTAATTTGTTTTTATGTTGGGCCTTTTATATATAAGTGTTCAAGCTTATTTTTGTTGAATATGTTTATTTTTTTTTACTTTTTTCAAATTTTTGTTTGATCAACTTTTTAGTTTATCATTTCCTATTCATAGAAGGGTTACTCAACTAGTGTCTATACCTTTTCAATGCTTTGATCAATCATTTTGAAATATATGGAACTCCTACATAAGCTTATCGCCATCTAAAATGGTACATTCAATCTTATTTATGCTTAGATCATGATGCATACCTAATTTTGAACTTGAGCATTTGATTATTTGAGAACAAACTCTATCCTACATCAGAAAAGGGGAAGTTTCTAAATTTTATTCGATTTCATTCCTTGCCTTCTTGTCCAAGAATGGTGTAATATGGAGATTTGTTGTTTCTGCAAACAACAAAGTGAATTCCTTCTTGGGGTATTGTCAAACTCTTAACTAATTTCTTACTAACCACAAAAACCAACATTTGTAGATTTATAAATAATCTATGCACGTGCATGATCTCACTTATGTTTAGATCATGACGAAGAAATATTTCAAAGAGAATTTGAGTATATGTAATATGAATACATCCCATGTAGAAAGATGAAAGATTTAAATGGTTTTTGAAGAATGACTTAATATATGTGCAGATTTTTGTTTTCTGCATGTACATGAAAGATTATATGAGAACATATATTCCATTGCGGAAAGAGGAGATACGTATTTTTTGGAAGAATGGTTTTTAATATGGATATTTGTGAACTTTCATAGATATAAGTAATTTATTGGAAGAACATGGATTAATATGGAGATTTGTGAGTCATTTAATTTGAAATGGAATTTGAGGGCATTTGATTATACAAGAACATCTATTCCATTGTAGAAGATGAGATACATATTTTATTGCTGAGTAAATAAGGTCACATGGCATGAGAACTTCACTTGTAGGATCTGAGACTTTATCCACAATGAGATAAGTATTTTACTAGAAGAATGGCTTAATATGGAGATTTTTGAACTTTCTGCATACACAATTGAATTTATTTTCAGGGTATTACCTAACTATGAACACTAAAATTGGTTACAAAGAACACAATTTTTCTCTTTAAAAATTTTCTAGATAAGATTTTACATTGTTTAGAGCATGTATGCTTATTATGGATAGAAACTATTTTGGAACTTCTTGATGTAAGTTTGGTTTAAAACAAATGTCAAAAAAGTATAATAAAAACATAGCGATAATCTTAAATCTGTGGAACTCCGGTTGGGTATGTTATTATTTCTTATTTCTTATTTAATATTTAGTTAAATATCTTTAAAATATTTACAATAAAGTATATATGCTAATATGTGTTATTGGTTTTTTTGTTTTTGTTTTTGTTGTTACAGATGTTTACATTATATTTGGTGGAAAATGAACATGTTGGAAGATGAAACTTAACTCTTTTGGCATGTATGCCAATTTTTCTTTAATCACATCTTGTTTTATTTATCTAAAATGGTATGTGTACATTTTATTTTAAATTTGTAAATATATTTTATTTTAAATTTTTAAATTTTAAATTCGATAAATGTTTTCTTTTGCAAGTATGAAGTGATTTATCTTAAAGCGATGACCTAGACTCTAGAATTTTGGAGTTAAATATTTTAATTGTCTCTTAATTTTTTTTATTAGCCTAAAATGGTTGTGGAA